>CM025790.1:18108666-18230203 GCA_014635995.1 Sarcophaga peregrina
TCGTTCCACTGTAAATATCCCTATTGTAAATGAAAGTGTGACCGAAGACCCGAAAGAGTCGATTCCTCGTCGTTCTTAGTAATTACGGCACATTATGACGTATTTTGCATTTAGATCTACCCCTACATTCATATAAAGTCCAGCTCACGCAACAACTGAAGCCAGCTGGCTATTCATAACGTCCTGGAATGGGTACTTGAACAACAGCCAGTGAATGGCAATTTTTCGAACAATATTTTTTTTCAGCGATGAACCAGATTTCACACTCGGTGGGTATGATAATAAACAAAATTGTTGTATTTGGGGTTTGGAGAATACTCAAGTAATTGAAAAGAGACCATTACATCCAGAAAAAGTCACTGTTTGGTGCGTTCTTTGGTACGAAGGTATGATTGGACCGTACTTCTTGGAAAACGACGATGGAACGGCTGTCGCTGTCAACTCAGAGCGTTAGGGTCGTCTGATAACGGACTTGTTTTTGACCTGCTCTTGAAGAATAGGAATATTACACAACTTGAGCGAATATGGCTTTATTGCAACGGACTTTTCCTGGCCGCGTAATTTCTCGTCGTGGTGATATCAACTGGCTACGAAAATCATGCGATTTGACACCATTAGACTTTCTTTTTTGTGGGGCTACGCGAAAGACAGTGTTTATGCAGATAAACCTTTAACTCTTGAGCATTTAAAAACCAACATTCGTCAAGTTGTGGCTGAGATACTAGCGCTTAATATGTATCAAAAAGTGGTCGAAAATTACCACCAAAGAATCAATGCTTGCAACACTTCACGTGGAGGTCATTTAAATGATGAGTGTTTCCCACATAATTTCAACGTTCAAACTTTACAATAAAAAAGAAATCAGAATCATGAAAAACATATTTTCTATGTGTTTTATTTACGTATACTTTTGAAACCACGAAATGGATAAAATTAACACTCACAATATATGTATGTAAGTGGTGTAAGAAACTATGTTATAATCCTGATTGAAGGGTCGTACGAACCATTTTATAAATGTTATTTGTATGTGTTATAAATCTCAGCTCAATATTGTGGTTGATCGATCACACCCAGCTACTTCTCTTCAATCAAATCATCCGATCCAATTGCTTTCTCTATGATATGCATAAGGCTTCCAAATTATTTTTGGTAGGAGAGATTCTAATCTAGAAAGGTTTTTGCAATATCGCCCAATATTCGATTAAGAGAGGCAAATTTATTAGCTAGAAGACCAATCAAAAAGTCACTAATAATTGAAGTTAAAAAGAAAAAACCGCTTTACTTTTCTATCTGCATTGATCAAAGGAGCTGTGTGCTCGAAATGTGTTAAATTACATTCGTCGGTCCCTAAAATGAAGATATTCACAACAATTTTGTAAAACAAAAAAAACAACGTTCTATACCTTCAGAGCCAAATAAGTTAAACTTTGATTCGTCGCTCCACAAAACTTTGGCACATTGCTCTTTCTGGCATTCTAAACGATTATAGGAAACTCAAATATATGACCATAAGGGATCTTCTAGAACGATATTAAATAATAGAGGCGATAACATATATTGCGGTCTGATAACATTCCAGCAGTACTGCAGTAGTGAGTTCTTTATGGAATAAACGCCAAGATGTGCTATTTTTTCTTTTCTTTCAGTAG
This sequence comes from Sarcophaga peregrina, assembly GCA_014635995.1. Lineage (NCBI taxonomy): Eukaryota > Metazoa > Arthropoda > Insecta > Diptera > Sarcophagidae > Sarcophaga > Sarcophaga peregrina. The sequence continues at coordinate 18,110,319 of CM025790.1, forward strand.
TTTCTTTGAAACTGTTGTAAACAAACGTGTTACTGATAACATCGGGTCGGAACGTTCTTATCAACTTCAAATTGCACGCCATTGTTCATAAAAAATTCAGTTCATGAGCTAAGTTAGCTAAAATGTCATCTTCGTTTCTGAAACACATTCTTATCTGAGTGGCTTAATGAATGCACAAAATTGTAATATTTGCGTCTCAGAAAATCATCACATTATCCATGAAAAACTAATGCACACAGAAAAAAAACAAACAGTTTTGGGGATTTTGGTCTGGTGGCATGATTGGGCTTTACTTTTTTAATCAGAACAAAATTACATATAAGAAGATGAGGCTTATAAGAGACGATCTAGTGATTCAAACTTCATCTAACGCTTAGTAGCCCTCGGGCAAAATCTCTGCAAGTGAATGAAATTGTTATGTTATACTCTTCTTTTGGATAAAAATTAATACTCAACGTGGTTGGTGTAAGGAGTTAGGTTGCAGCCTTGACTAAAAGTCTATAATGGCAAATTAAGTAAATAGTATGTAAGAAAGAAACGACAGATTCGTTACAGGAACATAATAATGCACTTCTTCAGACCTCAACTGGATGGTGAATGATTTCAACAAAACAGCGTCACTAGCCACTATGATTTTCAGCTTAAATTACGTTAAGAAATTTTTTGATGTCACCTGGTTCTTCAGTCACGACTACAGTTTTTGCTGCGCTAAGTGGGCCTACGATCGACTTACAGAAGATGCCGATTTTGGCAAAAAAATCATCCTTTCAGATGAAGCTCATTTTGATTTTGGCGGGTATATAAACAAGCAAATTTGTGAAATTTGGGGCACAGAAAACCCGCACGCATTCATTGAAGAGCCGACGCACCCAAAATGAGTCACTATTTGGTGCGGATTTTGGTAAAGAGGCATTTCTTCGAAAATGCGTAAGGAGTGGCCGTTACAGTCAATGGCGATCATTATCGGGCCGTGTTGAACGAATTTTTGTTCACAAAAATTGAAGAGGAGGATATTGGCAACATTTGGTTTCAGCAGGACGGCGCTACGTGCCAAACAGCCGATGTTTTGCGCCCTGTTTTTGAAGATAGGATTATCAGTCGCAGAGCTGATGTTTGGCCACCTGGGAACTGAGATTTAACACCGTTGGACTATTATTTATGGTGTGCCGACATGCCAGAGACTACTGACGCTATAAGAACAATATTCGTGAAGCCATTGGTGAAATACGGTTGCACACAATTGATAATGGGCTTAAAAATTGAACCCATCATGTAGGCTACTGCGTGGCCAGCCAAGGCAGCCATTTAAATGAAATTATTTTCCATTATTAACCGGGAGGATTGTACTTTCAAATAAAAAATGAAATTTGAGAAAATATTCAGTAGTTCTTTTTTAAAACACTTTCAAAAAAAAAAAAGTTATTTGGGGGACCCTTTATAATGTTACTTTTGAAAAATATTTTATTATACTTACGAATTTAATTCCAGATCTAAACGAAACTTATGATTAAAAGCCTTAATTAACAATGAGGTTCGATGAAAGTGTTTCTGGAAAGAAATAAGAAAAGAAATGCAAAATTTTAATAGGAAATTTTATAAAACTTTTATTAAATTTAAAACCTGGACTTAATTTTTGATAAAAATTTATTGAAGTTTCAATAAATCATTCAAAATATTTTTAAATTGTAATGAAAACAATTGAATTTCATTTCGAAAAAATTTAATTTTTGTTTGTTTTTATTGCAACAAATCATTGAAAATTTGTTTCATAGTACAGTCAAACTCCTTTATAACGAATTCTTGGTTCTCACGTACTTATTTTCATGTCCCAACGTTTTAATAACAATTTTCATACAAAAAACTTCGTTTTCTACGAACTTGTTTATAAAGAATTCTCGGTTAAAAGGAACCACTTTAAAGGGCCCCAGTAATTAAATTTCCTACAATTTACCGGTTTTATAACGAACCCTAAGAAAAAACTTTGAAGTGTGGCAATAGTCTTTACTTTTTAATAAATGAAAAAAATTCTTTGTATTTTATATTTTCTTCTATGACTTCACCCCGTTTATTACGAACTTTGCCTATAACGAATTATTTTTTCTGTTCCCACGGAGTTCGTTATAGCTGGGTTTGACTGTATATGAACTGGTAAATGAATGAATGATGATGATAATAAGCCAGGTGTCAGTGTAAAGAATTAATTTTTTTCATTTCGTTGTTGTTGTTTTCATTAAATTTATTATCGCTTTGTAAAATCCATAGTTGAACCTGGCTTTTGTTTTCAACATACCAGACAGACAGACAGAAAGACAGACAGACAGACAGTCAGTTAGACAATTGCGTGTATAGTGTTGCCATAATCTGATTGATAAAATTAATTTAATTTTGTTCTTTGGTTTTTTCTGTTTTTATTGTTAGAAAACAAATAGAAAATAGAAAAAAATTTTTCAAATATTTGTTTAAATTCATGAATAAAATTGTTGTGTATGTGTGTGTTTCTTTTTCATTAAACAATTGCTATTGTTGTTGTCATTAACGTTAGAATGTATGCTACTAGTGATGATGATGACGTTCGATGAATAGTGATGGTGATAATGATGATAATAATGAAGTTGGCAATTGTAAATTTATTATGATTTCTTTGGGTTTCTTTTCTATTGAAAAAATTTGTTATTTATTTTGAAAATTGTAATGTAAACCATTCAGTTCATTTCGCATACGTTCATTCGTTCATTCATTCATTCATTCATTCATTCTTTATGTTTATTTGCTCAATACAATTCATTTCATTTCATTTTATTTTATTTCATTTGAATAATTGAAATTTAATTGATAAACAGAAATGAAATGAAAGCTTTGGAAAACCGCTTTCCATTAAAATGTTTCACTTGAGAGCACTTTTATCATCGACAGTCGTCGATTGACGATAAGCAAATAAAATATTTTTGTTTTGGACCCACCATACCAACGAAACCAACCATCAGCCAGTCATGCTCTCTCTCTCTCTCTCTGTCTTTACAAGGGGGGCCCTATATAAATAACCATTAATATCTGTATTTCTATATATTTACAGTTACATATATGTTCATGTATATGAATTTATAAAATATTCTATATTTTCCAATAATAACACTTGTTTGTGAGTGTAGGCTTTTTTCCCTCTTTCTCTTTCAAGCGTAAATAATAAGAGAAAATCATCATAAAAATAAAAAGTGGCATCAGCATCTAGAGAATTATGGCCTGCAAATAAATCTGAAATATTTTTTTGTAAATAAATTTTATATTTTTATTTATTTGTTCCTTCAACAATTAATATTCAATTCACTATCTTTGTGAAACGAAAGCAAACAAATCAATATTCTTCACTGGTTTAATTAATTAGAAAATTTTTAAAGTCTTCCAAAGCACAATGTTGACTACTTTTGGGTTCTAGCAACAAAAATGCTCCTTTGTTATCTACATTCATAGAGTCTTAAACAAAGTGATGACCTGCATTCGTGTTGTTAATGTTCTCTTTTTGTACGGCAAGTTTTCAATCGTTTGAAATTGTTTACATTTCATGTAAAATCAGCCTACTTAACAGACAAAACTGGGTAAACCTATGGAAATTATTTTCTTGCAACGCTATTTATAACATAAAATTTCCAATCACTTGAAACAACTAAGAAGTAAAATAGCTTCAGATGTTTCCGAAAGCATTTTGCACGCTGAACACAAATCCATCACGTCATGTTTTCGTGAAAAAGGGCGTTGAAACCCCTAAAACTAGCTACAAGTCAAGGCTATAATTTAACTTCTTACACCAACCACATTGAGTATTAATTTTTATCCATAAGAAGAGGTAGGACCTTCAGTTTGAACAACCGATTTTTGAGTACCTTTTCATGACAATTTCATTATTTTGCAGAGATTTTGCCCGAGGGTTACTAAGCGTTAGATGACGTTTGAATCACTAGATCGTCTCTTATAAGGCTCATCTTTTTATATGAAAATTAGTCCTCATTAAAAAAGTAAAGCCCAATCACGCCACCTGACCAAAATCTCCGAAACTGTTGTTTTTTTCTGGGTGCATTAGTTTTTCATGGATAGCGTGATGATTTGCTGAGCAGTAAATAATACAATTTTATGCATTGACTAAGCCACTCAGATAAGAATATGCTTCATGTATGAAATTATTTTCTTGCAACGTTATTTATAACAAAAAATTTCCAATCACTTGAAACTGTAGATCCCGCCACTTCTGCATAAAATTAATACACACAACATAAGTAGTGCGGAAACTGCGGGCTTCTTGTGGACGATTGCTGTAGACTGTCTAATGGTGAAGGTAGAGTACTGGCCATTTTATAGTCACCAGCAGCAACTCATTTCCTTACCGTTCCAACTTCCCTCTTTCCAACTTTCCTAAAACCTGCACAATACACTGCATGAGTAGGGGTCATCCTCTGAGTGCTGGTTTTAGATATAAAAAAAAAACAAATAAAAAATAAGATGGCTCCAGGTGTTTCTAAAGCCATTTTGCGCACTGCTTTTGTGTCTAAGACTCACAAAATAAGTGGCAAGACTAGCTAGGTTGTAATCCATCCTAAAGGGTTGCAGTTAAGCAAGTCGTTCGCATAGCAGACAGTCAATAATCTAGATGAAAACATTAAAACAAAAACTTGTTTTAACTACAGTCTAACTTTTATAAATTGAATCACCATTATCCACGCAAAACCTGATAGAATTTCTCTTCAATATGCTGTTGCTGTACTTCAACTTATAGAAAATTTAAGTAATAGAAGTTCTAATTATAGAGGTTTGACTATAGGTGAACAGCAGTTATTACTAGATGAACTGTCAAGTATCCCAATATTTGCTTCCTCACTAAGAGAAATCAACCAAACAGCTCATCAAACTTGTCGTGGGCATCTGTTGAACTAGAAAAAAAAGAATTTTAAACTAGCTTTGAGTATCAATAACAAGTACACCCTGGCGCATACCCTACAGTTACTTACAGGCTAAAAATATAATACTCGAGCACATAGAAGGAGACGTTATGAATAGCCTTTAGTAAGGAAATTAATTTCGAAATGTAGACGACAAAAGTTCTTGTAAGCCTAAGCAGAAGTAGAAATGCGGCTGTGACAGATCACGATTTGTCTAGTCAGGTTAGTTGTCTAAAATTCCAATAGAAAGAGTTTTAAACAGAAACCAACAGTTTCGACAGATCAATATAGCCACCATTCCATGGACATGTGAGAATATGTGTTTTTCTGCCTGGTAGATCATAGGTCCTCTTAACACTGCTACCAACTAACATTTCACATTTCTGAATGCAGGAAGGAATTTATCTACACTGAAATCTAGTTCAGCTTTAATAATCGTTGACTGAAGGCTATTAAATCATAATATGATGACCAAGAAAACCTCTATGTTCCTATATAAAGCATAAAATAATGTGCAACACAAGCGTTGCTAAGGACAGATCTTTTGTTAATTCTTGTTTCGCATCTTGACGTAGAGCGTTTGTCTTTCAATTGTTCATTATTCCGTTAATTAGAATATCGGTAAGTTTCTCTCTTTCCACCTTCTTATAACCTATTTTCCTAAACCTGCACAATGCATTGCATGAGTAGAGGCTATCCCCTGAGTGCTTGTTTTACCAAAAAAAAAAAAAAAATTCGATTCGTTAAGATAATTTTTCTACTGAACGCAATAAAGGGCATAATAGTATAGGTTTTTAGTTCATCTCATGATGCTCCTTGTTACACCTTTGCAGACCTTCATGTGGTTCAGTATGTGTGTGTGATAGGCTTTCTCGAATTCGATGAAGTATAAGGAATTCGATGGGAAATAACCCCCATTTATATGAGACAATTAAATTTTAAAATTCAATATTTTGAGTTAGTTTCCTACGAATTTTTAATCGCGGGCAAGATCTATATTACTGGAATCTTTGTTATTCCTTTCTAGCCCTGTAAACGGTTCACTTAATGTACTATGTACATTAATATTAAAAAATTAAACAAATTTCCGATGATCTCTGTAATAAATTTCTTCGGATAGAATAAATGAATACATGTCGTATGATTGTTTTTTAATTCAAATAAAAATATTAATCATACGCCAAAGTGGACTATGAAGAAAGCAATGGAAGTTCGTACGAGCTAAATGAAAAGACTTTGTTGATATGGCTCAGAGATCAGCAATGAATCGTTTTTCCGTTACTCATAAGCACTCATGTAATTTTGAGTATGAATGAATCAACAGAATAGATATTTAACTACTCTGATTCATTCGTACTTGCTACAACATTGATTTATAAGTATAAGTAGCAATGAGTATGAGTACAACGTTCACATCAAACTAACAACATTCGAAATATGTTTGATTCATACGCCTACTCATTCTGATTCATAAATTGAGAAAAATACTTATAATAGTTATAAGTCTTTCGAGTGTCTCGAATCAATCATCAAAATTTACAGACTTTGTTGTTGTTGCATAACAAACAAATACGAAAGGAAAGACAAAGACAACAAGCAAAGCATACACACGATCTTCTTGTGAGTATAGTAGTGTTCGTACGTGAATCATACTTATTTTGTGATTCGTTTAAATGTTAAGTAGAGACAAGCTGAAGTTAATAATATCACGGGTATTGTTAAGTATGAATACGATGAGTATTTCCAACTTTGAGTATGAGTAGTATGAGTATCATATTAAAATAAGAATGAATGCGTATAAGTATCAGTAATTATAAGTATGATTTGAAACGTTTTGAATACTCGTTGGTGAGCTCTGATATGGCTATGGTAACTACGAGTATTTACAGAAGATTACTCAATAGTTTTTGATGTGAGTCTCATAAATTCATTTCATCAATCCAAGCCAATGGTATATAAACAGAGACTTTAATTACACTATGCGACAAATTAGAAATAAATTAAATACACCCGGCTAATGACATAGTGTAGGTTGCTAGTTTTATTAAGTTGATCTTAAAAATATTTTTTTATGTTTCTCGAACTCTCCAAATTTTTTTTATTAGACAAAAACTGTTTTTTTTTTATTTTATGCACAAATTTCTGGATTACTCTAACAATTCTCATGTGATTTCTTAAATTTAAATCTTGTTGGAAAGGAGAGAGATGGACCTTTAAAACGGTATACCTATATCCATTATTCGACTTAATATGCTATAAGATTTGATGAGGTAAACTTCAAAAATTCGAATTTAGTTCATATTTTTTCATGTTTGTCCCTACATCCATAGTAGCATACTTTACAAGTATTTTGGGTCATTCAAGTGGAAAAGCCTTTTTTGTTTTTGTTCTCATAAATTTGTGTAATTCCTTAAGGTTATTAAAAATATTTTAAATCTCCTTAAAAGGGTCTCTTCTTCTTCAGTAACGCATTTTATTTGAAGGGGGCGTTTTTAATGTTTTCTTGTTCAAGCAATTGACCAAAATAACGAACCCTTGTATTTAAGCCATATTTTAAAATTCCATAAGCGATTAAACATTCAATTAAAACACTTCAAAAAATATGGACCCATAAATTCAGTACCTTTAAATAGAATTTTACAAAAATTTTTTAAGCACTCTAGCAAACATAATAAGAGAGAGGAGGAGAGATTGTCTTGTAAATAAAATTCTAAAAAAATAATAATAAAACGGAATTTCTTTAAATATTTTTTCTATTCTTTTATTGTGTCCGTTTTTTTTTTTATTGTTTTTAATAAAATAAACAAGTCCACGCTCAATTGAGTGGAAAAGAAGATTTAAAAAGGAAAAAAAACAATTCTCTCTCTCAACTGTAACCCCCAAAAATAGGCAACAAAATGTTTTACAAAAACTGATGAACCTTAAAGTAACTAAAGAACGTAGACTAGACAAAAAACAAAAAACGACAACAATAGACAAAAAAAAAAAGAAAATTAAAGAAGAAAAACAAAAAGAAAAAATTCTTTAATAACCTTATCCCCTTACTGCCCTTTATTCTGTATGCTATCACAGAGGCCCGTCCAAGCTTGAATTGAAATACAATGCATGCAAAGGCAGGCTAGAATTCTTAGAAATCATGAAGTGTAACACAATGATGGCCAGTACAGAAAAATTAAATAATTTCTTGCCTGGCAAACGTCCATGGCATAGCACAAGAGAGAGAGATTCAAGTGAAAATTGTACGTTTTTATGGCTACAGCAGCAGTATGACTGGTTTTGTTTAAATAGGAGGTATTTATTGGACTCTAAAGTATAGAGCAAAGACTATATTGTGAATTTGCTTTGTGTGTTTATATTTATGCCTGCCACAATCGTACATTGAACAATAAACACTAAATTTATCTGCTAACTACACTGTTTCCAAAGTAATACCTTAAGAATGAAAGTTTCAATGAAAAAACAATAAAAATCCATAGGCACTTGCTTGAAAGGGGTATTTGCTTGACATAAATCCTGCCTAGTCGTGGATGCTACTGAGAATGCATATAGAAATTTGGACTATTAGATAGTCTTGTATCCTTAGACTACCCAAGTATCCAAACACCTTTTTTCTTGCTCTCTATAATAATACCAACGCTTTTGTGAATAACCAGTCGGCTTTATTTGATGCTTACATTGGACTTTGTGTGGATGGAGCGGAAAATCTAAATGTAAATTGAGCCATAATAAGCCATAAGGAGGGCTAAATTACTAAGTATGCCGTGATTTCAACAAATTCGGGTTACCATTAATTTGTTTTTTTCTAATACTCTAGAAGCAATATTGTCTGTGCCGCATATATTACAGAGATGCAAAGGCCTGATCTCATTAGTAAAGCTTGTAGTCTCCTTACATTTCTTGCTTATTTCGGAAATGGTAATACTTAGCTAATGTCTGATTTAACAGATAATTAGTTTTATCGTTCCGCTGAACGAATATGGTTGTATATACGCTTGAACAACGCTGGAAAATATTGCGACATTACTTTGAAAACCATGGTAAAGTGAAAATTGCATACAGATTTTGGATGAAGACAAGCACCGTCAGCTCCGTATGCTCATTATCTTGTGAAAAAAGTAAAAGAAACTGGCATCCTCATTGATAAACCAAAGCGTGAAAAGCCAAAAACACTGCCCTAGAATATGGCTGCTGTGGCAGAAAGTGTGCATGGAGCGCCATCAACTCACCGTCGTTTTCAACAATTGAACATTTCGGACTCATCATTGAGACGAATTATGCATAAATTCCTTGTTATGGAGCCATACGAATTCCAATTGGTTCAGGAGTTGAAGCGAAGTGGCCACCCAATGCGTTTTCGCTTCACAGATGCCGATTTTGGCAAAAAAAATCATCTTTTCAGATAAAGTTCATTTTGATATTGGCGGGTATGTAAACAAGCAAAATTGTCGCATTTGGGGAACACAAAACCCGCACGCATACATTGAAAAGCCGACGCACCCAAAACGAGTCACTGTTTGGGGCGGATTTTGGTCCAGAAGCATAATTGGGCCATTTTTCTTCGGAAATGAGCAAGGAGTGGGTGTTACAGTCAGTGCCGATCGTTATCGGGCCATGTTAAACGAATTTTTGTTCTCAAAAATTGAAAAGGAGGATATTGGCAACATTTGATTTCACCCGAATCTACACTCGATGTTTTGAGCTCTGTTTTTGGCCACCTCGGAGCTGCGATTTAACACCGTTGGACTATTATTTGTGGGGTGCCGTCAAAGATAAGAGTTACGCCGACAAGCCGGGGAAAATTGATGCTTTAAAGGACAATATTCGTGAAGCCATTGGTGAAATGCAGCTGCACACAATCGATAAAGTGCTAAAAAATTGGACCGATTGTGTAGGCTACTGCATGGCTAGCCGAGGCTGCCATTTGAATGAAATTATTTTCCATTATTAACTGGAAGGATTGTACTTCCAAATAAAAAAAGAAAATTGAGAAAATATCCAGTTGTCATTTTTTAAAGCATTTTCAAAAGAAAAGTCTTTTGACGGCAGTTAATCCTGCAATGCTCAAAAAGTAGTCACGTTGACCTACTACTCTTCAGATGATTGATATTTAAAGCTGATAGCTTTGCTAAGATGATGGTTACAAAACGGTTAAATGGCCAAGATAATGGAAGGCATTACAGAATGCACGAGCGCTTTTTCAAAAAATCGTCCAGTTACTTGCATGCGTTGACAACATTGACATTATAGGGCGTACCAAACGAGATGTTATTTGTGACTTGTAGTGCTATTGAACGGGTGTCTATTAAGATGAGTTTGACAGTAAAATGAGGTGCAGCACAATGTATATGTTAACGACAAGTAGGGACGTGTGGCGTATTTTATCTCAGATCATGGTAGACAACTATACGTTCTATATAGGCAAGGGATTTATTTTTCTAAACTCCGCCGTTGCCACCAAAAATGATGTCAGTCTGGAGTTCAAAAGCAAGATCACTCTTGCCATCAAGTGTTACTATGTTCTTAATAGGCAATTGAGTAGCAGAGACCTCTGTCGTGCGACAAAACTCTGTACATACTCTGTACATACTCTCCTTGTTTCTTAATGCCGCACAGGCGTGCATACTATTAAAAAATGATGCAGCAGTCTTGGGAGTATTTGAAGGAGAAAAGTTTTACGTAAGATCTTCGATCCAGTGCGAGTTGACCATGATTTCCGCATTCTATCCAAGAGTTCACTGTATGAGCTTTAAAATGACATGGACATAGCGCAAGTTTCATGTCTCACCCAAGCAGTCTCATGTTTGAATACCACATGAACTTATGCTAAGAATCTTAAGAGAGTGAAATTCATTCATGCATACAAGAATTGGGACTTAGCATTGATACTGATGATTAGAGCCTTTTCAGAGCCTTGTAATCGACCTTTTTTGTGGTATTCAAATCAAATAGGTTAGCTTATACAAACGAATGTTAAGCCTGAATTAGTAGGATTTTAAAACAATTATCCACTACTGCGTGGCCAAGTTAGTCACCGTAGTCCAGTAGGCTGTGTGTTAGCTTATTAGATGTTAAAGACAGGGTTCAAGTGCCAGGCCAGACATCAAAACAATATAAAAAAATAATTCTTCGACGATTTCCTTTCAGCAGATTTCTGGCAAAAACTCTAAGAGTAAATAAAATTGACATGAAAAGTTTCTCAAAAAAATCTGTCGTTCGGAGTCGACTTTAAACTGTAGGTCCCGCCACTTATGTATAAAAGTAACACACACAACGTAAGTGAAGTGAGAAACTAGGCCAATAATCCTGACAGAAGGGTTGTAATGGCCAATTATGTATGCCTGTATGTGATCCTATACAGAGCAGACGCAGATTGATGATGGCAATAACGGACTCTATTTTGCTGTACGGCAGTGAGGTCTGGGCAGAAGCATTGAAGGTCGAATATAGAAGTCAGCAGTAGTGGTAATTAGTGGTGTAATACCTATAGATCTACAGTCAAACAAGCGGAAGAGAGTGTGGGAGGCTAAAAACGTGCGTGGAGAGACAGTAAATGTCGATGATGCCAAAAAGCGAACCATACAACAATGGCAAGCGAAATGGAACACTGAGACGAGTGGCAGCTGGACAGCAAACCTTCTTCCAGATATTACTCGCTGGATGGAGAGGAAATTTGGGGAGTTTAACTGTTATCTGACTCAGCTGTTATCTGGAAACGGCTATTTTTGTAAGTACCTATTTAAAATAGGGAAGATGATGCGACCAATTTGCATCTATGATGATGCGCCGATTGATGATGCGCAACACAATTTCTTTCACTGTGAGAGTTAATTGGAAAGAAGGAATCTTGAGGCTAAAGTTGGCGCCTATACTGTCGGAAATTTCTGCGCTGTAAGACTGAACAGCGTGCGTGGAGAGATAGTAAATGTCAATGACGCCAGAAAGCGAACCATACAACAATGGCAAGCGAAATGGAACACTGAGACGAGTGGCAGATGGACGGCAAAACTTCTTCCAGATATTACTCGCTGGTTGGAGAGGAAATTTGGGGAGTTTAACTGTTATCTGACTCAGCTGTTATCTGGAAACGGCTATTTTTGTAAGTACCTATTTAAAATGGGGAAGATGATGCGACCAATTTGCATCTATGATGATGCGCCGATTGATGATGCGCAACACAATTTCTTTCACTGTGAGAGTTAATTGGAAAGAGGAATCTTGAGGCTAAAGTTGGCGCCTATACTGTCGGAAATTTCTGCGCTGTAAGACTGAACAGCGAGGTAAATTGGAACAGCATAGTTAGCTACGCTGAAGTCTTACTAAAAACGAAAAAAATTGACTTAGATGGTAGAAATAGAGTGGATGTTTAAACATCTTCTCGAATTTTGCTGCGCAATTCGGACGCAGATATGAATGTGAAGGGGCCATATGGCCAGTTGGACTCCACTTCGTAGTAATACCACGACAGTTCCAGAGTGGGCAAAATGGGTCCAAAAAAAGGGGGAGATATAGTAAGTGAGGACCCCACATACGGGATATTGTGACGACTACCCCTATGGTGCGGATAGGTACATTTACTCCTCCTTATCGTCAAAAAAAAAAAAAAAGTATGCCTGGCCATGTAATTAATTCTATTCCTTTAAATGAAATATAATTTTTAATGTATGCTTTTTCCCCTACCCTTTGTTACTGGAAACGGTGTTGGTTTTGTAATACTAGTAACCACCATAAGTATTTACAGTAAATATCAGTTTGACTCTTAACTGGCAAATAGAAAAGGAAGAAGAAATAAAAATAAACAATAGAAGGAAGTAAAAATAAAAACAAAAGAAAACAAAATAAAGTAAAAGAGGAATAAGACGCAAATAAACCAAAAAAAAATAACAAAGTTTTTATAAGAAAAATAGCTTAAAACGTAGAAGGTTTTGTTAACGTTTTATTTATTTTCACTTTTATTTTCAGTTTCTTTTTTCATTTTTTTTAATCTTTTTTTCTTTTGTACATCATTATAGTGAGGTTTGTTAAGTTTTATTTTCATTACTCGGTAGCCTATTATTTAGGGCTCTCTTTAAAATACTGATAACTGCTCAAATGAAAGAGCAAAAGGAAGAGAAGTAAAGTAAGAAAGAAAATGAAAAATAAATTGCGTGTGTTTATTTATAAGGATAAAGTAGGAGTGTGAGTGTGTGTGTAAGTGTAGCTATAAGCCTATAAAGTATATTTAACACATACTGTTACAATAACGGTATATATGCTTAACGGTATATTATGCTTCTTGCCTATTTCTTTTAATGAGGGAATGTTTAAGCGAAGCACAAGAAAGAAAATAAAAATAAAACTGGTTTTACCGAAAAGAAAGCGAAAAAATTATAATGAAAGAGAAAAGAGAAATAATAATAAAATACAAAACAAAACAAAAATACTAGCATAAAAGAAAATATACACCCCACACACACGCACACATACTCCTCACACGCACACATATATTTTAATTTGTTTAATGAGCATAAGTTGAGGCAACAAACAATTGTCGGCTGCTGTTAATTTTTTTCCTTCTTTTTTTCTTGTTTCTTCGTGTACATTTCTTTGAATTGTTGCGAAATATAAACAAATAAAATGTGTGTGTGTGTGTTTGGGTGTGTGTGTTGTGTTCATATAAAATAAATATAAAATACAACAACAACAACAATAAATATTTCGGTCAATCTTTTGTGAATACTACGCATACACAGCAATGAGCATAATTTATTTATACCCACACAATCACAATCACAATCGTAATCTTGTTTTTATTTTTATTTTAATTTTCTTTGAGATTCCCTTGCAAGATACTGTTGTTGCCGCATTGCTTTGAAGGTGTGGCAAATAAAAAAAAAAAACTTGGAAAAAAATTGAAAGAATGAAAATCATTTAAATTCAGTCTTTTTTTATTTGTATTTTTTTTTTTAATTTTACTTTATACTTGTTTGGTGTTGTATTCAACCATAAAAGCAAAGAACCATAAAATAAATATGAAATCAAAAGCAGGCCAAAATATTTATTTGAAAACCGTATAAATTAAAGCTGTCATGAATTGTTTTCTTTTTTTGGTTGTTTGTTTGTTTTAAAAAGAATTGCCCACAAGTTGTTGTTTTTATTTAAAATGTCTTAAAACCACAAATTCATTCGTTGTTATGAATATTTCAAATGCTTGATATTCTACGAATTGAATTCAATGTTTTTGAATACAATTTTAGGATCCCACAATTAGGTCAGCTAACGCATAAATGGCGGCAGTAGTCTTAAGAAATGTGATACAACTTTTTTGTCATTGATCAACTAAAAACAATTTCAGTGAATTTTAAAGCCGGGAAAAGCCCTTCAGTCAGGATTATTGACCTAGTTTCTCACACCACTTATGTTGTGTGTGTTAATTTTATACATAAGAGACGGGACCTACAGTTTATAGTCGACTTCGAACGACAGATTTTTTTGAGACATTTTTCTTTGCAATTTAGTTTACTCTCAGGGTTTTTGCCAGAAATCTTTTTGTATTTTGTTTTCATGTCTGCCCTGGGGCTCGAACCCCTACCTTTAGGTCTAATAAGCCAATACACTACCTACTAGACTACGGCGACTTCATCCAATTAAGTAATCCAAGTTTATATTCTTTATAAGCCTGCCGATTAACGTTTAAAAATTATTCGGAGAACCAACTCACTACTCCGAAAAAACTTTCAAAAGTCTGAAAAGACTCTTTCCGACATCATTCAAAGAGGTCTTGTGGTTATAAGTCGTTAATGGATGTCACTTTGTCTGAGGATTAAACTCCGCCAGACCACAATGGTAACAATCAATAAAGAGTAGAAGAAAACTATGTAAATGGAAAAAATATTTGACTTTCTTATGAGACAACATTGCAGAAACTGTGCATAAGTGCACTATAGATGAACGTGAAAGACTCATATAGAGGGCATTTAAGTAAAGGCCAGACATGCGAATGGTGCTACAACATTTAGAAGGCTTTCAGGGTAATGCTAGAGATGTTTCTCAGTGAATATGCACTGCATTAATACCACAATAATCAGAGCAAATAAGGTTGGCTCTAGTCTAGTGGATAGTGTGTTGACTTATTAGACGAAGAGGCCCGAGTTCGAATCCCAGGTCAGATATCAAAACGAAAATATGAAAATATTTTGCTATGCAAAGCTTCTCAAAAAATCTGTCGTTCAGAGCCGACTTTAAACTGTAAGTCCTGCCACTCATGCATAAAATTAACACGAATGGTGTGAGAAGCTAGGACGTCGTACAATGGGTCAATTCGACCTCTGGCTACTGTACTTCCCACAGTGGACAAGTACACGTCCTCTAACCTAACCTAACCTAAATGCAAAGATTAGTCTGTGTTGGTTGTTATTGTACACCAGCGCCAGAAGACCGGTTGGATTTTTTTTTTGCTGAAGAGAATTTTTACATACACAATTGGCCATTACTTCTCTGCAGTCAGGATTACTACGTAGCTTCACATATCACTTATGACAAAGGACAAGATTTTTTTTTTTGAGAAACCTTTCATGGCAAGTTGATTTTACTCTCACAGTTATTGCCAGAATTCTGCTGAAAGGAAGTCAGAGAAGAAATATTTTTTTTAGTATTTCATTGAGTTGAAGATGACTGATCTGTGTTTGGAAACGTGGACACGCGTTTAATAAGGCAACAAACGTTTTTTTTCTTTAATTGGCCTTTACAACTGGACTAACAGATTTCGGCCTGCCTTAACACATTCTTCTAGGCAGCTTTGCTTCTTGCGCGCATACGCCAGTTGGTCGCACAAATAGATAGGGTGACAGGGATTCCTCGATTTGGTCCTTCTAACGCATACATAGTCGTGCTCTTCGCATGAAATGTCCGTCTCGCTGGAGCATCCTCCTCTATTTAAACAACATGGCCGAGCCAGTGCAGCTGCTGGACAACATCTATGTCGTTGAGAAGCTTATACAGCTCGCTGTTGGATGCGAAAATCATCGTCAACTTGCACTGGAACAAAGATCTTACGTAGAACTTTTTTCTCAAGGCTGCAGTGCTTAATAGAGTCTATGCCACTGAGCCGTAAAGAAGCATAGAAAAGATGGGCGTCTTATGAAGTATTAGTTCTATAGTACGAGAGAAGTCTCTACAAGAGTGATTCTGATCTTTTGCAAGTGTGATCCTGCGCTTGATCTCCAGGCTGACATTATTTTTGGTGGCAACGGCAGAGCCTAGATAAATAAATTCCTTGACTATTTCGACAGTATAGTTATCGGCCGTTATCTAAGATTCAATACGCCGTACGTCTCTAATTGTCGATAACATATAATGCGTTTAGCCCCGAAACTTTCTCTGAATTGTCGTGGGAACAGTTATTTGAAAAGCTAGGCTGAATGAAAAAGAAGATAAAGAAAAACAAGTTCTGTTCTCAAGCCGAATAGTAGGTTAGAAGCAATCAGAATTGTTGCTAAAAAATTTGGATAACCGGAGATTTGAGTAATTCAATTCGGATTATTTAGTAAACTGGTGAAATAAGCAACAAATATACCCGTAATTGAGCCATTTTTTAGGTTTACAAGAAGCTACAGGAAAAAGGTACTTAGGCAGCTGCATGGAAATGCCTAACTATGCTGGTCAAAGTGGCTAGTCCAATAGATCCTGAACGGTAGGAAATAGATTTTTCGAATTGAAGCAGACATAAACTGTTAGCGTAAGTAAAATTAGTCTCTATGAAATCGCTGCTCTCCGATATTGTGAAAGTGTTGCCGTGAATCCAGAATACTTCGTTTGTTTAATTAAATCGCTTATCATAACTACTACAGTGTGTAGCAGGTATTTGTATGTAATTTAATGATTGTAGGTTTCTTTAAGTAGTTTTGCAGCATTTATTCTAATCAAGAGGTAGTATTGCGTGCATCAGATATTAATAAATCCAATTTCCTTATACTAAAGGTGTAACTAATTTCAAAAATAATTCCTTTTCTTTCATAATCTACAGCAAAGTTCTTAATGTTGGTATTTCGTTTCAAAAGAAGACATTAAAAAACACTTAAGGCCAGTCGAATAGAAACTAATTTAAGAGAATTACTGCCCCCCATCCCCTTACATCTGAATGATCAATAATAAAGGCAGACATTCAAATACTTTCAAAAGTTCACTTTTGTTTCTTTTGAAAGACAAAAAGGAAGACTTTTTATTTAAAAACTATGCCATTAAAAAATATCTTTTCAAAAGTATTTTATTTTTCCTTCATATTGTATGTACATTAAGGCCATAATAATGGAATAATTATCATCATTTAGGATTCATTTGGAATTGATAAATGTCATAAGTTTTCCTTAAGTTTTATATTTCTTTCCCCTCTACTTAATGGTACATACTTTATTTCTTTCATTTTCTTCTGTATCCCCTAGCATTCATTTTCTTTAGGAAAGAGAGAAAAAAGAACGAAAAGAATTCTGTCTTGTGTCTTCCATGTATTGTATGCCAATGAATAGAAGAAAAATGTTTTTCAATTTAAATAAATTCCTTAAGAAGTAAGACTGCATAAGGAACAAAGTAAAATAAGTAACATTTAAAAGAATTAAAAAAAAAACTGAAAATTATTGTTTAAATAAATAATTTATGGAGAAATTTTAAAAGATTTATAGACAGTTGGCAACTTAGGGCGGTTCTGGCATGTCAAAATGCTTGCCTATAAATTCGGTTAGTATTTATAGAAAGGCAAAGACCTTAGATTAAAATTCAATTGAAATTTTGTAAGTTTTTCTTTTCTTGATACTTGGGAAAAAATATTAAAAATTTTTTCATTATGAAAGAAACTATAAACTGAGGAGACCTTTAATTGTCCATGCGCTCGAAAAGTCTACTTTAACTCCAAAGAACCAAAGGGAAGCATTCCCCTATGGGAGCAGACAGTCTTGGACATTCTAAAGTAGCTACAAAACTAAAGAAAACGGGGAACTATTCTTCTTCTATTAGATACCTATCCATCACTATGTCGAAAGAGAAAAAGGCACTATGATGTCTACTTAATAGAAGATGTAAATGAATCATAAGAATGATATGTAGTCTAAGCCTAAGTCACTTCCCATCAGAAACTCACGGGTCATCCGGAGAGAATTGTGTCACAATGGGTATTATATGGCCTAAGTATGTCCAACCAACTATCCTTACTTCCTTACTATCACTTAGTAAACAAAATTTGCAAGCACTGAAACCTTCTCAATTGAGGATTTGTCTCACACCATTATTAATGTTATGAAAATGGGAAAGGTATTTTCCTTTTACATTGTTTAGCATTAAAATTATAAACAAAAATAACTAATTAATGGACTTGTTTACATGATAAACAAGTAAACAAACATATACCAACACCACCAGTATAAAAAAAGGTAAAAACAAGTAAAAGAAAATACAATAACAACCAATTCAAGGATAAATGTAAACAAAAATACACAAACAACAATAATGAAGCAACGATGTTTACATTTATAGACATCTAGAGAAGGATTAACCACTAACGTTTGACTTCAAGAACATTTTTCAGACTAACTACGTTGCCATATAAAGGTCTAGGCGAAGCAGGCAACGAGAAAGTAAAAGTTTAGTTAGTCTTGTGTGAAGACACCTTGCATGTTAAGAACATTCAACTTCAAAAACATTCATCAAACTGTTCACATTGCCATATAAAGGACAAGGTATGGCAGGCAACGAGTAAGTGAAAGTTCAGGCAGTCCTGTGTGAAGACGCCTTGCGTGTTAAGAACATTTAATTTCAAAAACATTCATCAGGCTGTTTACATTGTCATATAAAGGTCTAAGCGAAGTAGGCAACGAGTAAGTAAAAGTTCAGTCAGTCTTGTGTGAAGATGCCTTGCGTGTTAAGAACATTTAACCTCAAGAACATTCATCAGACTATTTACATTACGATATAAAGGTTTAAGCGAAGCAGGCAACGAGTAAGTAAAAGTTCAGTCAGTCTTGTGTAAAGACGCTTTGCATGTTAAGAACATTTAACTTCAAAAACATTCTTAAGACTGTTTACATTGCCATATAAAGGAGAAAGTAAAGCAGGCAACGAGTAAGTAAATGTTCAGTCAGTCTTGTGTGAAGACGCCTTGCGTGTTAAGAACATTTAACTGCACATTCATCAGACTGTTTACATTGCCATATAAAGGACAAGGTAAAGGACAAGCAACGAATAAGTAAAAGTTCAGTCAGTCTTGTGTGAAGACGCCTTGCGTGTTAAGATAGTAAACGTGGTTTTAATATCTCCGTTATGAAGATCTATCGTATAATTGCTTAATGATTGTTATTTTTTTTTTTTTTGCAAAGTCTGTAAACAGAAAAATAACAAGCAAAGCAATCGTTGTTGTATGCATCAAGTTGTAAACAGTGGTATACAGAATTGTGTGAACAGTAAAGAAGTTTAATTAAAACTAAACATAAATTTATTTTGATTTCTATTTAAAATCTAAGAGCTCATATTTTAAATGTTTTTAAAATAAGAAGGAACTGAAGATCAAAGCTGAAAAGCCACGGCTGCTAGTATAAACTAACGAAAATCTTTTGATTGAATATTAGTTTTGAAAGAAATAGGGCTTCTCTTCCTAAGCCTGATGTAACTACTTAAGATTTTTCAGAAATATAAATAAAATTTCTATTCGACAGTGCTGGAAATGATGTTGTTTAAGGTGAAAGGGAACCAGCAGTTGTAACTGTTAAGATATGTTTTCCAAATTTGCATGAATTATTACTGGCTTTTGAACCTTTACGATATTAATACATGAAATAATAGAGGGTCATCGATAAGAAATTACTTTTTATTACAAAACAATCCCCTTATAAAGTCCTTAAAAGCCAATTTTATTTTATAGTACTTGGCTACTACCCTTTAACAGCTTAACCATAATTTCTTAATATTTTTTTATGATTTATTTTGTCCATAATTTATTGATAATGTTGCCATAATGGAACATTAATAGGCTGCCACCGAAACAACGGGGTTAATAGTGGTAGTGCACATGCCATGAGATAAAGTTCCATTAAAAAATTTGAATTTGAGTTGAGAGACTATGATAATGGGATACTAAAACTCAGGCTGGAACTAACTGTAACTGTATCTCGTATTGTAACTGTATCTCGTAATGTAACTGTAAATGATTATTATTTTCTATCCTTTTTATCTTTGATTTCTTTCCACTCCATGTATTTATTTCCTAATGACTTTAATGCCCCCCTTTTTTTCTGGTGTTGCTGTTGCAGTTGATTTTCAAACAAGTGTTAGGCCATGTTAATGCTGTTGTTATAGCTTTTAGCCCCGAAGTGATAATTGGTTTTAATGTTAGCATTACTTTAAACGTGTTTTTGTTTTTGTCTTTCTTTTGTATGCATATCCACGGCTTAGTGTATGTATATCGTATGAGTTGTTTGTGAATGTTGACAATATGCCAGAATAAATACGGCATAGAAAGTTTTCAGCATCAAAACAACAAGAACTGACTGAAACAAATCGTAAATAAATCCAAAAAAAAATGTTGTTTGTTTGTTTCATAGTTGCATAGCACAGAATATAATTGTTCTATAACAATAACAGCAACAACAACAACACTAACAGCAATGAAAAAATAAATAGAAATTCAAGCTCATAGACTGGACTAACAATAGCCAACTCTGATACCAGCAAACAAAACATAACCAACCAGTTAGTCCGTCAGCCAGCTAGCCAGCCAGCCAGCCAAATAATACGTTATAACCTAAAGGATTTCAAAAAGTTACCAACAAAATAAAAATATGCTGCTCTACTGATGCCCCAAAAACTAACAAAAACAACAACAACAAAGAATATTTGATAGAAAGGAAAAAAAACAACAATTTCAACACTTGCATTTAATTTGCATGCTTCAACGTAAAAAACTTGGGACAGGAGCTACAGGAGAGGTGCTCCAGCAAGGTACGCAAATTATTTGAATTTTTCATTTAAAAAACAATTTTTTTTCCATTTTTTTTTTGTTTTGTTTTCCTTTCAGAACTGATGTTGGACACGCACCAAAAGCATTTTTTGGCATTTTCAAAACGAATTTTTTAGGCGCCTTTTTTAATGTTTTTTTTTGGCTCTTTCTTCTCTCTTGTTGGCTTCCTTGTGAAAGTGTGCATATTTTTTTTGTTTTTTCTAAAATGCAGATAGAATTTCATTTATTCAAATCCACGCTTTATTAGGGGTATTCCTATGCAGGAGAAGTTCAATCGGAAATCATACTGGTGACCCAAATCCATCGTGTTATAATGGGAAAATTTATCAAAAAAAAAAAAAAACAAATAAAATTGAAAAAAATGCTTGAAATCTTTATTTGAATCGATAGTACGGTCCATATAATTTAATATTTGAAGATTATTTCATGCAAATGTTGACCGCGACTGCGCCTCAAATGGTCCATCGGCTTAGTCCAATTTTCGCATGCTCTTTCCAACATTTCGGCCGGTACCTCACGAATAAATGCTTCAATGTTGCCTTCCAAAGCGTCAATTGAAGCGGGCTTGTCTGTATAGACATGAGCTTTAACATAGCCCCACCAAGAAATAGTCTAAAGGCGTTAAATCGCACGTTAAATCTAGGCGGTCAATTGACCGGTTCCGAACGTGAAATAAAATGTTCACCGAACTCACCTCTCAATAAGTCCATTGTTACGCGTGATGTGTGGCATGTGGCATCGTTTTGTTGAAACCATATGTCATACAAGTCTTTTGAAAGGTTTCACACCTAAATCCTGCCGCAAAATTTTCCACGTTGTTGAGTAACAGAGGCCCAATTGCTGCGAACGGCGACGAATGGATAATTGATGGTCATCATTGACACTGGCCGATATAGCTGCGATATTTTCTTCAGTTCGCACTCTCCCTAAATGTGTTGGTAGTTTAATGAATGAATGAGGTCCTATATTAGGAATGAGATCCTAAAAGTCCAGTTTTAATTGTTGAGCATATGGTGTTAAAAGCTTAATAAACTAGCAAAAATAAAGAAATGACCAGAGAGGCCACTATTACTGGTGAGCAGAGAATCTTCAGTTGTTGTAAATGCTAATGAAATAATATTTGTAATCAATAGGCCCTCTACCGCAGCAGATTTGCTTCTGTGGACAAAATTGTAGAGAAAACCTTTGTACATTGGACACAATTCAAAGAACCACGTTGCAAAGAAATGTCATAGAACAAGATTAGAACTCTCGGATCATAATAAACAGTTGCTGTACGACGTCCTAATTAATACGGTTGAGCATTAAACGATACGTATTGAAATGTTTATGAATGAGTGTGGAGATATAAGTAGCCGATGATACTGTTACGAAAGTGGAAATGGTGTTGTTAAAATAATAAACAAAAGCTCCAGAAACAACACAATGGACTTGATCATACATAAAATGCTATACAAAAAGCTGTAAAAAGCAAATCAATGGACTTGATAACATGATCAAAGAATAACCAAAAATATAGCAACAACATCAGTATAAAAAAAAAATAAGAGACAAAAGATGTAAACAGACAAGAACAAAGTATAGCAATCAGAGAAGTAAACAACCAACAACAACAGTGCAGCGAATAAAGACGTAAACAAGCACAAACAAAATGCATATAAGACACACGAACAAAAATGGAAACAAGTTGTTTACATTCAACCAGGATTAAAAACTAGCTTCTCACAACACTTGTGTTGTGTTGGAAACAAGTTGTTTACATTTTTCGATTGTTTCCGAAGACCGTCATCCTACTTCCAGAGCATTCATCACACTAAGGATACAGCGATATATAATTGTAGAGTTTTGAATTAAATCATGTGTGACGACGTCGCCGTGGTCTAGTAGATGGTGTGTTGGCTTATTAGACGTATAAGCCAGGGCTCGAGTCCCCAACCAGACATCAAAAACAAAATACAAAAAGTATTTTTTAGGCGATTTCCTCTCAGCAGATTTCTGGCAAAAACTCTGAGAGTAAATAAAATTACCATGAAAAGTTTCTTGTAAAATCTGTCGTTTGGAGAGGACTTTAAAACTGTAGGTCCCGCTAATCATGTATAAAATTAACATACACAACATAAATAGTGCGAGAAACCAGGTCAATAATCCTGACTGATGGGTTCTAATGACCAATTATGTATGTATGTTATGATGTCACGTTGGTTGCAGTGAAAATTAAATCCGTCGTGTGTGTGACACACGAAATCGAGCTATAATTCGGTCTGACTTGTGTGCAGACAAGTTGCGTGCAAAGAAAACAGTTGTTAGTGTTGTTGCTTCCAAAAAGGTTGAAAGCAGAGAAATATGACGAACAAGCACATATTGTGAATTACTAACTCATATTTTTAAACGTTTTTAAAAAGGTAAAAACGTAACAATACAATATTTGCTTGCTAGTCTCTAAGTCTTTCAATACGTTCGGCAAACTGAATGAAACCCGTGAGACAGCTGCTAATATTAGGTGAATTAACACCATAACCATTTTTTAGTATCACGATTTCCAACTCAAAAAGTTTCGTTAGTTTTTAAAGAGGTTCTCATTAGTTCAACGAGTGGCGATTCATGCAATAATCCAAGACTTTCTGGTACAACGAAAACCTATTTACAAGAAATTTGAAATATGAATAGAGTCTCAGTAGGGAAAATTACAAGTACATACGGCGAAGACATTGAGTTTGTTAAGTCTGAACTAAGTTTAGTAATCGATCTGATTCGGATGACAGGTATCATTAGGAGGTTATCAAGGAAAGTGCCAATAAATTGTAAGGAAATGTAGCTGACATCGAACACTGTTTAACCTTTTGTTTTGGGTGTCCTGGTAGTCTAGAGGATAGTGTGATAGACTATTAGCGTGAGGTTTGTGGCTTCGATTCCCACCAGAGGCTCTGGTCTGTGACACAACATCAAGCATTTGATCAAGTTATGCCGCTCGTATATAATTAGAATATAATTTGTAATTGTATTATAATAATAAATAAAGAAAAGGGTGTTGAATGGCATAATCCTGGTGACCAGTTTATATCACCTCTACGTGACATGACCATGGCCTCAAATTTCTCGTACAGAATATCCAATATTAAATGAGATGTGAAGTTCTTAGCACCGTGCTAATAGAAACACATGTTTTTGATATTCATACATCCATACATACACACCTAATTGGCCCTTATGACCTTTCAGCTAGGATTGCGAACTAGCTTCTCACACCACTTGTGTTGTGTGTGTGTTTTAGTTTTATGTACGAGTGGCGGGACCTACAGTTTAAAGTCGACTATGAACGATATGTTTTTGAGAAAATTTTTCATGGCAATTTTATTTACCAGAAATCTGCTGAGAACGGGTCACATAGAGAAACATTTTTTCGTTTTTTTATTTGTTGAACCAGCACACTCTCTACTAAACTACTGGGACTTCTTTGATATTCAGACCATCCAATTCAGGTCGGTAAAAGTTAATTATCATCAGACTGTAGTGGCCATCGTAATTCCTGAAGAATAATGAACAGACGACGTTGCCAGCCCAAAAATCATATCAAGTAGTGCCCGCCTTTCGAGTCCCATAGGTTCTTGGGTGTTATGTAAATAAGTATTGTTCTAAATTTAAATATTTTGTGTGCTTGCATATTGAAGTCACCGTGGTCTAGTGGGTAGTGTGTTGGCTTATTAGACAAAAGGCCCGGGTTCGTATCCCAGGTCAGACAAAACGAAAAATATTTCATCGGCGACTTCCTCTCTGCAGATTTCTGGCAAAGACTCTGAGAGTAAAAATTGCCATGAAAAGCTTCTCAAAAATCTGTCGTTCGGAATCGACTTTAAAACTGTAGGTCCCGCCACATATGTATAAAATTAACGTACACAACATAAGAGGTATGAGAAGCTATGTCGTAATCCTGACTGAAGGGTTGTAATGGCCAATTATGTATGTATGTGCTTGCATAACAACGTTTTCAGAAATAAGGCTGAGGATGATTTTTCAATGAAAATAAGAGTCTGTCACCTACTGCTTCCGAGCCAATTCAGCAAACGCAAGTCGTTGTCTACGGTCGTCTACCTTAAGTTCCTGGGTCAGTTGACTTTCGATACGAGTGCAGACTTTAGGCAGAATGCAAGAAATTCAGTGGCTGGAGTTATCATGCATACACGGATAGTGGCGGTGTTTAGTCGATCGTTTATTGAACCAGAAGTGATATTTACTGGACGGAAATGTTTTCTTTACATTGCGAATAGTCCTTTGAGGAGAAAAAGATCAAAGTGTGTGGTAAACTACTAGAAGAATTTTATTATTTGCACCTCGTGTTGAATACTACATCTGTGCCTCAAAATGACAAAAAATTTGTGAGATGCAGCTACTACCAGATGGCCCTTATCAATTGTCAAAGCTTATAAGTCCCAACAGAAAGAAAATGTTTTAGTAGATAGATACCTGGCTCTTGTAAATTCTCATAGCTTAGAAGTCTTAATTGAAAGAAAATGTTTCAGTAGAGATACCTGTTACTAGAATTTTTAACTGTTAATACCCCTACTGTTGGATGAAAGGAACCAAGCAAAAAAGCACTCTCTTTTTACGCATTTGTATGCAATGAGAGTATGAAAATAATCTAAAAACAAACAGACAAATATGCAGAATGCTACTACCAAATGCTGAAGCTAAAGATAACGATTCGCATAACACTTGTGATGCAATGCGAACAATGCAGCAGGCAAGCAACTCATTTTCCTGGCAATAAAATTCAAACAAGAAAATGGCCTTTAAATTAAAAACACAACGCAGGAGGCACTGAGGCTACGAAATAAATTTAAAAAAAAAAAATTTTTTCGCTTCAAATGTTGGAGTTCACAAAAATATGCGTGGAGGTCAAATAAAATGTCAAAGAGCACGATGAAGAAAAATAAAATTAAAATAAATTCATGGCTATAAAGCATAAACAGGACATTTAAATTAAAATAAAAAAAAACTGAATTTAAAAACAAAAACAAAAAACATTCATGTAAGCCTATAAACATGTTTAAATACACGGACAAGGCAAATAATGTTGTTAAAAAGCTTTACAAGCAACAGCTACAACAAAAACTATTCGTAGTAATAATAATAATAATGCAGGACCTTTTTGTCCTTTGGCCGGTAACACACACACACACACACACACCAGTACGCATAAATCTAAATCTAAATGTAAATAAATATGTAGAGCTTGTATACTGAATTGAATTTTAATTTTTTATTTCAAAAATCATTGCGACTCCCCCAGGACATTTTTAAGCCGGACACCACCATCCACCGTATGTTTAATGGGCAACTTAATCGGTATATGTATGTGTGTGTATGTGTATGAAATGAAAATATGAAAAACAAATCATTTCATAAATCAGTTTCTGTTTTAATGTTAAACTAAGAATATCTTGTATAATGTTCGCCAGAGCGTGCATCATATAACATCCAAAGGCCCCTCAGCAGGAGGCCGCTTTTTAAATATGAATTTTGTTTTTGTATTTATTTTTATCTGCTCTCTATATAAATAAACTTATAATGCTATATTTAGTCTTAGATAATATCCTCTACCACAGCCCATAACTAATAATAATGCGACCGTTTATATGAGAGCGTTTGCTGTAAAGCTAACGAAACCAGCACCTGCAGCATCACAGCATTAACGTGAAATGAATTTTTAAATAAAAACCAATAAAACTATATAAGCAAAGAAAACAAAAGGTCACTAGAAAACAAAGGGGGCCAGAGGGAGAAAATCCATATCCTTAGAGAGAAGAAATTTATTTCAAACAGTCTAGTCATGTGTTGCCCTTACTTCTTGGGAAAGAAAAGAAATTTAAGGGGGGGGGGGCGGCTGTTAAGAATTCCTTGAAATTTAAAGATTTTTTAGAATCTCTGTTAATCCAAACAAAAGGAAAAATTATTCATATCCTAAATTTTTCTTCGGATTATTTATTCCAAAGGACACTATGCAACATGCTGAGTCCTTATGTGTTTTTTAAGTTTCTTCTTTCTCTCCCTCTCTCTCTCTCTTTCTTTAATTTAAACTATGGAATAAAAAAGTCAGTGACCGAAACAAAGCCATCAGCATTATAAGCATAAATCCAGGGATTATTGGAATATAGTTGTGGTAACTAAGTATACCGCCACACACAAAAGCTTAAAGAAAAATGTTCACCTAAACTCATGTCAAAGATTTTACAAAATCAATGCAGAATAATTTTCTTGTCTTATTTCTACTTCTTGGACAAGCCTTAGATCGTTTAGACCCTTTATCCCCTCTTTTATTTACTCAAAAGAGATCCAAAACTTATCTATCATCCATCCGAATTATGCTCCATCTATTACCTTGGGATGAGTGTTGTCAAATATGGCTTTCATATCAAGAGAAGTGTTAATAAAGGATCCGCTTTAAAGGAAGTGCTTTAAAGGAAACCTACTGAATATTTTCCCAAATTTCTTTTTTTATTTGAAAGTACAATAATGGAAAATAATTTCATTTAAATGGCTGCCTCGACTGGCCTTGCAGTAGCCTACACGATCGGTCCAATTTTTAAGCACATTAGCGATTGTGTGCAGCTGTATTTCACCAATGGCTTCACGAATATAGTCCTTTAAAGCGTCAATTGTCTTTGGATTGTCGGCGTAACATTTAGCTTTGACGGCACCACACAAATAATAGTCCAACGGTGTCAAATCGCAACTCCTAGGTGGCCAATCGACATCAGCTCTGCGGCTGATAATGCGATCTTCAAAAACAGGACGCAAAACGTCGGGTGTAGCTTCGGCTGTGTGGCACGTAGTGCCGTCCTGTTGTAACCAAATGTTAAATTTTTTGAACAAAAATTCATTTAACATGGCCCGATAACGATCGCCATTGACTGTAACCGGCCACTCCTCGCTCATTTTCGAAGTAAAAGCGACCAATTAAGCCTCTGGACACAAAATCCGCATCAAACAGTGACTCGTTTTGGGCACGTTGGCTTTTAAATGTATGCGTGCGGGTTTTCTGTGGCCAAATACAACAATTTTGCTTGTTTACATACCCGCCCAGATCAAAATTAGCTTCATCTGTAAAGATGATTTTTTTTTTTTTGGAAAATCGTCATCTTCTGTAAGTCGATCGCAGGCCCACTTAGCCAAGCGAAAATGTCTATACAGCGCCCTCTTTAACGTGGGTACGCCGCCATACTTAATGGAGATTCTGAACAATTACTTTCAGGACAGGAAGGTAATATATCTAACGGATGAAGGAGAGCAGGAATACATAGTGACGGCAGGTGTCCCGCAGGGCTCTGTACTTGGCCCACTACTATGGATCATAATGTACGATGATGTACTTCGACTGCGATTGCCAAACGGGACTAGAATTGTAGGCTTTGCAGATGACATTGCCATAGTCTCGGTAGCTAAGACGGTACAGGATATAGAGGAGAAAACTAACACAGCGATTCGAAATGTTGGATGAGGCAGGTTTGACACTTGCTGCACATAAAACGGAAGCCGTTCTGATAAGCGACCGGAAGATAGTGGAGAAGATGAAAGTGACCGTTGGAGGCACAGAAATCAAATCAAAAATCAAAGAGGGCACGTTAAGAGGCTCTAGATAAAACTAATTATCTGTCACATCAGACATGACCTAAGTGTTGCCATGCACGAGAAAAAAAAACGTTAGATGGTGGACCCGATCGTTACCTTTTTTGTGTCCAAGTATTCCAAAGACAGTAAAAGCTGGCTGGGAGTATCTAGTAGCCCTATACCTATACAAAATGGGAATAAAATCTACGCTTGCTTTTCGCTAGACTGTTATATAGCCAAGGCCTAGATTACTGCCGCTTATATAAGGTTTTTAAAGCATTTTCTTCATCTTTCAAGTTAAATACAACAAAGTGTGTTTATGACGTCATGGGAAACACCTGTTGATGCTGTGATGCATACAGCATACATTCATAATTGGTCACTACAACCCTTCAGTCAGGATTATAGACCTAGTTTCTCACACTACTTGTGTGTGTTAATTTTATACAGTTTAAAGTCGATTTTTTGAAAAGCTTTTCACTGCAATTTTTTTACTCTCAGCGTTTTTGCCCAAAATCT
This sequence comes from Sarcophaga peregrina, assembly GCA_014635995.1. Lineage (NCBI taxonomy): Eukaryota > Metazoa > Arthropoda > Insecta > Diptera > Sarcophagidae > Sarcophaga > Sarcophaga peregrina. The sequence goes on from CM025790.1 coordinate 18,139,347, forward strand.
GCTGAGAGAAAATCACCGAAGAAACTCTTTTTGTATTTTTGTTTTATTGTCTGGTCTGTGACTCGAACCCTGGCTTTACGTCTAATAAGTTCGCACACTACCTACTAGACCAGCATACAGCATCATAAATCAAACTGAATTCACAAATTGACGTGGGCCATGGATTACGTGTATTATGCAACTTAAGAAAATTCTACAACAAAAAGTCAAACCTGATGAAAAGACATACGTTTTTAGTGTTCAATAGAGGTCAAAGAATGATCATAGCCTGTAAAATGTCGTTCTCAAAGAAAGATATGCACTGACGATGCCGCCAGAATACGTTGGCTTATTAGACGGAAGGCCTTGAACATGAAAAATTATTTCTTTGGTGGCTTCCTCTCCATGAAAATTTTCTCAAAAATCTGTCGCTTGGAATAGCCTTTAAACTGCCGGTCACACCTCTCATGTGTGATGTGAGAAGCCAGTTTGTATTCATAACTGAAAGGTAGTAGTATCAAATTAAGTATAAACGTATGTATTGGATGCTCTTAGTTTTTCAAATTTAAATTTTGTTTGTCCTAGAGAAGTCGCCGTGGTCTAGTAAGTAGTGCGCTGGCTTATGAGATGTAAAGTCAGGGTTCGTGACCCAGGCCAGATATCAAAATAAAAATTCAAAAAATATTTTTTCGGCGATTTCTTCTCAGCAGATTTCTGGCGAAAACTCTGAGAGTAAATATAATTCCCATGAAAAGTTTCTCAAAAAAAGTCTGTCGTTCTGAGTCGACTTTAAACTTTATGTTCCGCCACTTATGTATAAAATTAACACTAGGTCAATAATCTTGATTGAAGAGTAATAATGACCAATTATGTATGTATGTTGTCCAAGAGACCTTTCGTTTAGGAATGGTCTTCAGCATGGAAGAAGGTTTTTTTTTTTTCAATAAAAATTGAAGCCAGTTGCGAACTACTCCAAATCTTAATCGGCAAATACTTGTCGCTGTCCATAGTAATCCATGTGATTTACAAAAACAAACTGAATAAATGACAACTAATTTGACAGATGTAGTTGCAATAAAATGACTGACACCAGCTGTTAAAGTTCGTAAGTCCCTTTGGGTGGAAGATTTTAATTTCTAAAATATTTTGATTTTGAATTTTTTTAATTTTGAATGGAAAATTTTATTTTATTTTAGTTTTTGTTTTTTTATTTTCATTTTTTTCGTAATTATGCACATGTTTAGTAATTATTTATTTGCAACTTTGCTTTCTAATCCATTTGTTGTAACATAAACTATGCAAAAAACATGCAAAAATACTTGCATAATTCTTTTTTGGTTGGCTTTATTGACATTAACACACAGATTTCAAGTTATTTTCCTCTTTTTATTGTCCAATATTGTGACTCCGTGACAATTGTATGTTAGGCTGCATATTTGTTGCCGAAATCTATAAACGTTTTAATTACTAACTGGTTATACGGAATATTTATTGCATGTAAAATACATAAGCACATGCATACATACGTCCATGTGTATAAACGTGTACTTTTCATAAAACATTTGTACATCGCCATGTAATATTACTTTTTGGTCTAAACCATCACAGGCAGCAATAGCAGCAACAGCATATTTTTCCAATTAAAATAAACATTTCCATAAAATATATTTTCCCTCTCTATCTAGCTCTTTTCCTCTTTCGCTCTTCTCTTTTGTTTTATATTTGTTTGTTTGAAAGTCCGCCTTTTTATTTTCATTGTGTCTGGCTGAGTTTTTTTTCTGTTCTTTTCTACTGTTTTTGGCAAAATGCCTAAAATTAACATTTTTACACTTTTTGTACAATTCAAAAATAAAACCACCTAAAATAGACAGATTTTTAGAACAAATGCATACTAACATACACACACACACTCTCTCTCTCTCTCTCTCTCTCTCTCTCTCTAATTTACACACACACACACAAATATAAATTTTCCAACATATTTATTTTTAAACATACACATGCACATGAGGTTATTTAATTGTGCAGTTAAAAATGTGTTTGTATTATGAGAAGCGAATAAGAAAGAGACCAAACGAGTATAACAGAATGAGAAAGAGAGAGAGAGAGAGTGAGAGAGGATTCCCAAGAGAGAGATGTAATGTAATAATCTACCAAAGTTATAATCGACAGGGTTTAATAAGTATAAAGCTTTAATAGTCTATGTCTCATACTCTGCATATTCGTTTTTAAGATTACCCAGTAAACAACTTTTCCTACCTATTACCCTTTGCACCAGTTAACAGATAACAGATACCATATAACAGATACCATATTTTGTATGCCACTTAAAATTTTCCGAACTATCTATCTTCTTAGTCGGATATGTAATGGTTCACATAACGCATTAATTCACCGATACAATACAAGTTCTAATAATTCACAGATAAACTACTCTGAACAGCCTTCGATGTCTCATGATTCTGTGAACTATTCGGCGTCAAATGAGCGCATAATTTTAGCAAGCTGTGTCAGGAGTAAGAAGTAGTTCTGGTCGACTTATATCAGCCAGAGTTCTTTTAGATTCCGGTTCTCAACCTAATCTTAGCAGGTTTTTACTGGTTACTACAACCATTCAGTCAGGATAACGATCTTGCTTCTCACACCACTTACTTTTTGTGCGTTAATTTTTTAAATGAGTGGCAGGAAACCTGCAGCTTAAGGTCGACCATGACCAAAAGATTTTTCAGAAACTTTTCATGGCAATTTTTTTTAGTCCTCAAAGTTTTTGTCGAAAAGTTGCTGAGAAAAGTCGCCTAAGAAATATTTATTTTATATTTCGTTTTGCAGGAGTTGTATGAGCTAGGGTTTGAACCATGGCCTTACATCTAATAAGCCATTACCAACTCGTTTTCTCTTCGACTTCTCGAAGGAGATCCTGTGTAGTTCAATCCATTAAATTTTTGGGTTATGGCACCATGAGGTTTTAAAAGCGTAAATCCCAGAAAATCTCATTTATAGGTCTTCTGTGCCTGTAACATACATGTTAGAGATTGTGTTGGGCACGTAAATTCCCAAATCTGATAACCTTAGAAGGCAATTGACCTGATACTTAAGTTAATTGCCGCCATTTTGATAGTCATTGACAGAAGCATGGATTTACAGATATGCATTAGACGTCAAAATTCTAACTTTAAAGATCGAATGTGATTTTTTTTAGCCATTTTTGTTATCTTCACTTACTTAATTGCTTATTACAACCCTTTAGTTAGGATTACAACCTAGCTTTTCACATTAATAATGTTGTGTATTAGTTTTTAGCAACGATCTGGAGCACTTAAGTTTAAAGTCGACTACAGATGTTTGAGACATTAAAGTAAGTCGCTGAAAGAAATGTGTTTTTGCTATTTGCTAAGCTAAGTGTTGAACCAAAATGTTTCTTTTGTTTAATAACCAACAAATTTCCAACTAGACTAAGTTAACTTTTTGATTTTGACATTCATTGATAATAGTGTTGTAGTCACTGTAGTCTAGTAGGTAGTGTGCTGGCTTATTACACGTAAAGCCACGGTTCAAAAGTCAGATTAGAAATCAAAACGAAAATATGTAAAAATATCTCTACGGTGACTTCCTCTCACTAGATTTTTGGCAAGAACTCTGAGGGTAAAGTAGCAGCCCTTGCGCTGGTCAACTTCTTCCTTTTCCCTGATTTTGGTTGGAACTGGGTCAGTACAGGGACTGCGTTCACCCGTGGAATCACAACTATCTGAAAAATCTATAGTTCGTAGTCGACTTTAAACTGTAGGTATCGCCACTTAGGTCGAAATCCTGACTGAGGGGTTGTACTGAGCACTTATGTGTGCTTGATAGGCTGACGTTCATAACTCATCAAAATTCATACTTTGAAGATTGAATTCGATTTCTCCTTATTTACCATATATAAAGGCACCAAACAACGTCCACGTCCATTTTTATGCACTGCACTTTTGGTTCCTGTTCATTCACATTATTTTCTCTCCCCCTCTCAAAAAATTTCTTTTCATTAATTTTCATTTCCGCTTCTTCCTGCTTCCCTAAAGATCTCAGAGAGGTACTAACCAGAAGTAGTAGTAATTATAAGACCCAAATAAGTTATACTCTTTACGGCGACTACCAATTTAATGTTACTTTACCTAACCTTATCCCACAACTATATATAGGACAACATAGCTTTGTTAGCCTTCTAGCCTATTCTTTCGTGGCTTTAAATCGTCGTTAAATGTATTTCAATGTATTTCATATATTAAGTTTTATGCCTCCATTCAATTTCAAAGAAATTTCCTCTACCTTCGATTTAATTTCTCTTTATTTAATTTGAACATTAAAACAAAAATTATATTATATTCTATCTGCACTCCGAAATTGTTTACTGGGTAACTGGGCACATGCAATATTTATGCAAGTATTCGTATGTTTGCATATGTATTTTTAAGAGAATCCTTTTTATTTCTGCTTCTATTTTTGTTTTTGTGTTGAGGTCATCTATAATCCTTTAAATTGAAAATTAAAAACGACAATTGAATTATTTAGACCAGAAGAGAGAGAGAGTCTGTTTGTATGTCCGTCTGTTGGTCATAATCATTTTATATGTAAATCCTACTGTATTAGATTTTAAAAACCTGATAAAATATTATCTGTGAATGTCTTTCTCTCTCTCTCTCTCTCTCTGCATGTGTGTGTGTGTTAATGATTATGAGTATGTATGGTTTTTATTATAAAAGCATTTTTATGTGTGGTAAACAACAATAAAATATATTCTCAAGTGAAATTGTAAAATTATTAAAATAAACAAAGACAGACAGACTGGATTTATACCACAAAAATAAAATAAAAAACAAAAGAAGAGAGACAGAAGGTTATCAAATGTAAAAATTATGGTAAATTTTCTGACTGATCCTCAAATTTACTGGTAATACAATGTGTGTGTGTGTGAATTTTTTTAATTCAGCATCAAAGTGCATATTATCTGGAATGTGTCTTCTAAAAGGGAGTTCCGAAGTGTGTTAGAACTCGTTGTTATTTATTCAGTTGTCCTGCTTAATCACCATTGACGACAATAGTCAATAATGCATGGTCTCTCCGAGTGAGCTCTGTAGCAGTTGGCAACTGACCGTAATTTCCAGCGAAAAATTTTTAGTGATGAGATACATTTTATTTGGGGTGACAACAATCCTCATGAGATTCAAAGGCATCCAATTTATTTAGGAAAAGTTGTAAACTTAAGGCTGGAGTAATCGCCTAATATTTCTAAGAGAACGCTGTACTTAATACAACTCTTTAGCCAGGATTAAACCTAGCTTCTGAGACCACTCAAGTTGTGTGTAATAATTTTTGTTTCGTACCGGAACCTACAGTTTTATGGCGATTCCAAATGACAAATTTGATGAACTTTCCATGGCAATTTTATTTACTTACAGAGTGTCTGCCAGAAGACTGCTGAACGGAAGTCTGCGAAATTAAATTTTTTCATATTTCTGAACCAGGGGTTGGACAATGGACTCTGGACTACTACTACCTACTAGATTATAGAAGTTGTTGTGGTCTTGTAGGTAGTGTATTGACTTATGAGCCGAAAGGTCCGAGTTCGTAGCCCAGGTCAGACATCAAAACGAAAATATGAAAATATTTCTTAGGCGACTTCCTCTCAGCAGATTTCTGGCAAAAACTCTGAGAGTAAAAATTGCTATGAAAAGCATCTTGGCAAAAAAAAAATCTGTCGTTCGGAGTCGACCTTAAACTGCAGGTCCCGCCAATCATGTATAGAATTAACGCACACAACACGAGTGGTGTGAGAAGCTAGGACGTTGTACAATGGGTCAATTCGACCTGAGGGTATTGTATTTATCACAGTTGACAAGTACGCGTCCTTTAACCTAACCTACTATACTAGACTATGGTGACTTTAATTGAATTCTCTGAAATGGAAGTCCTGGACATTGATGACATGTGGTTACAAAAAATTCCATGCATCTCATGTCGCATTGGTTGTTTTGCACAAGCGATTTAAGTGCATGGTCATCTTCTGTCGATGTATTGTGAACTGGCCACCGAGACCAGAGGAATTTAATCCCGTTAGAATTTTTCTTGTGGCCACAAATCACAGCCGTCCTCAAACCCAACACAAACTCTTATCTTCTACCAAATTTCATTTCATTTATGCTCCAGAAATATGGAAAATTGGATATTTCAGCGAGAGAAGTCATTGCAGACGATGTTATATTAAATATCTGATGACGCAAATAGATCTTTGAAATGAACAAATCATTCGTTGATTTGGGGCCATAGTTATCTCCGGTAGGGATCATTCGATTTGATTAACGTTTGATTTTTTCCTATCAAATTTTTATTAGTCGCAGGTCTATAGGAATAAGCTACAAACCATAGCGGCTTGGAAAGCTGGCGAAACTAATGACATATGCAGGTCTAGTTCGGACTGAAGTGTGTGTTACATACATACATAACATACAAATATAATTGGTCATTACAATCCTTCAGTCAGGATTATTGACCTAGTTTCTCACACCACTTATGTTGTGTGTGTTAATTTTATACGTAAGTGGCGGGACCTAAAGTTTTTGGAGAAACTTTTCATGGCAATTTTATTTACTCTCAGAGTTTTTGCCAGAAATCTGCTGAGAGGAAATCACCGATGAAATTCTTTTTTGTATTTTGTTTTGATATCTGGCCTGGGGCTCTAACTTTGGCTTTACGTCTAATAAGCCAACACACTACCTACTAGACTATGGTCGTGAAAAAGTGGCCGGTCGGAAGAATCGAGCTACACATAATGGCATCAATAGGTGCTCCAAACGAAAAACAAATTTCAAAGACATCCTACACACATGCAAGGCAATTAAAAAGTGGAAAAGTCTCAAAATGAAACGTTCTTCAGGAACTGAAAAAACTTGGAAAATAGTTTACAATTTTTAATCCCTTTGCGCAAATCGAAAGACATAAGAAATTTTATTTTGCTAGCTGTATAGCCTCTTTTCCAACTTGCGACCATTGCATTAAACCGCCAGAAGCAATCAAAAAAAAGTTTTATTCCTCAGCAATTATTTGCTAATTTGATTACCATAGTATGTGGGTTCCAGTATGGAATAAAAGTTATCTTATGGTCCCTTGAATCTTATTTCTGAGTAATAAAAGAAATCTTTGCATTCAGTTTCCCATTCGATTGAATTTTAAATAAAAGTTAATGAACCTGATCAGTTTTTGTTGGTTTAACTGTTATTTGATAAGTAATAATTGTTGGAGAAGAATAAAAAGAAAGGAAGTTTCCATTTATTGTTTTTACCCTCCATGAAATTATGGTTTTTTAAGAAGGGAGTATGTGTGAGAAGAGAGAGAATGAGGGGAAAGTTTCATATGAACTCGAGTACAGTAATAGAAGAAAAATTTGAGTAATCATTAGCCACTGCAGAAATAAAAATTTAATTTAAAAAAAATACTTTTTCAAATAAAGATACGTATACGAGTAGAAATCCATTCGAAAAGAAGTAAAACTCTCAGCCATAAAAAGTTGATGCAAAAATAAATTTAACTTGAGAGATAACAATTAAAAACAATAAAAAAAGATAAAATTCTTCTCATTAAAAAACCACAAAATGCAGTTTTGTCCATTAAAACTCTCCCAAATTATTTTGCCCACCACTGTATGTCTTGCGTTCATACATGTGTATCAACTTCCTTATAATAACGGGACTGTTTACTGTTCTTTTGAAAACTGTTCTTTCAAATATAATTCGTTACACTCAGTTACAATGGCGTCTAGAGTCTCTGAGCATCGTATTTCGTTATATTTTTTTGTCAGTATTTGTGAATCAATATCCACTTGCTACAGAGTATTTCTCTCTCTCTCTCCCCGGCTCTTTCTTTGTAATACTCATATACGTACGTACACATACATTAAAATTGTAATATTCATTAGTGTAATGGAGTTTTCCAATTTAATTAAGTAACAAATTCATGAAAATAATAAAGCAGGGCAAAAAACCCCTTCTCTCACACATACACACTTACATACATCCTCATGTATATACATATGTGGAGTTGTATTATGTACTCCCTCAATTTGGTGCTCGCATTGAAATGCATTGCCTGTTAGGGGTTTTTATTGATTTTTAAAGTTTGAACTCTCAAAAAAAAAGGCAAAAATTTATGAAATATTTTGAAAAGCTTGGATTCAAAATCTTGTTTCAAATGTTTAAAACTCTATTTAGTAAAGGGTTGTAATGATATATACGGCGTTACGACTTATTTCCCTCATGTTGTCTATGAATGACAGGACGTATAATTTAACATCTTTACTAAACAACAAATTTCTGAGAAACTTTTCATGGCAATTTTATTTGACTCTGCCAGCTTTTGTTAGCAGACCGCTGAGGTAGTGGCCGTAACATATTCATACCCATATACATACATACAGAATTGGACATTACAAGCCTTCAGTCAGGGCTAGGACAAAGCTTTTCACACACTTATGTTGTGTGCATTCATTTTATACCTGAGTGACGGGACCTTCAGTTTTAAAATCGACTCCGAACGACAGATTTTTTGAGAAACTCCTAGAGTTTTTGTCAGAAATCTTCTGAGAGGAAATCGCTAAAGAAATGTTTTCTTCATATTTCGTTTTGAAGACCGACCAGAGATCAGCAACAAGTATCCAAAACGATGAGTACATTCGAGTCATACTTATAATTTCTGATACTTATACGCATTCATACTTACTTTAAAATGATACTCATACTACTCATACACAAAGTTGGAAGTACTCGTCGTATTCATACTTAACAATACCCATGATATAATTGACTTCAATTCGTCTCTACTTAACATTTACACGAAGCACAAAATAAGTATGATTCGCATACGAACACTACTATACTTACAAGAAGATCGTGTGTATGATTTGCTTGTTGTCTTTGTCTTTCCTTTCTTCTTTGTTTGTATATGCAACAACAAAAAAGGCTTTAAATTTTGATGAATCATTCGAGTCACTCGAATCACTTATAAGTATTATAAGTATTTTTCTAAATTTATGAATCAGAATGAGTAGGCATATGAATCAATTATATTTCGAATGTTGTGAGTTTGATGTCAACGTTGTAGTTATACTCATTGCTACTTATAAATCAATGTTGTAGCGAGTACGAGTGAATCAGAATAGTTGAATTTCAATTCTGTTAATTCACTCATACTCAAAATTGCATGAGTGCTTATGAGTAGCGGAAAAACGATTCATTGCTGGTCTCTGATACGAACCCATGCTTTATGTCTAATAAGCAAACACATTCAAGGAAAGGGAAGATAAAGGGAGTCATATACTATTCTCAAATCCAGTGAGCTTTGAGGCAATCTCCACTTTTTTCGTTTTTTTTATAAAACCAGCACTCAGGGGATGACCCCTACTGCATTAAGAAGAGATCAAAGTATAACATTTTCTAACATAGAAAGTTACTAAGCAAATGCATTAATAAGATAAATTGAATCCAAAACACAAATCTATTGATGATTGAATGAACATGGATTAGGTAACAAAACCAGTTTACAGGAGTTTACACTTCCTAGACGCATTGGATATGGATGTTTTAGGTCATCTGATCAACTTAAAAGGATATCTAGCTAGTGTTGGTAATAATATTGTTGTTCTACGTTCTTTTTTCTACATTGCGAAGTGAATTATCATGGATTGCACGTTGGTTAACTTTTAGAGATCTCTGCTGTTGATGCTGTTATGCTTTTGTTCAGTACTGTACGGCCTATATTCGATACTGTAGAAGCTTCTCAGACTCGCAATGGAGGAAACGGAATTGATACTTCTTACGAAGAAGTCTATACCGTTGGAAATCGACATCACGACATGCGACACCATTCTGACGACGCAGAACGTGGTCAACTTCCTTGGGATTCGACTGGACTGACGTTCTGGGCTCAGATGAAACACGCTGCAACCAAGGGAGCTAAGGTTACCTCCTTACTTAGGGTGTTATAGCCAATATTGGTGGGCCTATACAGAGCAGATGCAGATTGATGATGGCAATAACAGACTCTATCTTGCTTTACGGCAGTGAGGTCTGGGCAAAAGCATTGAAGGAAAATTTTGTCATCGGTATAACGAACCGCTGCACTTAGAGTGGCACTGGCGTATAGGCATGTTTCTAAGTCAGCAATACATGTAATTAGTGGTGTAATACCTATAGGTCTACAGGCAAGCGAGCGGAAGATAGTGTGGGAGGCTGAAAACGTGCACGGAGAGACAGTAAATGTCGACGACGCCAGTAAGAGAACCATACAACAATGTCAAGAGGAATGGAACACTGAGACGAGCTGCAGATAGACGGCAAAACTTCTCCCGGATATTTCCCGCTGGATGGAGAGGAAATTTGATGAGCTGTTATCTGGACACGGTTATTTTTGTAAGTACCTATTTAAAATGGGCAAGATGACACTTTCTTTTAATGTGAGAGATGGCGACTGGAGAGAAGGAATCTTGAGGCTAAAGCCGGCGCCTGTAATATTGGGAACTTCTGCGATGTGATTCTGAACAGCGAGGAAATTTCGATCAGAATAGCCAGCTGCGCTGAAGTCTTACTCAAGTCAAAGAAAATTGCCTTGGAAGAGAGAAGTAGAGTTGATGTAAAAAGATCTTTTAGGATTTTGTTGCTCAATCTGGACGGATGGATATGAATAGGAGCCAAATGGCCAGACGCAGACTCCATTTCGAAGTAATTTCACGATAGTTCCGGAGTGGGCAAAATGAGTCCAATAGAGGGGGAGATTTAGTGGGTGAAGGCCTATAGTGCGGTTAGGTACAGTTACTCCTCTTTAACGTTAAAAAACTGTAGAAGCTTGGTTTCACTTCGATACAACGTAGCATAATTTCTTATAAAAGCATTGGAATTGATTGGCATGGTATGTCCGTAAACTTATGGGCAATACTACTTGTAGCGTTATGAAAATTACTTCGCTTTTTAATACCTCGTTTGTGTCTGTTTTTTGACACACCACTTGTTAGATGCCAAAGAATCGCAAGGTTTATAGCACCTCAAGCAAGTGCTAAAATGGTAAAATAATTTGTTTCTTTTTCTTTGTTTCTGATTCATTTGTTAATTTATTTTAGTGTTTTGATTCAATGAAATTAGTTTTGACAATAGTATTGCTAGAAGCTCTTTCTCTCAGTACAGCACTTTACTGATCTCTGCTAATTGAAAAAATCGTTAGCAGTTGTATTAGTTTTCAGTTGCTTAAGGTGCGACTTAAATCCTTACACCATAATGGGAATTTACAAGTCAATATTAAAGTTTCTAGGTTGATTTACTCCAACTGTCTGTCAGTAATGCTGTACTCCATAAATATGTATCTATGTATGCATACATAGTATATATACGAGTACATACATTATCTTTTCATTTTTGATAATGAAAAGTATTGATTTGATTGCAAAAAGCCAAAAAAGTATGTACACAGAGAGTATAGAGTTTACAAATAAAATGATTTTGATTTTTACTCGTAAGTGTTTATATCTATTTGTGCAGGTATGTATATGTTGTTTTTGTTTTTCAACTGAATACCATTTGCGATATGAAAATAATTAAAATGAAATTTTCGTTAATATTTATTCAGTGGTTTCAATAACAACTTAATTGAAAAATTATTTTTTGTAAACAAAATAAATAAAAAAATAAAATATTGAAATGAACACAAAACATTAATGCTAATAAAAAATTGTTTTTATTTAATTAAACTTTTCATGTTAATGCTTTTCATGTGTTATTCAAATATTTGATTTTGTTTGTTAATATTTTTAATTAATTGTTAATTATTAAATAAATATCCTAACTAGTGGCTGTACTTTCCAATCATCTGAAAGTAGTGAGCTAGTGGGTTCGGAAGTGCTTTCTCCTCTCCTATGGAATCTTGGAAGCTTGAAAAGCTGCCAGAATTGTGCGAGAGTAGGTTGAATGTGTAGCAATTATCTATGCGGATGGATTGTTTCTACAATTTTAGGTGGATTTGTGTGACTCTTCTAGGAATATAATGCAACATGCTGTGAGGAAAGTCAGCATGTGAGTCTCTAATCGTGATTTGAGTGATAATTCTAGGAAAATTGATGTTATACCGTATACTAGAAGATATAAACCGCCGCATTTTCCTCCACTGAGCTTACATGAGGCGGAAGTTGAAGACAAAGGTGAGGTGGGTTATTCTGAATAGACACATGTGTTGAACACCTGATATCAGTAACAGGACAAAAAATGACCCCCTCGCAATTTTTTAGCCTGGGATCATAGTATCATTAAATCATCAAATATTTGATAAATTATAGTCCTAATCGTCAAAGTCTTTTATTGAAATCGTAAAAATTCGCCAGAAAAATGAATAAATGAAAGGAAAGTTTTTAAAATCAAAATTACTTGTATTGTAGCAAAGCATATAAAGTCAAATTTGTTGGAAGTTCAAAGTTTGTGTCCCTCATTTTCATTTATTAAATTTTTTCAAAAAATGGAGAAATTTCAGGAATAAATTGTTTAAGTTTTAAACAATCTATTCCACCGTTGTGCCTGGACACATGGCTGCATCAATAATATTGCTTCATCTACGTAGATATACATACCTATGTAGAAGTCGCCGTGGTCTAGTGGGTAGTGTGTTGGCTTATTAGACAAAAGGTCCGGGTTCGAATCCCAGTTCAGACATCAAAACGAAAAATATTTCTTCGGCGACTTCCTCTCAGCAGATTTCTGGCAAAGACTCTGAGAGTAAAAATTGTCATGAAAAGCTTCTCAAAAATCTGTCGTTCGGAGTCGACTTTAAATTGTATGTCCCGCCACTCATCTATAAAATTAACGCACACAACATAAGTGGTGTGAGAAGCTAGGTCGTAATCCTGACTGAAGAGTTGTAATGGCCAATTATGTATGTATGTATGTTTGTGCGGCGTAAATATTAAGGAATCAGAATCTTAAGATTTTCTGATCATGAAAATTCAATGGCTGGAACCGACATATTTTTCAGTTCCCTAGTTTCTTATGAAATATTACTTCACTTCATCTGATTTTCTTACTATTTACACCATAAGTACAAAATACAACTCTCATGTATGGGTCAGTGCTTAAACATCTATTTTAAAGTTTCTCGACCGTGTATAGAAGAGTCCGCAGTTAATCGTTATTGACGATAGTATATCCAACTCCATTGAATCATTGGAGCATTGGAGAAGTGTTTCACTGTTCTATCGCCACTACAACAGTATTTACTCGAGCGAAATAAGATTACTTGTTTGCAAGTGGATACAAACAGAACTGAGCAGAAAATCTGGCCAAACCTGTATGAAGGATGGCCCGACAAAGTTTGCCTAAATTATGGGTAAGCATGCAACAAAAATGACAAGTAATTCCTGCATTAGCTGCAGAGATTAGAAAGAGGAGAAACTTGTTTAGCACTTGCTAGGCATATGCCCAGAACTATGTCGAGGTAACAAAAGGCGACTTAACATACATACATATATCATTGGACATTACAACCCTTTAGCTAGGATTACGGCTTAGCTTCTCAACACTACTCATGTTGTGGGTGTTAATTTTATACATGAGTGTGGCGGGACCTGCAGTTTAAAGTTGACTTCGAACGACAGATTTTTGAGAAACTTTTCATGGAAATTTTATTTACTTTCTGAGTTTTTGCCAGGAATCTGCTGAGAGAAAGTTATTTGTGATGTTTGGCCGGGGATTTGAATCCTGACTTTGTGTCTCATAAGCCAACATACTACCTACTGGACCTCGGCGATTTAAACGAATTATCAGTGATGAACATTGGCAGCCTAAATTGCTGTATTCCGAAGCTCCATATGGTCGAGACATTAGGAGAAAATGCAGGCACAGTGAGACTATTGTGGAGGAAGGAAAAGGAATATATAGGATAATAGGGAAGGGGAGGGAGAATAGGAAACAGAGGAACGAAAAACAACAGACACAAAACAACGGAGGTTGAGAGTGCGACTACACTTATGAAGCCCTAGCACCTCTCAACCAGCCCAAGCTGCTAATGAATCTGTGGAGAGCCTTGATGTCGGCTCTCGACACAGAACTCAAGTTCTCAAAGAAGGCCCTGCCAAGGGTCCTCAACCTCAACCTACCAAGGGCTGGGCAGTTGCAGAGGAGATGTTCGACAGTCTCCAACTCCTCCTCATCGCAACATACCCTGCAATAGTCCGGCTGGGATCTGTTCCAGATCCCCGTCAGCGACCTAATCTCGCAGTGCCCCGTGATAAAACCGACAACCAACCTTAAGCTGGCCTTAACCAAGCCCAGCAGCCACTCTGTCCTCTTGCTGTCCACAGCAGGCCACAGACGCCTAGAAACAGAACAACCCGATCCGTTCCCCCAACGTCTCTAAAGCCCATAGGAACTGAATAATGAATTTATTAAAAATTAAAGCAATTTTAATGAAAGAATCACATTTATCATATACGCCCACGTATTCAACACTATTAAAGTCCTAGACTAGAACCATACATACATACATAATTGGCCATTATAACCCTTCAGTCAGGATTACGACCTAGCTTCTCACACCACTTATGTTGGTGTGAGTTAATTTGTACATGAGTGGCGGATCTACAGCTTAAAGTCGACACCAACGACAGATTTTTGAGAAGCTTTTCATGGCAATTTTACTCTCAGAGTCTTTGCCAGAAAACTGCTGAGAGGAAGTCGCCGAAGAAATATTTTTCGTTTTGATGTCTGACCTAGGGTTCGAACCCGGGCCCTTCGTCTAATAAGCCAACACACCACCCACTAGACCACGGGTAGACTAGAACCTCGTCTCTAAAATCTGTGTTTAGCAACCCAGATGGTTTCAGCACAAACATAAGTTTACTTACAACTCCTTGGATTCTACAACTCAAAATGAAGGTTTTCCCTTAACTAATTTAAATCTTTTCAATATTTACTTCTTTAAGTTTTAATATGCGATGCGATGTCTCTCTCCCTCTCTCTCTCTCTTTATCTCTGTCATACATATGCTTGTGTAATACGGCTAATCTCGATCAATCAGGAAATACTTGGGGGATTACTAAAGCTTTTAAGAAGCTTTAATGTTTGTTAATTTGCATCTCTCCAACCAAATGGTCTGTCATCTATTGCTTTCTCTTTTTCTCTCCTTTAACAGTTTTTATTTATGGCTACTTTATGTGCTCTCAAGTTCTGTGTATTTGATGTCCTTAGAGCTGCTGTGGGTATTACTCTTAACGTTTTTTTTTTTGTTAATTCTATTCAATGTTTTTGTTTTCTTTTTCGTTTATTTCGTTTTCCTTTTTTTTTTTTTTTGATGTATTTAAGAGAGAGTAAAAGCCCCAAAAAGAGCAGAAAAATATGTGGTTTTCCATTAAAAAGTACTTTTTAAATATGAAACCATATTTCTTTTTGCTTCAAACACACACATACACACACACTCACACACAATTGCTTACTTATTCTCATATTTGTATGTATGGATGTATGAGTGTTCCATATGTTTGTATACATTATGTATGTAAATGTAAATCATACGGTATTTTCTCTCTCTTTCGCTCTCTCTCTCTCTCTGTTCTATGGTTGTATAATATTTTTTAATACTTGTAAAATCCTTATTCCATACACATACATACGTATGTATATACATTCACACACATATCACATATATTTACATGTGGCTGTCACAATTTTATGTTTGATGTGATGTTTTTCTGTTTGTTTTTATTGCTGTTGCTGCTGTTACTCTTATGCCACTACTACTAACGCTTCAGTTTTAGGTTTTTCGTCAACTAAACTAATGTTTGTGTTGTTGTTATCTGTTCTTTTTTATTTTTTTGCCCTGGTCCCCGGTTAGTTTTTCATCTTTCATGTTTGTCTCATTGTGTAAATTATGTTCCCTTATTTGATGTCTTCCACATACACACAAACACATACTCCTTTAATTCATACCTCTTGCTCTCTATCTTTCTCTCTCTCTTCCTCTCTATACTGCTGTCTGTATTATTACATGTGAGAATTTTTGCCTCAAAAACCACTGGCTTTGTATTAGATATAATGAAAATTCATAAAATGTTGTTTCGTACCAAAGTATTGGGTCTAATAAAACGTTCTTGCGTATTTTTTAACACACCGGAAAGATGTCTAGAAAACCCGTAAGTAAGTATACAGTAAGTATCCAACCGAGGTTACTCTTCTTTGGCATCTCGTCAGCTAAGAAAATGATTATAATGCTGGCGACCACTTATCCTTCGGTCGGTGTCCTTTCAAAACTCTTATTAATCTCGATACAGAAGGTGCGATAGATGGTGTATTGGTCCACATCCCAGGCCAAACATCTGCGAGCAAAACTCTGAATGTAAATAAAATTACCATGAAAAGTTTTTCACAAAATCTATCGTTGGGAATTGCCATCGTAGGTCTCGCTGAGGTCTGAAATGCTCATTTTAAGCAGACCTTTTACAAGTCAATCGTTCTTGATGTCCAGTTATAGAAAGTCAGGCAAAATGCTTTTAATTTACTCTTATACTAGCTAACAGTGTAATTTATAAACGATCTGGAGATAAATTAGACTATCAATGCAAATAAAAATCAGGCTTCAGTTAGCAATGAGCAGTTAGATAGAATAGCCCGATAGGGATAAAACAAGTGGTTTGGCCACTATTCAAGCACTTGGCTGTTATGAAATTAAAACAAAGATAGTATGGAGCTATCTTGATATCTCTACTAAGTCCCAGGCCAAATGAGAATTCTCGGGAATGATCATGGAGAAGAACTTACGTGGAGAGTAGTCTCCACGCCACTAATGCAGTTAGAATCCTTCGGTGACGTGGAAGGTAGTTAGTTAGTAAAGGTGGCTGCCCATCCAAGAAAAATTTAGATGGACTCACTTAGGCCGCATTGAGCCCATTGTGCTACCACAGTTATTACTATTCCCTATTCTCGAAACAAATCGGAGCTTCTGATGAAGCGATTCAGGCTGCCAATGTCAATCCTTGACAGTTCCTCCAGATCATCCATTTATTAAGTGTCCAAGAACTTCCTTCTACTTTGGCAAAGAGCCAGGCATGTAAGCAGCAGAAGAGGCACAGCCTCCTCTTCTTCCTCATTTCTGCAGCTTCTGCAAAAGTCGCTAACAAAGTGTCCAAGACCAAGGCGCCTTGCAATGCCCCGTAATGACAACGACAACTACAGTAAGCTCGCCTCTTTGGAGTTTAAATAGACTCATTGTGCGCATCTCATCCCGACTCGGCCAGATTTTACGAGCCATTCTACACTTCTCCGAGGCCGCCCACTTGTCGTTGACCGAATCGACGATCGCATTATCCATTATGAGTTTGCAGATCCTCATAGGTACGACCAAATTCGAGAATTTATCGGAGAGTTCGATGGTCGTGCTCCGCCTGGCAAGTTCATCAGCTTGTTCCGACATATTGTCGAAATATTTGCGACAGTCGTTCACCGTCTTGGAGTTCATTATGTTAGAAATTAGAGCCTTGATGACATGGAAAGAAATGTTTGAAAGGAAAGAAAAGATGAATAGAGGCAAAAACTCTTCCACAAACAAAAGGGGAAATTACAATGAGTAGAGATCTGTCATTCATTAGATTTTTTAAGAATAACTAATAATGGTAACCGATCTTTAAGCTGGGAACCGTTGACTCAAAGAAAAACTCAAGGTATACATTCTGATGAGGAAGAATTGTCAGAACATAATCATATAGCATGTGAGGCACTAATGTAAGCCGGAAAAGAGCATCTGGCTACACATCAGGACCTAAAGCTGTATCTTAAATTTTGCGGGGCACTAGGTTTAGAGAAGGCATTATAAGGCTACTACAAAGCCGTCACTGGCTGCACGAAAGTGGGTCTGTGGTATTTTGGCCCAATTCCGTCGAAACGCCGTCGTGAGATGATCGACATTTTTGGTATTTTTTAGTGAGAACCTTACTCTTCAAAATGCCAAAGGCGCAAAAGTCCAACGGATAGAGATCCGGAGATTTTGGTGGCCATTGTGCGGTAGAAATGAAGCGAGTAACCTCCTTTTTAAGCCATTCTTTGTGGATGCGTGCTGAGTGCGGTGGTGCTGAGTCCTGTTGGTATGTCCATGTGGTCTGCGGCCGAAATGTTTGTCTGCCCAGGGCTTCAATACTATCTTCAAGACATTTTCCCGATAATATTCGGCATTTTTTTTGACCCCACGGTCGATGAATACGAGCGGGGAGCGACAATCGGCCGTTACGGCGGACCACTCCATTGCCATCGGCCGCGCTTGAGTTCTGGTAGCAATCGTCGGTGTAAATTTTCTGCTGACCTCTTTGGCAAGTAAACTCGATAATTTTGTTTGTTCACAAACTGCTCAATTTGGAATGGCTTCACATGGGAGAAAACCAAATTCGGTAACTGGCCACTTTCGTGCAAGCGAAGTAACTCCTTGGCTCTTTCCAGTCTAACTTCAATGGTTTTAGTCCAAGCTCATTTTTCCGTTCTTGCGATATGTTCAGCTCACGAGCAATTTTTCTACTACTGCCGCATGGATTTCGTTCAAATCTAGCCTTCACTTTTCGGATCATTTCTGGTGTTGTTACCGTTTTTTTTCGTCCACTTTTTTGACGCGATGCAACACTGCCAGTATCACGGTAAAGAGCAATGAATGGTACGAGACACAAAAAATTTATTCACATTAAAATGATGGAGGGCTCTAACGATAGCCACCTATGGTTTCCTCGCCAAATATAAAGCAATCACACTATCATGCTTGAATTCCATCACGAATAACTTTTTTTCTGAGTGCAATAGATCAAAATGCTTGTGTAAGCTTGTAAATAATAAAATGAATTGTCACTGGAATAAATCTGTCAGCTGTCTGACGAGGGGTTTACAAATGATAACAACCTGAAGTTGGTTGCAATACATATCAGCCACGCTGTATATAGCAACGGTGTATGCTATGTATGAAGTCGCCGTGGTCTAGTGGGTAGTGTGTTGGCTTATTAGACAAAAGGCCCGGGTTCGAATCCCAGGCCACACATCAAAACGAAAAATATTTCTTCGGCGACTTCCTCTCAGCAGATTTCTGGCAAAGACTCTGAGAGTAAAAATTGCCATGAAAAGCTTCTCAAAAATCTGTCGTTCGGAGTCGACTTTAAACTGTAGGTCCCGCCACTCATGTATAAAATTAACGCCCACAACATAAGTGGTGTGAGAAGCTAGGTCGTAATCCTGACTGAAGGGTTGTAATGGCCAATTATGTATGTTATGTATACTATGTATATTTTTCAACGGTTTTTGTTAGATTCCAACTGTATTTTCCGAAGTTGCATTCACAGTACGAATGCATCTTTCCTGCGTCACATATGTTTCGTTTAGCCCTAGGGCTTAGTGGAACATATCTCTCGCGTTAAGCGGGGTCTTACTGTATGGTGAGCGTCCAAAGCTACTGTACATTAAGGATAAACAACCACCAAACGTTTATGAGAGTGCTCCAAAAGGTTTGACAATATTTCGAAATTTTTTGTAAATTTTTTTTGTTTGTTTCAATTTTAAAACCTCGGAATGAAATAATTTTAAATTTAAAATAACGGTAATTTATTAATGCATAATTTTTTTAATGTACACGTTATTTTGATGCCCACTGTATATTTGTTAGGAATTGATTTCTAACTGAAAAAATTTTATTTGAGAATTGAAGACACTTTTTACCCGACCCAATATGTAAAACATGTGTGTAAGTACATATGTTTTTTTTTGGGTGTATGTATACGTACAAATGTATTTAAAAGAGAGTGTAAGTGTTGGTTGTTGGTTGGGTATTAAGGGAAAAAAGGATCCGATTTTTTTGTACTTGTGTTACCCTGCATGTATAAACATAAAACATATGTTTTAACATTGCTTATGATGTATTCATATGTATATGTGTGCGTATGTGTGTGTTAAAGGGATTTACGAAATTAAATTTTAATTTAATGCTCAAATTATAAGTGTGTATGTCTCTCCTATAGCTTTTGTGGCGTTTGGCAAAAAAAAGATTTTTTTTGTTCTGTTTGCATATGCTGGGGTTTTTATAAAAGAGAACAAAAAGTTTTCTTTTTTTTTTTGCATTCCCTACAAAGATGTCACTCCTTATTGTTGGGCTGTCGTAATTTAAAACGTAAAAATTTGTTTCACAAACTATTTGTGAATTTTCCCCATGTAATCTCAGTTTGTGTCTCTATGGTTACAGTTTGCCTCTTGTTTCTTTGTTTGTGTGTGTTTATTTGTTTCTATGTATGTGTATGTATGTATGTATGTAATTAATTAATTCACTCATACATAAAATCATTACAAAAGAGATTTTTCTGTACCAAAAGTATTGCTTTATAATTAAAACCAAGTTTATTAAATAACACACACACACACATATAATGTTTAAATGTTTAATTATATGCATCATAAGATTTTATTTAATAATACTATAGAAACATATAAATACACAGACACACACTCACACACAGTTAAATAAATAAACTTATTAATACACAGACAATAGACTCTATATCTCGCACTCATTGCTGTGAGGCTGTTGTTATTTTGCGTAATTATTTATTATCAATTTAATAATAAATAAATAAACTTTTTTGTTTATATGGTATTAACAATTTTAATCTAAATGAAATGAAATAAATTATTATTATTATAAAAGAATAATATATATACAGTAAGCCTCAAAAGAAAATGTACATCAAACTCATCTCTCTACCGCTTAAGGAGAGTGCCTAAAGAATTTTCACAAAATTTCGAATTTTTGTTTCAATTTAATAAAAACTTTCAATAAAAAATTTCAAAATAAAAATAACGGTAATTAATTAATAAATATTTATTTCTAATGTACAATTTCTTTTGAAGCTCACTGTATATATATATCCAATAGTAAAAGTAATTAAAAAATTATTTCGTATTTATTTGTTAAATCAAATAAATAAATAAATCGTATTTATTTTAAAATCTCTCAATTTCTGGTTCATTTAGTCATAAAATGTACAGAAATCCTATACAAAATTGTGCATTTAATAGACAAACAGATTTCTAAACCTAAACTGATTTCTTATTTATTTATTTATTAATTACAATACAATTACAAATTATATTCTAATTCTATACGAGCTGAGTAACTTTGACCATACGCTCGGTGTAGTGTCACAGACCAGAGCCTCTGGTGGGAATCGAACCCACGACCCTCACGCTAATAGTCTAGCACACTACCCACTAGACTACCAGGGCGCTCAAAAAAAAACTCATTTCTTAATTCATTTAGATGCAGAAAATTGAGCCAAATCTGGATAGAGCCCGAAAAGAAACTCCATAGTAGCATGTATAGGCAATAGGATCATTAGTGATCCGATTCAGTTTTAAGACATTTCTGAAAATGACTGTATCAATCCCAAGCTGGAAATTCTATGTCCAACAGGCTTTCTCTGAAATGAATGTCCTCAAATCTTTCTCCTCATCAATTTTCTTCGTACTAAAGTTGCAGAGACATTATGAAAACTGTAGAGACTAAATGAATGCTATGCTAAAAACAGCAATCCTATTTACTTATTGGATAATAAAAGGCTATCCATTTCGTGGTTTGAAAAGTATGGTACTGGAATTCGACATCTGTGAAACAAATTTTTTTTTTTTTTTCAGTTGAAAGTCTGACATTGACGAAAATAGATCGCTTAACTATCAAACACACGCATAAAAATTATCAAAACCTACTACAAAAAGGGTGATTCTGCCACAGCCACGTATCGTGCTTTAAGAGGAGATTATGGTTTACATAATCGTCCAACTGCACAAGCAATTGGCATAATTGTAAAGAAATTGGAAGAGACTGGAATGGATAAAAATATTGAAAGGTTTGTGCATCATCGTTTCGCTCCTTCCGCTGAAAATATCGCCATTGTCAGTGATAGTGTTGCCGAAGACCCGAACGTGGCGATTCCCCTTCGTTCTCAAGAATTCGAGCTGTCTTACGGCACATTATGGCGTATTTTGCATTTAGATCTACACCGACATCCACATAAAGTCCAGCTCACGCAACAATTGAAAACAGCTGACCATTCACAACATCGTGGAATGGGTGCTTGAACAACAGGCGGTGGATGGCAATTTTTCGAACAAAATTTTCTTCATCGATGAAGCACATTTAACACTCGGTGGGCATGCTAATAAACAAAATATCGTATTTGTGGCTCTGAGAATCATCAAGTAATTGAAGAGAAGCTCATTACATGCAGAAAAGGTCACTGTTTGGTGCGCTCTTTGGTCCGAAGGTTTAATTGGACCTTACTTCTTCGAAAACCGCGATGAAACGACTGTCTCCGTCCATTTTAACCGACTTTTTTTGCCTGCTATTGAAGAACACGATTTGAACCCAATATGTGGAGAATATGTGATTTTAACAAAATGGTGCCACATGCCACACAACTCGAGCGAATATGGCTTTATTGCAAGAGACATTTCCTGGCCGCGTAAATTCTCGTCGTGGCGATATCAATTGGCCATAAAGATCATGCGATTTGAAATCATTAACTTTTTTGTGGGGCTACGCGAAAGACCGTGTTTATGCAGATTAACCTTCAACTCTTGAGCACTTAAAAACTAACATTCGTAAAGTAATGGCTGAGATACTGACCAATATGTATTAAAAAGTGGTCGAAAATTACTTTAAAAGAATCAATGCTTGCAAGACTTCGTCTGGAGGTCATTTAAATGATGTACTGTAGTGATATTGAATAGCTGTCAATACATACATACGTACATATATAAGGAACGCTACTTAGGTTAGGTTAGGTTAGAAGACGTTTACTTGTCAACTGTGTCAAGTACAGTACCCGGAGGTCGAACTGACCCATTGTACAACGTCCTAGCTTCTCACACAACTCGTGTTGTGTGCGTTAATTTTATACACGAGTTTACAGTTTGAAGTCGACTCCGAATGACAAAGGTTTTGAGAAGTTTTTTCATGTAAATTTTTACTCTCAGAGTTTTTGCCAGATGTCTCCTGAGAGGAAGTCGCCGAAGAAATATTTTCATATTTTCGAATTGATGTCTGACCTGGGATTCGAACGCGTATCTTTCGTCTAATAAGCCAACATACATCCAACTAGACCACGGCGACTACAACGCTGCTTATGTTGGGTGTGTTAATTTTAGACATGAGAGCGAGCACCTGCAGTTTAAATTCCATTTCGAAGGATTGAATTCCAATGATTTTTATTTTCTTTGGGACAACTAGTCTTCTGCTTGCTTAGTTTTCAGTGACCTATCATAAGGTAAGTATTAGTATTTCCATTTTGGATCCATTAATTGCCCACAGGTTCGAAGAATGCTTTCCGATCATTCATTCTTATAGAATTTACATGTTGGACTTATGACATTTTTGGCATGTGTATTCTGCGCCCCTAGTGCTCTGCCATAAGGCCTGTATGAAGCTCATAATATTCCTGTAGAGTCTGACGAATGATTCAGTTCTATATTTTTCTTGATTTTTTTTCCTAGAAATGCAGTGTTTGGGGCGCATGAGTATTTTTCTTTATTAAATAAATATTAATCATACGCATAGGCTAACCAATTTTTATTTTAAGCTCATATCACTTTAAATACGTCTGATACGTATAATATTGCATAAACTTTAGATTTTTATATTTTTCTTGGGTTTCGTTTAACAAAAATTTCTAAAGACATGATACATTCTCACAGAATCTACATGTTGGGCTTATGGGAACTTGTGGTCTGTATTCTGAGATCTTAGTGGTCTGTCATTAAGCTCAGAATATTCCCGTAGAGTCTGATGCCTGATTCAGATTCCATTTGTTTGTTTATATTTTCCTAACGAAAGTTTTGATTTCCTAATAAAAACCCCCATTTCGTATTAGTCTCGTCTCTTTATGTAGCCTTTTATTGAGTATGCCTTCCTAAATAACTGTTTTTATTTCACATACGATTGTGGATCCCATCAGCGTCCCATCAGGGTCCCATTCCTCTATAATTTGCTGAATGCAGCAGAGGGTAACCTTATATTACCCATCTAGTTGATTTAGATTCTCTAGACAGCATTTTACTACTTTCGGGTTGAACGGTGGGCCTAATCATAATATTATGAAGAACTTTCAAAGTATTTTTGTTTGCACGCGTATAATGCAAGTGTGTAAATCAAAAATTTATAGCCTACTTGGTCTTTATCTAGAGCCTTCATATTTTATGTGCCCTTCCTCTTTCGAACTCCACATTTCATAGAAGCTTAATTTTTAAGTAATTTTTCTTTACTTTTTCTTCATTTCTTTTTATTTTCTTTGTGACTCTGTGACTTTTTAAGTCTTCAAAGTCGTGTTCTATGTATATGACCCATGTTTATTAATATTGCCTTTGACTTGTTGTACTCGTCTACATACTTTCACATTTCACTTGCAGGATAATTTTTTTTCCTCTTCTTATTTTCATATTCATTCATATTTAGGAAGTTTATAAAAATTTAAATAAGTCCTTACACATATCCTGCACACATAATTTTCTCCTCACTCTTTCCCTCTCTTCTCTCTATCTCTCTCGGTCTTTTCCTTTTGTGTGCCTTAAAGACGTCTTTAATAATTCTCCTTTCAAAGGAGAAAAATATGAAAATAAAAACGGTGTGGGAAAATTTGTTTGCAGCACCCACCTGTATGGAAATTTATTTTCCCGTTTGTTTTTTTTTTCTATCGCATTTTCCATCTTATGGAGTTTTGTTGTTGTGCGTAATTGTTTATGATCTTTTTGTTTTTGTTTTTATATTTTAAAAAAAAAATTTTTTAAAATTTATTTTCTGCTGTCTGGGTGAAAAATAATAGAGCCCCTTAAGTAATGATATATTCTGGAATGTTTTCCTTTCTCGTTTTTCATTATCTTCTGGGAACTTAGAGAATAAATGTTGGAAACATTTTTTATTTCGACTTTTTTTTCCTTACTTTTATTTCGTTGTATTTTTTTTTTAATTTTGTTAGCCAAAACAATAAAATGAGATTAAAAAGTTTGATTTCAATTTCGTTTTTATTTTTTATTTAAGAATTTTAATGCAATTAATACCTACTTAAACACACCATTTTGTTGTTTTTTTTTTTGTTTTTAAGTGACTAAAATTAAATCCGTGAAATCTTTATTAGTTTCGAGACAAAAGTAAAACAAATGACCCGCCCGCAACCCAATGTATGATATCAATTTCTTTATATTCATTCCCATGAATATGGCTATAAACGGTCTACGTTGGGAGTTCATCTTAACCTCACTGCTGACTTCAAATGTACCCTTGTACTTGATACAAGACAGCGGTAACACTATCTCAAGCAGAACCTACCTATTGTTAGTAGCTGTTGTTTCACATCAATGCATTTAAAGTGCAATGCATGACTAACACTGCATTAACTATGGTTTTCTCGCACAATATCGAAAAGACTACGTCAACAACACTCTGTTTGATATCATTTCGAATGAGTGTTTTAATACGACGACATTAAAATCTGCTGAAATCCCATCAAACCTTATAAGATACCCCCATAATGTGGCCTCCAATTGGATAATTGCTCTGTCAAATTTCAATATGCTTGCTGGACGCTTACGTCCTAGCTTCTCACACCACTCGTGTTGTGTGCGTTAATTTTTATACATGAGTAGTGGGACCTACAGTTTAAAGTCGACACCGAACGACAGATTCTTTGAATAAATTTTGGGCGTTTATGGATTTTACATGGAAGCCGAAAAAATTAGGACTGTTTTCTTACAGCGACGTATATTGGCAAGTGGAATTATGGCAGTCTCAAGGTCTGGCCTAGGTTAGGTATGGTTAAAGGACGTGTACATGTCGACTGTGACAAGTACAGTACCCGGAAGTCGAGTTGACCCATTGTACAACGTCTTAGCTTCTCACACTACTCGTGTTGTGGGCGTTAATATTTATACATAAATGGCGGGACCTACAGTTTAAAGTCAAGCTTTTTGAAGGCAATTTTTTTCTCTTAGAGTTATTGCCAAAAATCTGCAGAGAGGGAGCCGTCGATGAAATATTTTCGTTTTGATGTCTGACCTGAGATTTGAACTCGGGCCTTTCGTCTAAAAAGCCAACACACTACCTACTAGACCACGGCGACTAGGTCGTAATCCTGACTGAAAGGTTGTAATGGCCAATTATGTATGTATGTATGTGTAGTTTGTAGCACCTGGTCTGTTAGGTGAAATTCCCATGGGCGGACGGACATTTATTATTCTTATAGTCGCGGGAAGTGCCGTAGTACTGTGACCATACAATATCTTACATCCCTATAATGTATCCTCGAAAACTGGCCAATTTCAAGATGCTGTTCGGTGTTAACAAAAATAATTCCTTGCCATGCACCTCATATGCAACCAAGTGTCTCCACCTGGTAAGCATTAATACCTCACCGGTTCCAAGTATGACTTGCGACTACAAAGTCCTGTCAAAAGATCGGCTAAATTTACTCCTGGATAGTCCCGGACACATGATTGAGATCTTACTGTTGTTTTTTAGTCATTCAGTTGATGAAACTAGGAAACTAGAAGTCGCAGGAAAAAAATGGAAATTCTGACGATTCAAGTCATTGAAAGCGATTCGAAACCCTCAGATTTAATTAAATTTTTCATCCAAATAAGTAACGAACACGTTAAAATAAATGTCGCAAGGACTACAACTTCAACAGGCTCATATTCCGTCTGTTGTGGAGGAAGCAAAGTTGGCTTTGCCTTGTAAGGACTGGGGTTATTAATCTAATAGTGTCCGGTATATGCTGAGAGGAAGTTCGCGAAGAAATAATTTTTTAAATTTCATTTTGTTGGAGATGTCTGGCTTGGGGTTCGAACCATAGACTCACGTCTGATAAGCAAACACCCTACCTATTAGATTACATCGACTTCCTCAAGGAACTCATGTGTTATAAGTGTGTTAATCTAACTAAATATGCTGTAAATGAAAAAATTAAGCGAGTCTAGCTTATGACGGCAGCTAGTCTAAAGCCTATAACTACGTCAGGAAGCAAAGTCAGAGATGAAGGAATTGCTTTGAGTTCAACACAGTGTACTATAGATGACAAAGTCACATTTTATCGATATAACAATATATCCAAAAATTATAAAGTACTAGGACCTCGTCTTTAAAATTTAAAAAATTTTAAATTTTTATCTCATTTTTTCCCAGAAATTCAGACTATGGTACGTATGAGTATTTTCCCTGTATTAAATAGATATTAATCATACGTCAGGCTACCAAATTGTATTTTTTTTTAAAGCTGACCACATTATTTATGTCTTAACATATAGTTCTTTTAAAAAAATTTTAAATTATGAGTTCGCAGATTGCAAATAAAATACAAATAAATTTGTGTTTACTTTTAATTAAAATTATTCATAATTCGCACAATTCTGTGTGCCACTGTTCACAACTTTATGTAAACAACAACAATTGCCTTTTGTTGTTATTCCTCTGTTTATAAGCTTTGCATAAACAATAACAATTACTAGGAAATTATTCGACAGATCTACTGGAGTTATTCAAACACACCGCGTCTTCACACAAGACTAACTGAACTTCAGTCGCCTACTTTGCCTTGCTTTTATATGGCAGAGTAAACAGTTTGATAAATGTCCTTGAAGTCATGAATTCATGAACATTTGCCTTCTAGAAATCTCAATAAATGTAAACAACGATGTTTACATTTATTCTTGTAGTATTGTTTGTATATTTTTGTTTACTTGTTTATCATTTTGTATCAAATTATCCCCAATGAGATAGATTGTTTATCATTTTATTTATGCTGGTGTGTGTTGTTATATTAAGCAATACGATAACTTGTAAACAGGTTTGTTTACTGCATTGTTTTGTTGTGGCAACTTTTGTTTACAATTTTAAATGTTAAGCGATGTAAAAGCAAAACACTAGCAGCTAGATTTTTTATTTTCGTAACAATATGTTTGAGAAGGATAATATTTCATAATCTTATCATTTTTATAATTTTCTTCGCTTTTTTTTTAATAAAAACGTTGCCTAATTGTATCTGAAAGAAATTCCAATTCATTTGTCTATGTAATACAAAATAAAACGCCTTACCTTATATAATATTAACAGTCATTTCATAAATAGTAGAGTGTCTAGGAAAAAATGACAATCATTTATAAAACGATGGCAATCCTTACATTAAAACCAACGTAATATGTTTGCCTGTGTCACAGGTGGTGTCTCTCCATGTTGTCGTTGTCGTTATTATTTAAAATAATGACGTTGATAAAGAGGAATAATGATGGTAAAAATAAATTTGTTGTTATTGTTTTGTCATTGTTGTTTTGTTTATTGTGAGCAACTCATTTAAATATTAACAATAAAACAATAACATACACAATGTAAATACACTTAAGGACACATACACACACACATACAAAGAAGATATAAAACCACACAATACCTACACTATTAAACAAATAAACAAATTTAGATTATTAAGGTAGAAAACAAATGTTGCTGGTGATTATATATCGCATGGCAATCAAAAACGAATAACAACAAAAAGAGAAATTGAAATGGAAAACAAAGTAAGAAAGAAAGTGTAAGATAACGTGAGAGAGAGAGAGAGAGAGAGAGAGAGAGAGACAGAAAATGTCATTAAATTAGCAAGAAAAGGTTATCATTGGTTTGGTATAAAATTAATGGTTGGTTTTTGGTTTGGTTTGGTTTAGAACAATAAACACGACAATATTTGCAAGACGATAATTTTAGATTTTGGTTCTAAGCATACACATACACACCACACTGCAAAAACCAAACCCAATGAACAACTTGCAGATGAATTAAGTCATAAGGCATGAAAAGCAATTGAACATTACAATTAACGAAGTGGGGTTTAGCATAAATATTGTTACGAAATTGAAAAATCAAGATCCTAGTGTTTTGCATTTACATCGCTTAATATTAAAATCATAGTCAAAAGCTTCTATAATAAAACAATTCAGTTAACAAACCTGTTTACAAATTATCATATGTCTTAATATAAAAACAACAAACGCTAGCATAAAAAAATGGTAAAGTAAACAAAAATATACCAACAACACTACAAGAATAAATGTAAGCAAAATACGCATGCAACAATAATGAATGGAAACAATGATGTTTCCATTTATAGAGCTTACGAGAAGGCAAAGTCATGAACCTTAGACTTCAAGAACATTAATCAAATTGTTTACCCTGCAATGTAAAAGGCATGGCAAAGCAATCGACTGAGTTAGTAAAGTTCAGTCAGTCCTGTGTGAAGACGCAGTGTGTTTGAAGAACGTAATCGTGTTTTGAAGATCTCCGTTACAAAGATCTGTCGAATAATTGTCTAGTAATTTTTATTGCTTATCCAAAGGATGTAAACAGAGCAATAACAAACAAAGCAATTGTTGTTGTTTACATCAAGTTGTGAACAGTGACAATTGTTAAGTTTTTATCTTTTAAAAAATATCTTCTTAAAACTGGATACAGCACTGCTACAACCTGTTTAGATGGAAAAGATACTGAAGGAGTAGAAATATGGGACCAAGGATACCTTTTTTTGAATTGTGTGAATAATACAGAACTTTACTTAAAACCAAACATAAATTTTTTTCTATTTTATTTGCAATCTCATATTTTAAACGTTTTTAAAACTAAAAACGTAACAATATAGAATCAGCAACAGTGCCCGGTATAAGCAAGTTTATTGGTAAAGTTCGCCGTGGTCTAGTAGGTAGTGTGCTGGCTTATTAGGCGTAAAGCCAGGGTTCGAGTCTAAATACTATAAGTGTTTTTTCGGCGATTACTTCTCAGCAAAATTCTGGCAAAAACTGTGAGAGTAAATACAATTGCCTTAAAAAGTTTTTCAAAAAATCTGTCGTTCGGAGTCGACTTTAAACTGTAGATCCCGCCGCTCATCTATAAAATTAACACACACAACATAAGAAGTGTGAGAAATTGGGGGATTCTAGGGGACGTTTACTGTAGACTGTCTAATGGTGAAGGTATGGCTCTGGCAATTTCATAGTCACTTAGCAGCAACTCGTTTCCTTGCCGTTCGCAACTTCCCTCTTTCCACCTTTCCTAAAAACCTGCACAATGCACTGCATGAGTAGGGGCCATCCCCTGAGTGCTGGTTTTATAAAAAAAAAACTAATTTCACTGTTGATGCTTCTAAACGTGAGCATACTCGTACACAACGTACTGCCAAAAATATCGAAACTGTGGAGTGTGCGTGAGATCATCGTTCTCAAGAATTGAACATTTCACGGAGTTTACGTCGAATTTTGCCAAAAGATCTTGCTATGATGCCATATGACCATCCGCTTCCTTTGCGCTTTGTTAGATGGGTTAACAAGAAAATGTACAATGATGTCGATTTACCAAAAAGAAATCATCTTTTCGAATCATTTTCACCTTTGTGAATACGTTAATAAGAAAAATTGCCAATGAGATCATGACACACATGGTCTTGCAGAAGCCAATGCACCCATTACGAATGACTGTTTAGTGTATTTCTTTGAAAATGAGGACGGCTTAACCATTACAGTCAACGAGGACACCTTTCGCACCATGATAACCGATTGTTTTGTACCTGTTCGTCATGGTATTGATGTGAATAGTGTTTGGCTTCAATAGGATGGTACAACTAGTTATAAATCAAAATGGTGGTGTCAATTGGATGCCACTAATTGGCGATTTGACAACGTTGCACTGTTTTATGTAAGCGCAGACAAACCAACCGTGGTCTAGTAGGTAGTGTAATGCCTTATTAAACGTAAAGCCAGGATTCGAGTCCCAGGCCAGACATCAAATATAAAAAATTAAAAAAAAATACAAATTTTTTCGGTGATTTCTTCTCTTTCTCTTCCAGAAAAGTTTCTCAAAAATCTGTCGTTCGGAGTCGACTTTAAACTGAGACTTTCTGTATAAAATTAAAAGAAACTGTGGGCTTCTTGGAGACGATTGCTGTATACTGTTTAGTGGTGAAGGTAGAGCACTGCCCATTTTATAATCAGCTAGCAGCAAATCTCGTTTCCTTATCGTTCGCATCTTTCCACCTTTTCTAAACCTGCACAATGCACTGGATGAGTAGGGTTCACTCCCTGAGTGCAGGTTTAATAAAAAAAACAAAAATAAAAACAAGCATTTGAAGGCCAATATTCATGATGCGAATGAAAAAGTGCACGAAAATTGATCACATCAAATGAGGTACAGTGAGGCCAGGCGCGGCAGCTGTTTGAGTGAATTAGAATTCCATTTTAAGCCATTTGTGACAAAAATTTAAACCGTTTTTATTTTAATTGCTTTTATAAATTTCAGCACCTAAACGGTGCACCCTTTATATTTAACTTGCTCTATAACGTCTAAGCCCAATACAGTGTTTCAATCAAACCAAAAAATTTAAGACCCAACTACTTTGAAATGAAAATGTTCACTGGGTTATGCGTACACATAGGCAAAGGTATAAAACTTGATTAATTGGTTTATTTTATTCGCATACAAATACATACATAACCATTAACACACACATAACATTTGGTTTTAATGCGTAAATAAAATATAAGTCATCTTAACTTAAATTTATTTTGAATAAGAAGAAAAAAAAAAAACATTCAAGAAAACTGGAAATGAAAAATAGATTCGAAGGTAAAAACTTGTTACCTTTAAATAAACATTTATGTATGTATGTATGTATGTAATCTTGTTTGCTACAAGTTACAAACTTATATACAATATAGGACATAATTTCAGACCCAGAAATAAAGTGCGATTTGAGAGAAAGTAATTGTGACTCTTTGGTTTGGTATTTGACAAAGGCTGTGTTAGGAAAACGAAGTGAAAGATAAAAAAGGGATTTCACACAGATTTATTATCTGGTTAACCCTTGTCATACCTTTAGTTATTTTTATAAAAACCATAGAAAAAAAAAATAAAAAATAAATAATTCATAGAGATCTGCTTGCCTAAACAGATTTAATAACGAAATAAAATTAAAAACCGAAAATAATTTCATTACGAACAAGAATAATAAAGGGAGAGGGGAGATAAGTTGTTGTTAGTTTTCAAGTCAGATAAACCAATCGAAAAAAGAAAACAAAAAATTTATTTCTAAACCCATGATTATAGTTTAAACTATGCCAAGTAATACATTCCTTGGTTTGGTTTATACGGCCCTAAAGGTTTTGCTTAATAAAGTGTTTAGAAAATATGGCTGAGGGAATAAAAAATCTCATGCTAATCACATGATTTAAAAGGAGGAGATGGAGATAAAGGAAGGAAGTAGTTTGAAAGACAATTAGTTTGGTTTGGTAAGGTCTCCCTATACTCTATGGGGGACACCACTTCTCCATTTCTGGCTATTTAATATTGGATGCCAAAGTAGACTTATTATTAAAAGGAAAACCATTCAGGGTATATTATAAAACTACCTTTACTAGCCAGAAAAAGTATTTTTTTTTAATTCCTTCATAATTTTTCCTACAGTGACTTGCTTAGAAAAAGAACTTAGCAAAGCAACGTCTTACTGCCTAAAGCAGTCTACACCAATTACGCATGAAGAAAATCTGCCAACTATGATTCTTTTTGAAATTTAAATTTAAAAATGTTATGTCGCTCCTCAAATCTATATACCCCTACTTACTAAACTCTCCAAGCACACTACATATATGCTGGAAAAACAATTTTCAAAGTCATGTTTTCTTCATTTTTTCGTTATTTTTCTTTGGATTTGTGCTCTTCATCGTTCTTGTATATTGATGGCTGCTGATGGTGGTCTTGGTTATTATCTTCTTTTATCGTTTTTCCTTTTTTTATTTTTCTTCTTTTATGCTTTTGTTTCCTTTTACCATAATTCTGTTTTTATTTGGGTCGTCCGGTTTAACAGACAGGAAATTAAGTTAAAAAATTTTCTTTAAAAAAAAAGTGGAGAGAGTAAGTGAACGAGAGAAATGAAAATGACATGCAAATAAAGATTATAGAAGAATAGAAGAAATTATTATCAGCAGATAAATCATAAACAATTTCGAAAAATGTTTTTAAACGAAGGTGTACATACTTTGATTTTTTTTTTTTTTGAGGCCAAATATGTTCGTCTTGCTTTCATACTGAATCTATTCATAGATTCCTATGGTTACTTGTTGTAGAATATTTTAAAAATTGAGGATACTACACAGAAATGTGTACATTACTTAGGGTAAATTTTTTCCCAAAGCTATGGTAATAAAGATTCGCAAATTAAAATCACACTTAGCCACAGTTTTATGGCATTCACGTTAGCTGAGTTACGTATGCAAGCAGCTGTACTAATCACAAGCCAGTTTTGGTTATTATCAATTGGCTAACAGCCGATCTTCTAATGAAGCAGAAGGCAGTGATTGCAAAACTAAACATAGTTCACTCTTAGACTTATCTCGACTTATCTAGTAGTAAACAGATATACCTTCTAATAACTAGTTTTTTCTCAGTTCAAGCCCCATGTCAGAAATCTCCAACTATAACGAAAGATTTTCTACGGCGACTTCTCAGCAGATTGCTGTTAAAAACTCTGAGAGTAAATAAAATTGTTACGAAAAGTTTTTCAAAAATCTGTCGTTCGGAACTAAAGGTTCCGCCACTCATGTATAAAATTAAATTAACACACACAACATAAGTGTTGTGTGACCTAACTGAGGAATTGTAATGCATTCACATCTGTGACATCTGCTTTTAAAACCCGAAGGTTTCTAGGAAAACCCTTCAGGTGTGTAAAGAAGCTCTTCAGAAAGCTGAACACACTTGGCTATGGTAGATATGTAATATGACATTCGTATCAGCTGTCAAAGCATTGCTAATTATTTCAGGCAAAGATCATAGCGTTATTGTGATTCGAGCAATGTTCGTTGGGTGATAAAATTTTCTTTGAAAATATTTTTAATTACTTGAACAGTCAAACCGTCACCTAGATCCACTAGCTTTAACGACAAATTTATGGGGTTTTCAGAAAAATTTCATATCATTTGAGGATAACTGTGTTGATCAGATAATCGGTTGGCAAATTTTGTTACAAAGCCAACACTTTCCTAAGTGTATTATTGTTTACCTTGTATATCATTGTTTACCCCTCGTG
Source organism: Sarcophaga peregrina (assembly GCA_014635995.1). Taxonomy (NCBI): domain Eukaryota; kingdom Metazoa; phylum Arthropoda; class Insecta; order Diptera; family Sarcophagidae; genus Sarcophaga; species Sarcophaga peregrina. The sequence continues at coordinate 18,173,494 of CM025790.1, forward strand.
TTCACATTGTTTATTCATAGTATATCCATTTTTTTACCTCGTGTAACATATTTTACCACTTGTACAATTGTTTACCATGTTTATCATTGTTCTGCTCGTGTATAATTGCCTACCTTGTGTTTCATTGTTTATCTTGTGTATCATTGTTCACCTCGTGTAACAGTATTTACCTCGTGTATCATTGTTTACGTTGCCTATCATTGTTAACCACGTGTAACAGTATTCACCTTGTGTATCTTTGTTCACCTCGATTATAATTTTTTACCTCGTGTGTTAGAGTCTACCTTAGGTATCATTGTTTACCTTGTGTATCAGTTTTTACCTAGTGTACAATTGCTTAACATGGGTAACATTTTTCTACTCATGTATAGTTGTTTACCTTGTGTTTCATTCTTTATCTTGTGAATCTTTATTTACCTCGTGTATGATTGTTTACCTCGTGTAATAGTATTGACCTCGTTTACCTCGATCATAATTTTTTACCTCGTGTATCATAGTCTACCTAAGGTATCACTGTTTACCTTGTATATCATTGTTTACTTTGTATATCATTGTTTACCTTGTGTTTCATTGTTTATCTCGTGTATCATTTTTTACCTCGCGTATAATTGTTTACGATGTGTATCATTGTTCTACTCGTGTATAAGTGTTTACCTTCTTTTTCATTGTGTATCTTGTGTATAATTTTTTATCTCGTGTAAATACTGGTAACACGTTTCATTGTTTCCCTTGCCAATCATTGTTTACCTCGTGTAATAGTATTTACCTCGTGTATCATGTGTTTACCTCGATTATAATTTTTTACCTCGTGTATCATAGTCTATCTCGGGTATCACTTTTTACCTTATGTATCATTGTTTAGCTTGTATATCATTGTTTACCTCGCGTTTCATTGTTTACCTTGTATAACATATTTAACTTCGTGTACAACTGCTTACCATGTGTATCATTGTTCTACTCGTGTATAATTGTTTACCTTGTGTTTCATTGTGTATCTTGTGTATAATTTTTTACCTCGTGTATCATTGTTTACCTTGCCTATCATTGTTTACCTCGTGTAACAGTATTTACCTCGTGTATCATTGTTTACCTCGATTACAAGTTTTTGCCTCATGTATCATAGTCTACCTCGGGTATCACTGTTCTTTTTGTGTATCACTGTTTACCTCGTGTATTATAGTTTACCTCGTGTATCATTGTTTACCTCGTGTGTTCAGCTTTTATTTTACTAAAGCGGAACCACTATTTATTATATTTGAATAAATTTTCGGCGATTATGGAATTTACATGGAAGCCGAAAAAATTAGGACTGTTTTCTTACAGCGACGTATATTGGCTAGTGGAATTACGGCAGTCTCAATGTCTGGCCTAGGTTAGGTATGGTTAGAGGACGTGTACATGTCGACTGTGACAAGTACAGTACCCGGAGGTCGAGTTGACCCATTGTACAACGTCTTAGCTTCTCACACCACTCGTGTTGTGTGCGTTAATTTTTATACATGAATGGCGGGACCTACAGTTTAAAGTCAAGCTTTTCAAGGCAATTTTTTACCCTCAGAGTTTTTGCCAGCAAACTTGGGCCTTTCGTCTAATAAGCCAACACACTTCACTTCATTTGATATTATTCCTATTTACTCTACTTATTTCCGACCAAGTATAGAATACAACTTTCATGTATGGGCCGGTGTCTCAACGTCTATTTTGAGACTTATAGATTGTGTACTGGAGAGGGTAGGGCGTCCAACTTCAATGATTTATTAGAGCATCATTGTAATGTGGCTTATATTTTACTGTTCTATTCGCACGGATTTTGCTCGAACGAAATAAAGGACTTGTTCCCGAGAATTATATATTTCACTCGTGTTTCTCGGCGATCATCTCCGTTTGTGATCGATTGGCTAGGGGATTGTATAGTGCGTTACAGACAAAATTCGATCTGCTTTCGTTCTCCCTTCTTGCAGAGATTTTTTCTACCTCTTGTGTCATAAAAGTTTTCAAATCTAGTGTCCACAAATACTCCTCCCTCTTTCCTCTTTCCCATAACCTAATAGACCACGGCGATTTCATAAGTCTGACCTAAGTGAAACCTTATTCTTCACGGAGGAAGTACCGATTTACCTAAACTAAGGCGAGAGCACGTGAATTTTTTTTTTTGGTGAATTCTCAGCAAATCCTGACAAAAAAACTCTAAAAGTAAATATAAATCGTCCTGAGAATATTCTAAAGAATAAGTCGTTTGGAGTTGACATTAAAGTGTATATCCGGCCACACATACATAAAAGCTAATATATAGAAAATGGGTGGTGTGAGAAACTAGATAGTAAACCTGACTAAAGTTCAACGATACATTTTGAATAATTTCAGTTGTCCTCTCTCCTATCAGTTAATAAATTGTAAAATGACTGCAAAACTTCATGTACATGTTTTGGGGTCATATTTTTCATTCTTTATACTCAAGTTAAGCTTTTTCATAGAATTAAACAAAAAAAGAATAAAAAAAACGAAAAGATTATCTCTGTTAAGATTTTTTTTAAAAGAATTATTCACTAAAAAGTATGTTTGCACGCCAACATGTCTGTCCACCTTTATTACCTTAATATAGTAACTTAACATGGGTGTATATGGTCGTTCCAATGAATCTTAATGACTTTTCATTATAAAAAAGAGAGAAAAAAAATATCCATAAAGGTTGAGGTTATGTCTTGTACATGCTGTACATCAATCAAATTGACTAAGTCAGCCCTTAAGGCCATATTTGCCAGGTTCATGTTTGATAATCATCATCATCATCATCATAACTTTTGAATATATTTGAATATGTTCCTTAGGACCTTATCATGCTATTGTTGTTGTTGTTGTATTTTCAAACCACAAAAAAGGGAATGAAAAGGAAAAGAAAAAGAAAATTTACTTCAAGTCATATTTTTAAATGGCAAATCATTTTAAGTAACAAGTAACTTTAGAGAACAGCTGCAGATTTTCTTGTTTTCTTGTTCTCTTCCTAAGAAAAATAACAAATAAAAAATGAAATTCATTTCATTTTTACCTTTACCTTTACCTTACCTTGTTTCTGTTTTTTATTTTCCATTACATTACTACGGTATATGGTATGTATTCGTAACATTTTATTTTTAAGGAAAGAATGTTTTTTTTTTCGAAAATATTTCGTAAATTTACTACTCCACAGAGTAGAGAATTCACTAATAAACTTTACTTGGTTCCGTATTTCTATTAGGATTTTAGAAGGTGTCTGTGTAAGTATGTATGTATGTAGAAGTATGTATGTGAACCACAATTATGGCAAAAAGGAATTATTTTAAGGATTCCTAAATATTTATGGTTTCTAATGAAATTCTGCAACAACAATAGCAAAGCAAATCTGCAAGGACATACTGCTTGATTCGGTCAAACCTAGGATTCTTTGCAATACAGAAGACTTGTTGTAACATTTATAATTCTTAAAGGTAATTATAGACCACTAAGATTTGCTATAGTAATTCGAATGAAAACACAAAGAAAAATAATTACATTGGATTCAACATAACGGTCAAATAGTTGTTTGAGTTTTACTTTTAAAATTTTGTTTCAAACTTTTGTGAGATAAAATTCATCTCTACCAAAACGTTTTGTATATAGGTTAAGTTGAAATGGTAGTTTTGATTGCCAAAGCTCACTTGAGCACACATAGCAGCCCGTTGTGATGCCACAGGTAAGCGCAGTTCCTGTACTAACCGAATTCCCCTAAACTAATCGAAGAATATGATCATTGCACATTAAAGCTTGCTGAAAATCAGCCGATAAGTTTAATAATCGAAGTTTTATCCTTGATATCAATGGATTATAACTCCATTAAGTCGACAAAGAATGAAGAATTACTGAATAAGAATATATGGGGGTCTGATAGCAATTGACGATAATATTGATATATTGTTCTAGGCAATCATAGCTGCCAGGTACATAAAACACCAAATCGTCGTAAATTAGAAAAAGAATCGTCGAAATCGTCAAAGACTTTCATTGAAATTGTCAGAAAAACTAAGTAAATAAATTAAAAAATTTTAAAAAAAATTCTGTGTGAAGTTCGCTGGAACCGACACACTTGGCTTCTTAAGACGGTGCAAAAAATATTTCACTTCATTTAATATTCTTCCTATTTACTCTACTTATTTTCGACCAAATATAGAATACAACTTTCATGTATGGACCGGTGTCTCAACGTCTATTTTGAGACTTATAGATTGTGTACTGGAGGGGGTAGGGTATCCAACTTCATTGATTTGTTAGAGCATCGTTGTAAAGTGGCTTGTGTTTCAGTGTTCTATTCGCACGGATTTTGCTCGAGCGAAATAAAGGACTTATTTCCGAGAATTATATACAACACTCGTGTTTGTGATCGATTAGCTAGTGGATTGTACAGTGCGTTACAGATAAAATTCGACGTTCTTTCGTTCTCCCTTCTTGCAGAGATTTTCTTCAAATCTAGTGTCCACAAATACTTCTCCCTCTTTCCTCGTTCCCAAAACATATTTTTCAAGTTCCAATACAATGCATGAGTAGCGGCTAGCCGCTGCTGATCGAAAAAAAATGACAATGGCCTGCAACGGCAAATGGTAAATAATGCTCAACTACGAGTGTCAATCTTATTTAAAAATCCTTAGTATTGCCTATTATATGCTGGATAATGTTGGGGTATTGGAAGATATTTGCTTAAAGTGGCTTTAATGTACAAATGCAAAGAAATTTGCGTATATTTTTAATTTCTAAAAATCGTCAAATCTGGCAGCTTTGGTCGTAAGCACCCCCGGTTCTCTGCATTATAGGCAATGAAAAAAGAGATGTCTCACCTATGGTTTGAACCGTGGCTTAACGTCTAATAAGCCAACAAACTACCTACTGGTTTACATTTCTGTATATAGTTCAACCAAATATGTTTAGTAAACTAGGGAAATATTCTTTGGCATTGTACTATTGTTATGGCTATCATTTGATAGCGATCATCTGTAACAGAGTCAGTTCTCAGTTTTTGACTTGTGACTTTACAAGTGTTTGACCACCGTACAACGGGCACAACAGTAAACTGAGAAAAGAAAAGCGAAGAATCCATATTTCAGTGTAAAAAACAATTGAAGAACAATTGAACAATTGACAAAAAATTCAAAGACAATAAATTGTAGGCATTGAATTGATTTGAGGAATTGAATATCGTTACTATCGTAATCCTTAGGAGCCACTTAATCACTACTATTAAGGCGTACAAATAAGGGAGCACACGATATGAAGCGGAAAGAGTGTGAAAAATGATTTTGTACTCCTGAAATGCTTTTTTGAAATTTTGTTACATCGAAATGGGGATTAAAGAGACAAGGCTTCACGGTATTGCTGTATATTGGAAGACAAAACTCATGTACTATGATCCACTGATATCCAGCCAGTACATAACTGATTAGTTTGAAGAGAAGATTGTTTCAAAAATGTGACAACCATTAAGTAGTAACGTACATAACATACATGATTGGCCATTGTAATCCTTCAGTCAAGATTACGACCTTGCTTTTCACACCGCTTATGTTGTAGGGGATAAATTTATACATGAGTGGCCTACAGTTTATGTGAAGTTTTCTGGAAATCTTTTTTTTTTCTGTCAGAGTTTTTGCCAGAAATCTGCTGAGAGGAAGTCGCCGAAGAAATATTTTAAAATTTTCATTTTGATGTCTGACCTGGGGTTTGAACTCGGCCCTTTAGTCTAATAAGCCAACACACTACCTACTAGACTACGACAACTTCAACCATTAAGTAGTAATATACTTTAAACAGCGCTTAACAATGTGTTGAAGTCCTGTTACAAATTATCAAAGAAAATGATTGTTTTAAAGCTTTCTTAACCATCTCTAGAAACAACTTTCTCCACGCAAATGTATTCCGTAGATTTTTGTACAGACTCTAGTGACTGAATCTTACTTTTAATATGAGATACCATTATCTGACTTTCCTGTGTTCATTGTCAACAATATTCTCCACGAGAGATCAAAGGGTTTCTTGGATTTTGGAACGTGAATGTAGCCTCGAACCTAGAAATCTTATTAATGCAGCCATTTGCTACAGACAGTCAGAGATTAAATTCTTTAATAATTTGTAAAATAAAATTAAATTTTATCTGGAATAATTAATTTTGTTTTAAATCCTTTCAAATCACTTGCGAACCTTGCCAAACTCTTTATTAAACCAATATTCCCTAAAAACCCTCCAAAATCCATTATAGCCCTTTATCCTGTGACCATCAGGCAAACATTTACTGTCAGTTTATAAACAAAACCATGATGACAAATTTTTAAGTTTACAAAAACAAAAAAAAGCATTAATATTGTCAGTGTGTTTAATTTTTAAATATCAAAACTAAAAATAAAATGACAGCCAACTGAAATTCAAAATAAAAAGAAAAAAAATTTGAAATAAATTTTGTTATCCGTATAATCCAATGTTGATGGGTTAATGGTGTATGGCACTCTAATAACATGGCCTTTTCACTAATGAAACGTATACGTAAACAGATAAATTTCGTATATGCATTGTAACAGGTTCTGCACTTAGTGGTGGTCTTTCATCTGATATGTAGTTTCTTTTTATTGTAAGGTTTGCCATGTGAAAACGTGAATCGTTGAACAACAAAAGAATCGTTAGAAATGTGGCTAATTTCAATTATAATCTAAGTATTCATAGTAAACTTATAAAAAAAATTTTCAGAGATTAAAAGCGTTATATAGTGAGCGTCAAAAGAAAGTGTACATTAAAAAAATTTATAAATTTTCGTTATTTTTATTTTAAAATTGTTTTATTGCCAGTTTTTAAAATTTAAAAAAAAAAATTACAAAAAATTTTAAAATAATGCCAATTTTTTTCAGGCACTCTCCTTAAGTGTTAAAATTTTAGTTTGATGATTGTTATTGGCCGTCACTGTATATGTAGACCGACCTAGATATGATCAAATTGTAAACACAATTGAAAATTTCGCCTCTGTTGGAGAATAAGTGGCGTATAATCTGAATATATTAATTATACTGCTGTCTCAGCAATTGGATCCCTTCTATACATATACAGTCCATCTTTAGCAACAATTATTGAAGGCTGATCGCTCACAAGTAGTAGATATGCTGATTGGATCCTAGGGCATCTCGCTTTCAAAGTTGATTTTTCGAACAAAACTTTCTTTAGCGATTACGCTTGTTTTTCATTCAATAGTTATGTCAAGAAGCCAAATTGTTGAGTATAGCGGCTGGAAAAAGTGCGTTTTTGGGTGCAATTAAATGCTGAAATCTGAATTCGCCGTAGTCTATTAGACGTAAAGTCAGGGCTCGAGACACAGATCAGACATCAAAACAAAATACAAAAAGTATTCCTTCGGCGATTGCCTCTCAGCAGATTTCTGGCAAAAATTCGGAGAGTAAATAAATCTGCCATGAAAAGTTTCTCAACAAAATCTGTCGTTCGGAGTCGAATTTAAAGTGTAGGTCCCGCCACTTATATAAAAAATTAACGCATACAACGTAAGTGGTGTGATAATCTAGGTCAATAATCCTGACTGTAGGCTTGTAATGACCAATTATGTATGTAGTTACCTGAAGCTAACATCGTATCGCAGGTTTTCAAAAATAGTCCTTGAAGAGCAGTGTCTGGCAATTCAAAGCTTTACGGCCAACTTCTTTTGGAATGCAATTGAAAATAATTGCCTGGACGGTCTGATTGTAACGAAACGATTGATTTTGGTTTTCCTGCTCGAGAATATTTCGGAAATAATAAATTCACGTTGTAATAACTTCAACTGATCACTCATATCATGCAATTTGGAGATATTAGACTCTTGTGCGCGCTTCTACCTTTGTGTGTAGTGTGTTGGCCTACTAGAATAGATGTGTTGAGTTCAAAACTCAACTAAGACATTTTCAGAAAAAATTAAATATAAAAAAAAAAATCATTCGGCGATCTTCACAGTTAATAGCCCTTAGACGAACGCCCTGAGAGAAAATAATTGCCACAAAAAGGCATACCGGAATTGAATTTAAATCGTGGGTCCCTCCACTCATGGATAAAATTAACGCACACAACTTGGGTGCTATGAAAAACCAGGCCATAATCCTGAATGAATTACAATGGGAAATAAAGTAAAGTAAGTAAAGAAGCCTTAGTCTAGTAGGTAGTGTGTTGGCTTATAAGACTTAAATCCTGGGTTCGAGCCCAAAAATTATTTCTTCGACGACTGCCTCTCAGCAGATTTCTAGCATAAACTCTGAGAGTAAAAAAAAATTGCTATGAAAAGTTTCTCAAAAAAATCTGTTGTTCGGAGTCGGCTTCAAACCGTAGGACTCGCCACTCTTGTATAAAATTAACACACACAACATAAGTGGTGTGAGAAACTAGCTCAATAGTCCTGACTAAAGGGTTATGTATGTTATGTATGTAGTACAGAAGCCTTGGAAGTCGCTGTAGTCTAGTTGGTTAGCATATTAGATATGTGGCCACGGTTTAAATAAGAAAATATTTCTTCGACGACTGCCTCTTAGCAGATTTCTGGTAAAAACTCTTAGAGTAAATAAAGTTGCCATGAAAAGTTTCTCAAAATTTTGTCATTCGTTGTCGTCTTTAAACTGTAGGTCTGGTCACTCATGTATAAAATTAACACATGCTACTTGGGTGCTACTCACTCCCCTTACCTACATTCCCTCCTTTCATCCTATATCCACTATTTCCTTCCTTCTCTAAGGACATTGTACAATGGGTCAATTTCGACCTCCGGGTAGTGTACTTGTCTTAACAGATAAGTACACGTCCTCTAACCCAACCTACTTGGGTGCTATGAAAAACTAGGTCATAATCCTGACTAAAGAATCACAGCGGACAATAAAGTAAAGCAACTACAAAGATCTTGTCACGCGTATAATTTCCTAATGTTGGAAAAATTTTTAAACCTACATTCGTCAATATATTGCCGAGACATCTTTTGAAGAATGCGAAAAAAGGCAACCAACTGATCCAATCAATCCAGAGGCGACTATTTAAATTAGTTCGTATTTCGTATATGAAGCATTATAATTACAATAAAAATTTCATCATAATCCTAGTTTTATGGCTGTGTTTTATACTCTACTTATGAAATCTCTAAATTGGATAACCCTTTATAATCTACATATGCATTGTATTGGATTGCATTTAATATAATATTTACCATCAGGGTATATAATATAACATATAACATCGATTATTATTTATAAAAATAAATTGTTTTGCATTATCAGAGACTTAAATTAAAATCCCTGTAAACTAAACTGTTTCGATATAAATTTTCATTAAAAAAAGAAAACACAAACACAAACACATGCACACGAATACACGAGAAACATTTTATTTAAATTGGAAAATCTATTATATTATCGATTACACCATTTCGATTTGCATTTTCAGAAATACACAGAAAACTATAATAAAAATCGGTTTAATTATGAAACAAAAATGCAACGTTTTCATATGTGAAATGGTGTACGTGTGGCCATTTCAATAATTTTATGCCAGGCTTTGAAATTCTGTGTGCTTTGGCTGTGCAACAAATATTCCTAAATTTAATATGAAAAAAAAGAAAATAGAAAATAAATGGAAAATGTCGACACACACACACACACCTACATTGTTAATGTAAATTAGTGTGAAATTAAAAATATTGAAATAGGAATAGAAATAGAAATAGAAAATACATAACGAACAACAAATGAAATGCATTTCGACTGAAATTAATTTGGTTACCAAAATTTTAAGTTATTAGAGGCCGTAAATATACCGATTGGCAAATTAGTGGCATTTATTTACAAAAAAAAAAATATTTTTGAATACAGAAGTAGTTGCCTAGAGTGGAAATGTTTAAATTTAATTCAGAAAATAAATTCAATCTATGCTTATTACAAGGACTGTTCCCTGCATGCAAAAAAAATTTTTTTTAAAAACTTTTTATGTCAGACAATAGTAGGAGGTCAGGGTAACTCATTACATTTCAGAATTACAGAGACATCTTCTCTCATCTCTACATCTTTGTATTTGTTGTGCTTCAAAAACTATACCAGCAACCATGGAAATTTTGTGCACGGGAGTATCCATACTCTATACCGTCTAGTCGGCATTATGAACAGCCTTTAGTAAGGAAATTAATTTCGAAATGAAGACAACAAAAGCTCATGTAAGCCTAAGCAGAAGTGGAAATGCGACTGTGACAGATCACGATTTGTCTAGTCAGAAGAATGTTGGTTGTCTAAAATTCCAATACACAGAGTATTAAACAGAAACCAACATTTTCAACAGATCAATATAGCCACCATTTCAGGGACATGTGAAAATATATGTTTTTCAGCTGGATAGATCACAGGTCCTCTTAGCACTGCTGCCAACTAACATTTCACAGTTCTGAATACTGAAATCTAGTTCAACTTTAATAATTGGTGACTGAGATTATTTAAAGGCTATTAAATCATAATATGATGACCATGAAAACTTCTATGTTCCTATATAAAGCATAAAATAATGTGGAACACAAGCATTGCTAAGAACACATCTTTAGCAACTTCTTGTTTCGCATCTTAAGGTATGGCCTTTGTCTTTCAATTGTTCCTTATCCCGTCAATTAAAATATTGGTAAGTTTAAATCTAATGTCCACAAACACTACTCCCTCTTTCCACCTTCCTATAACCTTTTTTCCTATAACCTATTTTCCTATTCCTGGAGAATGCACTGCATGAGTAGGGGCTATCCCCTGAGTGCCAAAAAAAATTCGATTTGTTAAGATAATATTTCTATTGAACGCAATAAAGGCATCATAGTGTAGCTTTTTAGTTCATCTCATGGTGGTCCTTGCTACACCTTTGCAGACCTTCATGTGGTTCAGTGTGTGTGTATGATAGGCTTTCTCGAATTCGATGAAGTATAAGTGATTCGATGGTAAATAACCCTCATCTTTATCAAAGACAATTATAAGACAATATTGAGTTGGTTTCTTCTGAATTTTTAATCGCCGACAAGGCTTATCTTACTGGAACCGGTGATATTCCTTTCTAGCCCTGTAAACGGTTCTCTTAATCACTTCCTAGTTTACTCTGTACATTAATATTAAAAAATTAAACAAATTTTAGTTTAACTCTGTAATAAATTTCATAGGATAAAATAATTGAATACATGTCGTATGATTGTTTTTTAATTCAAATAAAAATATTAATCATACGCTAAAGTGCACTATGAAGAAAGCAATGGAAATTCGTATGAGCTAAATGAAAAGACTTTGTTGATATGGCTCAGAGATCAGCAATGAATCGTTTTTCCGCTACTCACAAGCACTCATGCAATTTTAAGTATGAGTGAATCAACAGAATTGATATTTAACTACTCTGATTCATTCATACTCGCTACAACATTGATTTATAAGTATAAGCAGCAATGAGTATGAGTACAACGTTGACATCAAACTCACAACATTCGAAATATGTTTGATTCATACGTCTACTCATTCTGATTCATAAATTTAGAAAAATAGTTATAACACTTGTAAGTCTTTCGAGTGATTCGAATTATTCATCAAAATTTACATATACAAACAAAGAAGAAAGGAAAGACAAAGACAACAAGCAAAGCATACACACAATCTTTTTGTGAGTATAGTAGTGTTCGTACGCGAATCATACTTGTTATGTGATTCGTGTAAATGTTAACTAGAGACGAGCTGAAGTCAATATCATCACTGTGCGAACTGTTAAGTATGAATACGACGAGTACTTCCAACTTTGAGAATGAGAAGTTTGAGTATGATATCAAAGTAAGTATGAATGCCTATAAGTATCTGAAATTATAAGTATGACTCGAACCTACTGATAGTTTTGAACACTTACTGCTGATCTCTGGTCGGTATGCCATATAAGCAGAGCTATACGTTAATTCGCTAATAGTTTTACCAGCCTAATTTTCGAAAAATTATGCTCCACTGGTTTCAAAAGACCATAACAAATCCTAAACTGTAATTTTTCCAAATACAATGTAGCATCGTTAAGTATTGGAATAAAAATTCAAATATCCCCGCTAATATGGTAAGACCCCGCTAAACGAAACAGCTTTAAACAAGGCAACTTTACACGTACTTATAAACTAAATTTGGAATTTTTATTCTGGACAGACTAACAAAAAAGCATTGAAAAAGATACATCGTTACTATATTGTGGCATAGAAAACCCTCATGCATACATTGAAAGGCCGACGCACCCAAAACGAGTCACTGTTTGCTGCGGATTTTGGTCTAGAGGTATAATTGTGAAAAACTGCGGGCTTCTTGGGGACAATTGCTGCAGACTGCCTAATGGTGAAGGTATAGCACTGGCCATTTTACAGTCACCAGCAGCAACTCGTTTCCTTAGCGTTAGCATCTTCCCTCTTTCTACCTTTCCAAAACCTGCACAATGCACTGCATGAGTAGGGGTCAGCCCCTGAGTGCTGGTTTAAACAAACAAAAAAAAAATATTTTTCTTCGAAAATGAGAAAGGAGGGCCATGTTGAACTTATTTTTGTTCACAAAATTGAAGAGGAGGATATTGGCAACGTTTGGTTTCAACAGGACGGTGCTACGTGGCATACAGCCGAAGCTTCACTCGATGTTTTTCGTTCTGTTTTTGAATATCGCATTATCAGTCGCAGAGATGATGTCATTTGGCCGCCTCAGAGCTGCGATTGGACACTGCGGGACTATTATTTGTGGGTTGCCGTCAAAGATAAGTGTTACGCCGACAAGCCAGACACAATCGACGATTTAAAGGAGAATATTCGTGAAGCTATTAGTGAAATACAGCTGCACACAATCGATAATGTGCTTAAAAATTGGACCGGTCGTGTAGGCTATTGCATGGCCAGCCGAGGTAGCCATTTGAATGAAATTATTTTCAATTATTAATCAGAAGGATTGTACTTTCAAACAAAAAAAGGAATTTGAGAAAATATTTAGAAGTTTTTTTAAAATATTTTCAAAAAAAAAGTTTTTTGGCGTACCCTTTACATGGAGTTTAATTTTCCATTAAATATCATGCAAGTAACCTAAAGAGCATCGTACAAGTGTACACAAGTAAGGTTGTGGATAGTTTTTTCATGCTCCTCTTTTATCTTTTGATGCACAATTATCTTTTATATGCGTTTTAAATATTAAAATCCTTGTTTTTTCTTTAAATTTATTTCATTGCGTTTTGCTTTTTAATTAAATTCAAATAAAGTGTTATAACTAGCGGATATCATAATTAATAACTTTCAAATGACTGGCTGGCTACTGCTTTTAATATTCAATAATTTTTTTTTTGTTCCTTTCTTTCTTTCGTTCGTTCGTTTATTATTAAGTCAACTAAATCATAAATTTATAAAGAGAGAGTCTTAAATTAATTGGAATTAAGTGTTCATAATTAAATTATAAACCCCATGTATACGTAAATTCTACTTAATTCGTGTACAAAAGCTTTTTGAAAATAAAGTTTAAAATGCTTTTAATTTATGCATAATAACACCATGTTCATATACATATACATACAGTCAACCCTCCTATAGCGCGGTGAGTACGTAGAGCGTTATATGGAAACTGCGCTATAAGAAACTCGGATTCCAGGTACAAACCAGACTAATTCGTAGCGCGTTCTATGGAAACCGAGAATAAGTACCGATTACATCATTCGTACCGCGTTATAGGGGAGACCAAGAAATAGAAAAGCCGATATAAATTATAAATTATTTTTATTGAATTCAAGAGTTCTTATAAGGATTAATAAAAAAACTGAAATAAAAACTAAACTAAAAGACTGGTTTAGAAGTCGCCGTGGTATAGTAGGTAGTGGGTTCGTATCCCAGGTCAGACATCAAAACGAAAAATATTTCTTCGGCGACTTCCTCTCAGCAGATTTCTGGCTAAGACTCTGAGAGTAAAAATTGCCATGAAAAGCTTCTCAAAAATCTGTCGTTTGAACTCGACTTTAAACAGTAGGTCTCTCCATTCATGTATAAAATTAATGCACACAACATAAGTGGCGTGAGAAGCTAGGTCGTAATCGTGACTGAAGGGTTGTAATGGCCAGTTATGTATTTAAAACACTCGTTTCCAACAAAATTAAGAAAGACTTGTAAAATAATGGAATTTTTTAATATTTATCCTCACTTGGTTCAACTTCATTAATTGTTTTTAAGTAGATTAAACCAACTGCTATTGTCTTGCATGCTACTGTATCTCGGATGAGCTTTTGAGTCGAAAATAAAACTTTATTTTTTTAATTAAATTTTATTTATTAATTAAACCCTCTTACAATATCTAGTTACTATTCATTAATTGGCTGAGCGGAAGGAATGCAAACCGCGCTATGAGAGTACCGCGTTATAGGAGGGCTGCCGCAATTTCAGCCTCGCGTTTTATGAAAACCACGCTATAAGAGAACCGCGTTATAAGAGGGCTATTGCAGTTTCATCCCTGCGTTATATGGGAACCGCGTTCTGAGAGTACCGCATTTTAGGAGGGTTGACTGTACATACATACATATTTACATACATAACTACTATGTATGTCTGTATGTATGTATGAATATAAATTTCTATTTTATATTGTATTATAATCCAATTTAATTAAATGGCAGAGGTCAACAAAATGGTCAGCTTTAGAGCATAAAATGAAGAACAAAAAAAAAACCGAACCCCGTATTATGGAGGAGGGTTATAGGCAGAGAAACAAAACAAAACAAAAAAACGGAACTTGAAGAGAAGCAACAATATTTTAATTAGTTGCACAACTTATAATTAATTTATATGCATTAATTATGCCTATGCATAGATATAGGCTTCAACATAAAAAAAACAGAAAAAAAACTCTAAAAGTAAATACAAATACATGAGCACTATTATACCACAGGCCATACCGGATCATACAGTGAAAGTAAGAAAAAAAATGGCATCGATTTACTAAAGGCCATATAAGTTCATTGGAATAATGCCTGCAGTTATGGACTTTAATTATTTTCTGTTTTTCTACATTTTACAACGTATTTATTTAATAAATAAAAAAATAAAAAAATAAATTAAATTAAACAAATTATAACACTTACCTTTGTTCTGCCTCTACTAAATCCTCCATCATCATGTGGTCTTGGTCGCTGACCCGGCTGCAAATAAAAACCCCATAAAAAACGAGGGCAAAAAAAGGAATGACATTTTGACAAATGTTAGTTTAATAAACATTAATTTGTTATTTTCAGCAATATTATTTTTTTTATTTAAATAATAATAATAATATTATTATTAATAATAATAAAGTACATAAATTACAAAGTACAAAATACAAATTAAGAAAAAATTAAAAAAAAAATAAAGAGCATAGTATACATACATACAGTACAGTAGTATACAGTAAGGAGCAGAAGTAAGTACACCATCTTTCCTAATATATTTTAGTATCAACGATTTCCCAAGTACTCAGTTTTGCTCACATGTATTCTGTTGATATTTTTTGATATTTTTATTTATATTTATTTCAGTTACTGGACAGAATTTCATACAATACTAGCTGTACCCTGTACGTGTTGCTGTGCCCCCAACTAAAATAAATTTGAAGGAAAGGCATTACACAAATGTCCAATTAATTTTGAATCATTTTATTGATTTTGTTTCGCGTTGTCCTGATGATTCAGATGAACGGTCCTGAGAAGTAAGCATTCGATCATTTTCTAATCTTACTTCTCGTCATTCAAGTGGTTCATGCGAACGGGTCTCAGCGACATATACTGCAAGATTTTCCAGTCACAGTGTACGTAATGCTCTTTTCTTCCGTGCTTGTTGTGTAGGTAGACTAATTGCTTGTCATTCATTTTGAATAATTTTCAGTTAATCGCACCAATCTCCGTCAGCTCATACGTTACAACTTTGTTAATCAAATGCACAGTTTAAGATTTAATTCATTTTGAGTAATTTTCAGTGGCCCCACCTATTCGAAATTGGTCATACCAACTGAGAAATCTTCGTCGGGTCATGCGCAACAACTTTGCTAAAGATCGTAACATAATCAAATGCACAGTGTAAGATTTCATTCGTTTTAATCAATTTTCAGTGGCGCCACCTATCGGATATTGGTCATACCAACTTAGAAGTCTTCATCGGCTCATACGCAACAACTTTGCTAAAGATCATTTAAGATTTAATTTATTTTAAGATTTAATTCATTTTAAGTAATTTTCAAAAAAAGTGGGCGCAAAAGTGGGCGGGGCAAAATTTTCTCTTTATGAAAATATTAAATGGAAAAATACAAAAATTTGAAAGAAAAATTAATCAAATCGATGGAGCCGTTTTCTGATTTTAGATAAATAGAAAATGTGGGCGTAAAAGTGGGAGTGGTACACTTCATATAAACCATCTACTAAATAGTCCGAACAAAACCTAAACATTTGGCTGGGATAGGTGAGTCCGTTCTTGACTTATAAAATGACAACGAAAATTTTTAGGGACCAGTTAGAGTAAGACCCCGCTTAACGTTGCTCCTTTTAAATCTGTTGCAGTTAATACGTAATCACAGTAGTATTGGAATTTCCCTAAATTGCACACTGTATTGATGTTTGTTGTATATGTGTGCACCAGATATCAGCAATGAATCGTTTTTCCCCTACTCATAAGCACTCATGCAATTTTGAGTACGAATGAATCAACAGAATTGAAATTCAATTACTCGGGATCATTCGTACTTACTACAACATGGATTTATAAGTATAAGAGTATGAGTACAACGTTGACATAAAATCACAACATTCGAAATATGTTTGATTCATATGCCTACTCATTCTGATTCATAAATTTAGGAAAAATATTTTTAATACTTATAAGTGACTCAAGTGATTCGAATCAGCCGTTGTTGTTGTTGCATATACAAACAAAGAAGAAAGGAAAGATAAAGACAACAAGCAAAGCATAGATACAATCTTCTTGGGAGTATAGTAGTGTTCGTACGCGAATCATACTTATTTTGTGTTTCGTGTAAATGTTAAGTAGAGACGAGTCGAAGTCAATAACATCACGGGTATTGTTAAGTATGAATACGACGAGTACTTTCAACTTTGAGTATGAGAAGTATAAATACTATATTAAAATAAGTATGAATGCGTATAAGTATCAGAATTATAAGTATGACTCGAATCTACTCATCGTTTTGAATACTTATTGGTGATCTCTGGTGTGCACATGAAACGGCCATACACCACCCAAAAACGGTGCACTATATAGCGACGGTGTATACGAAGTATCTTTTTCAACGCTCTTTTGTTAGTCTGTCCAGAATAAAGATTCCAACTGTATTTTCGAGAGTTGCAATGAATTTACATATGGACGTGTGAATTTCCCTCAATTAACGCTGTTTCATTTAGCGCTGTAACTAATTGAAACGTATCCCCCGTGTTAAGCGGGGTCTTCCTGTAATTCATGTGACAACCAAATTATCAATTAAATTTTTGGGTAACAAATTTTCAGTAATGGCTCTCACCAAACTATGATTTCTATTTCTAAGGGTTCCAAACGACAGACAATCATAGGGAAGATGTTCTATAATTTTTTCTTCTTCTTCATTGTAGGAATGTTTGCAGAAGATTCAGATATATAATTGGTCGTTACCACCCTTTAGGATTAGGATTAGGACATTGTTTCTCACACCATTTATCTGGTATGCATTAATTTTATTTGTGAGTGGCGGGGCCAACAGTTTAAAGCCGACTCTGAATGACAGATTTTTGAGAAACTTTTTCATGGCAGGTTACTTTACTCTCAGTATTTTTGGCAGAATCTGCTGAGAGGAAATAGCCGAAGAAATATTTTGTGATATTTCGTTTAGTTGGAGATGTCTAACCTAGAATTTTAAGCGAGGCCTCACCTCTAATAAGCCAATACACTACCTACTAGACTACGGCGACTTTGCTGAAGACATTATAAGGTATTCCCAGTATCCTCGCGTGAATATCCCTGTTATCACTACTTCTGAGATTCCTTACATAGAACTCCGTTAGCTTCCATGGAAAATCTGTTCTGAATATATCCATGTCAGGCTAGATCTGACTGATGTCGCTACAACTGGGTTCATTATCCCATCTTACCTCAGAATGCAGTTTTTGTGATACCATTTGTATGGCCCTTTGGAAATCATTTGACTTTTCAATGGTGCCAGATTTAGCAAGGAAAGTTTAGAGTTAGAGTCCAAATTTTTAACAATACAGTGGGCGTTGCAAGTTTTTGATCAATTCTGTTTAGGTCATGAACAATATCGTATATTACATTCATCATGTATGCATTGAAGATTACTTTTTTATATTTTTTCAGCGTAACGTGTAGCAATAATACTTGCAAAGGCTTGCGATTTAACCTCGACCTTGCCTTGGACGAATGACAGATTAGAGGGGATACTGCGACGAAAGGCCGAAGAACACATATACTTATCGGTAATGTACAAAGTTCGGTTGAAAGAAGACACGGCCACGTTGACTTTTATATGACATAGTTTTTGTCAGGGCGTGGCTGCTTCAGGGAATATGGCCATTACAATGCATTCTTGCTTCTTCGCCGGTAATGGAAATGAAAATACTGAGCCCATTTCCTTTTATTGTGATAGATTTGGATTAGAACGCATGTTGTTAGAGGGGACGATAGATGCAAGAGTGACACCAGGCAATATAATTTCGCATATGCTATGGTCTGTTGAAGTTTGGGATTGTGTCAGAATTCTATCTGCAAATATAATGTAGGAATTGAAAAGGAATTCATAGGATTAAAAGGTATAGAAATCAATAGTAGTAGTCAATAGGCTAGAATTCGTCCTGTGATGGAATAATTAATGGTAGTACCATAGGACAAATAGGTTCGAATCGTAAAGGTGGGGTTTTAGTGGGTTAAAGTCCCACACTACTATTGCAACAGTGTTTTCCGGAAAAAAACATATCACACAGCTCGAAATATAATGCATACATGGAGTTTGATGAACATGTTCTTAGAACAGTTTATTGGCCACCAAGATTAATTGATTTCATACCATGAAACTCTTTTTATGGTGATACTTTCTTAGAGTATATCATTTCAATCCTTGAAGATAGCATTACAGTCGCCATTAGTAAGATATTGGCCGGAATATTGGAAAAATAATTAAAAAATTGAAACTCACGGATAGAGCACCTGCAACAAAGCCGTGGGCAACATTTACACGAAATAATTTTTGAAAAGTAATTGAGAGACATTGATTTATCATACCCTAAATATAGTTCAATAATTATCAAACATTTTTTCTTTTTTTTTGCTCCATTTTTAAAGCCCAAACAATTGAAAATATCATTAGTCTCTCAGAACGGTTGAATACAGTTTTAAGAAGTAAAATTCAATATTTTTAATTATTCAGCATTTCTTGAAAGCAGTGTAAAACTGAGTACATTAAGTTTCATTAATTAAGTGGCTTTTTTTTCTTTAAAACTAATGAGATTTAAATACTGTAATACATAGATGAAATTCAGTTTTGTTTTAAGTACTTATATTTAAGTACTCACTTCTGCTCTCCACTGTATACAAATATTTTTAATATAATTTTTATTATAAATTTATACTTTAACAATACAGTGATAAAATTATGTTAAAAGAGAGAGAGGAAAAAAATTAAAAAAAATTCACAATTTTTACATTTTGATTACAAGTGATTAATTATAAAAGTCTACATTATTCATTTGAATTTATTTACTAAAAAAAAAAATAAAAAAAAATATTTATTAATTAGGAAAAAATTTACTAAAATTTCAAACAGAAATAAAAAGGAAATCTATAGATTACAAAAACCAAAAAAATATTGTGTTATAATTATGCACAAATCAGTTATGATTACAGAACAGAAAAAATTGGTGAGAAATCTAAAAATTATTGATAAAAATAATAACAATAGAAAGGCATTTATTGCTAAAAAAAAAAAATTAAACAAATTAAAAATTATATTTTTTTCGTTTTTATAAAACAAACTACAGTGTGAATAATATTTGTTAATGTTTGTAAATATGCTAAAGTGCCCTTGTACAGTCAAACTCTTTTGTAACGAACCCGATTGTAACGAATTCTTGGTTATTACGTACATATTTTCAAGTCCCAACGTTTTAATAACAATTTTCATACAAAAAAACGTCGTTTACTTCGAACTCGTTTATAACGAATTTGCGGTTAAAAGGAACTACTTTAAAAGGTTTCTTTGAACACGTTCCCTGGATCTGCGATAACAGTACTGCTTTCCATCTGATTGGAAGCGTGTTATCTAGTCTGATGAGTCCAAATGTAACCACTTTCAGTAAGATGGAAAACAGTTCTGCTAGCGCAGATCCAGGGAAAGTGTTAAAAGAAACCATGTAAAGCAAACTGATAAACACAGCGATGAAAATATTTTGGTTTGGGGATGCTTAATATGGTGGCATGTTGGTCCTCTACATTTAGTAGATGGTATCATGTGAAAAAAGACTATCTAAAGATTCTGCAAGACCATCTTCCGAATTTTGTGGACAAATGTGCTTATCCCGAATAAGAATTTATTTTCCAACAGGATGGTGATCCGAATCACACAGCAAAAATTGTAAAGATAGGGATGGAAACAAAATTTTCAATTGCTGGAATGGCCGCACATAGTCCCGACCTCAATCCGATTAAAAATTTTTGGCCATTCGTGAAAATCCGGCTCCGACAGTACGAAACAGCCCCAACAAACATGGTCAAACTTTGGGATCGTATAAATGCGAAATGGCATCGAATTCCGAAAGATCTTATTGATCATTTGGTAGAAAGCATCTCAAACCGCGTAAATCAAGCTATTTCTAATAACGGTCTATGGACCAAATATTGAAATTGGGCCAGTTTCTTAAATTTTCTTGAAACGTGCAAAATTGAGTTTATGTGGGTTGTTTTCGTTTTTTCATTCAAACTCATTGGATTCATTTCATTAATTATTGTTTCTTTTACTGCTATTTGTTAAGAACAAAATGAAGAATTAAAATAATTTTTTTTTTTTTTGTATTTGCTTGTAAGGTTTTGTTTTTGTGGATGACGAAACTCAGTATTGTGAACATGCACTCAATTCTGCTCGTAACTGTACATAATCGGAAAATAAATGATTTTGTTACCAAAATATTTTTATTATTAAGAGAAAATCGCAATTATTATTCTTATAATTATTCTGGATTTTTGGATCCCGAATTATCCCGAAATAACGCGGGATTTCCGGTTTGGGATTTACAAAATCCCGGGATTTTTAAAAATCGATCCCGTTTGGCATCCCTAGTTCCTACATTTGTAGAAACTAGAAATATATTGCAACTAGGACTGTTAGAAGCGGTAAAGTGGGAGAAAAACAGAATCAATGGATCCATTTTATTGCAGAGAATTTTCCATTTATTAATCTATATTAATTTTAATGACGTTTAAGTAGTTTATGATTGCAGTTTGTACATTAGACACCAGAAATGCCTTCAAAAAATAAAATAGGAATCGTTTCGTCGTAATTTAATGTATGAGTGGCGGAACCTACAGCTTAAAGTCGACTCCGAACAACAGATTTTTAAGAAGCTTTTCATGTCAATTTTATTTACTCTTATAGTTTTTGCTAGAAATCTTCTGAGAGGAAGTCGCGGAAGAAATATTTTTATATTTCTGGGATTTGAAGTCTGACCTGGACATTTCATTTTGATGTTGTTTTGAGGACATTACCTTCTGAACTTAATATGTTCCAACATTGTGCCGTTTTCTTCCATTCTGAGAAGCTTTCTCATTTCTTGAGAAGCTTTTCATGGCAATTTTATTTACTCTAAGGGTTTTTGCCAGAAATCTTCTGAGAAGAAGAAGCTTAAGAAATATTTTCGTATTTTTGTTTTTGATGTTTGACTTGGAATTTGAACTCGGGCATTTCGTCTAATAAGCCAACACACTACTACTGCGACTTCCATCATCTATAAAGTCCTGTGCCTGTCCGCCTCGAAAACATTAATTGATACAGTTTCCATTTAAATAACTACAGTAGCCTGGATGAAGGCCATAAAACCAGCTAAGGCCGAATAAAAGTCACCACTACTAGTCACCGTAGTCTAACAGCTACTATGTTGGCTTATTAGACATGAGGCCTCGGTTCAAAACCCACATCAGGCATCCCCAACAAAATGAAATATTAAAGAAATATTTCTTCGACGAATATAGTGAGAGGAGAGTCGCCGTGGTCTAGTAGGTAGTGTGCTGGCTTATTAGACGTAAAGCCAGGGTTCGAGTCCTAGGCCAGACAACAAAATAAAATACAAAAAAGTATTTCTTCGGCCATTTCCTCTCAGCAGATTTCTGGCAAAAACTTTTAAAGATGAATAAAATTGCCATGAAAAATTCCTCAAGAAATCTGTCGTTCGGAGTCGTCTTTAAACTGTAGGTCCCGCCACTTATGTATAAAATTAACTCACACAACATAAGTGGTGTGAGAAACTAGGTCAATAATCCTGACTGAAGGCTTGTAATGACCAATTGTGTATGTATATAGTGAGAGGATATTTCTGGCAAAAACTCTGTAAGAAAATAAAAAAAATCTGTCAGCCAAAGTTGTCTTTAAACTGTAGGTCCTTCTGCTCTTATATAAAATCATTGTTCATCAGCTGTATTACGAATGAAACGAGGTTATTGAACATCACTGGGAGAAGAGCATCAATGTGAAAAGAGAAAATGTAGAGAAAATCTTTATTTCTGTTGTTCTGTTTCCATTTTAGCTCGACTAATTTCAAGAAGGTCTATTTACCTTTATCTGATAAGTAGTGGCAATCGATTGCTAGAGAAGCTTAAAGCTTAAATCTTCTTCTATCCACGACAATATATATGGACAGACACATTGACTTTCTCTACTAATTTATCATTTAGAGACTTACGATATTAAAGTAAAGGCTTCTGTTAAAACTCAAATAAATAAAGAATGAACGATAAAACGTTTCTAAGAATAACGAAAAAAAAAGTAAAAGTTTCTGTTCGTTTGTTTGGCAAGAATTTCCGGCTGGCTTTTACTATTTCATTTACCCGCTCGTATGTATACCTCTTGGCCAGAAAAATATAAAAAAGAAACCAAGACGAAAGTAATATTAAACAAAACAATTTACTGGCCATTGATAACAAAGTTCACACAATGTTTTCTAAATCTCATTCAATCGTTCTATCGTTTGCAATTTCTATTCTTCCAATTTTCCTATTTCTTTTGCTTTTGTTTTTTCCGTTACATAATAAATCTTTTTGTAAATATACGAGAAGGTTTTTTCTTTCCTTTCTATTCTTTCTTTACAGATTTATTGTTTTCTGAAGCAAACATAAAGAAATATTTGCTTGATACGTACAGAAAACATTTTGTGTTGAAAGAAATGCGTGCGTATGGCTTTTGTCGTAGTATGTACTCTCGCATTAAGGCCTAAGGCCAAGATTATTGGGGAATGGTTATAAAACAATTCCAATTCCTTTTTTTTTTTTTGGTCTTTCATCAACATTCTTAACAAAATGTATTGTTTTGTTACACAGAAGTGGATGCTGGATGCTCCATTGCTAGAGATGAGCTATTGTTCACGTAGATTGAAAAAAAAAATCGGCAAAGTAAAGTTACAATTTAGCTCAACTATTATACTCAACGTACGTACATGTAAATATGTACGTATATGAAATTACATTACAGGGTGGCTGATATGTATTGCAACCAACTTCGTTCGTAAACCGATTGTCTGACAGCTGACAGATTTATTTCAATGACAGTTCATTTTATTATTTACAAGCTTACACGTACGTACGTATTTACGTACGTGTTGATATGTATTGCAACCAACTTCAGGTTGTTATCATTTGTAAACCTTTCGTCTGACAGTTGACAGATTTATTCCAGTGACAGTTCATTTTATCATTTACAAGCTTACAAAAGTATTTTGATCTATTGCATTCAGAAAAAAAGTTATTCCTAATGGAATTCAAGCGTGATAGTGTGATTGCTTTATATTTCGATGGAAAACCACATTTGACTATCGTTAGGGCCCTCTAGCATTTAAATGTGAATAAATCTTTTGTTTATCGTATCATATCTCGTTACCGTGATACTGGCCGTGTTGCATCGCGTCCAAAAATTGGACGAAAAAAAATGGCAACAACACCAGAAATGATCCGAAAAGTGAAGGCCAGATTTGATAGAAATCCAAGCCGCAGTGGTAGAAAAATTGCTCGTGAGCTGAACATATCGCGAGAACGGATGCAAAACATATTGAAAAATGAGCTTGGACTAAAGCCATTGAAGTTCCAAAAAGTGCAAGAGCTCAACGATGGACCAAAAAAAAAAAAATTTAGACTGGAAAGAGCCAAGGAATTACTTCGCTTGCACGAAAGTAGCCAGCAGCCATTCCAAATTGAGCAGTTTGTGAACAAAAGATAGGGTTTACTTGCCAAAGTGGTCAGCTGAAAATTTACACCTGCAATTGGCCACCAGAACTCAAGCGCCGCCGATAGTAATGGTGTGGGCCGCCGTAACGGCCGATGATTGCTCCGCGCTCGAATTCATCGACCATGGAGACAAAATAAATGCCAAATATTATCGGAAAAATCTCTTGAAGACATTATTGAAGCCCTGGGCAGACAAACATTTCGGCCGCAGACCATGGACACTCCAACAGAACTCAGCACCACCGCACTCAGCACGCGTCAACCATAATGGCCACCAAATTATCCGGATCTTAATCCGTTGGAATTTTGCGCCTCGGGTATTTTGGAGAGTAAGGTTCTCACTAAAAAATACCAAAGTGTCGGTTATCTCAAGATGACGCTTCGCCGGGAATGGGCCAAAATACCGCAGAGCCGCTTTCTGTGATGGCTTTGTCGGCCGTTTGAATGCCTTAATTCGTACCAAAGATGGCAAATTCGAACAAATCTAAACTGATTCTAAAATTTGATGTTGTTTCCAACATTTTTTTACTTTTGAACAATAAAATTCAAAAAAAAATATAGCGCTTTACTTTGTTGCATTATATATCAGCCACCCTGTAAAAAGATCTTACTCGTATGTACATAAGTATCTTAAAGATATTTGTTCTACTAAACAACATTGTATGTACAGTGATATATGTATGTACATAACCTTGGGATATTAATACACTTCCTTCTCGCAAATATTATGAGAAATGAAAAATTAAGAGCAACTGTTGAACTCTATTGATTTTGTAATAAATCAAAAACAATTTAAGCCATGTTGTCATCAATCTTTAGATGAATTTTTTTCTATTGTTTTTGTTGTTATTTTTATTACAATAATTTATTTGGTTTATTACACACTTTGACTTTTACGTTACATGTACGTACATACGTACGTTCGTATAGAAGAGATGTTTTATTTCCGTGCAGAAGTTTTATTGCCACAAAACAATTTCGTTTTACCTACTTCATAATGGAGGCTTTTAAAGTGTTTTCTTTTTTCTTCATTCCATAAGGTGGCTTAAGGGGAATGGCGAATTTAATATCATACTAAACCAAATAAAAATATGACTCGATTTTCTCACAAAATAGGTGTTCCCCTCAAGGGCAATTTTCAGTAATAGAGTTCCTGTCTGTTATAGTCCTTTGTGAAAATGTATTGAGCATGTTATGTTAGATATTGAATTCCTCATTGTAGCCTACTTCTTGGGCTCGATGTGGTGTTGCATTTTCAACCGGGTGCAGTGACCCAAAGAACGGAAGAAGTTTTAGATAGGCTGCGCTCCTAACCAAGGGAAAGTCATGTCCAAATACATGGCTTCGATTAGTACTCAGGTGTAACAGTCTGCTACATTTGGGGGCGTTGGTAGACGCATTGTATTTCACCCTGTTCGAAGAGCACCGTGGGATTAGGTCCACGCGGACAGGTACCCACGTTAAATCAATTGTCGTTGTAGCCTACTTTTTCTCAACTAATGTCTCTGTTTGTCTGCACTATATTCTCAGTTCCAGATTTTATTCTCTCTGGGCGTTCATTTCGTTCAAGCTAAACAAATTTTGTTTTGCACACAGTATTCAGATCAACTGAAAATGTAAAGCACGTACTCACAATCCAAATATATCTTCTGCCTGGCCCAAACAGTATGGGATTATAAATTTGATGAAGAGTCTTAAATCTAAAAAAGGTCAGATATTATCTCTAACGTCTTGGGGTTAAAAAGAAATACGAAAAAAAAAATTCTTTTAGCAAACTTCTGACAAAAGTTCTGATAGAAAACTTGATTAACTTGAAAATGTTCCTGCAATCTATTGTTTTAATTCCCAGTTAAAACTACAGGCAATCGCGATTTCTTCAATTGATCTCGTGCTATTCGATTACCTGGAAGAATTGACGTAAAAATCTTGACCTTGCTGCAAAAAATGAATCAAAATGTGGTATTGCCATGTTATTTGCTTAGTCAACGTGCCTTAGTTTAGGTTAGGTTAGGTTAGAGGACGTGTACTTGTCAACTGTGACAAGTACAGTACCCGGAGGTTGAATTGATTCATTGTACAACGTCTTAGCTTCTCACACAACTCGTGTTGTGTGCGTTAATTTTATGAGTGGCGGCACCAACAGTTTAAAGTCGACTTCGAACGACAGATTTTTTTTTGAGAAGCTTTTCATGGCAATATTTACTCTCAGAGTTTTTGCCAGAAATCTGCTGAGAGGAAGTCGCTAAAGAAATATTTTCATATTTTCGTTTTTGATATCTGACCTGGGATTCGAACTCGGGCCTTTCGTCTAATAAGTTAACACACTACCTACTAGACCACGGCGACTTTTAAAAAGTCAACGTGCCTTATAAAAACAAAAACGTTGAACTTGATTTGAAAAGACAGAAGTAATTTAAGAGCTACTAATTCACTGTGGAACTATTATTACTGCATTTTATGCCAAAATTAGAAGGCCTATAGTTAATTGACACAAAACAATCAGGCGACATGCTACATGGGTCGCGATACCATGAATCTAAACCAAATAGACAAATGTGATGAGTAATTAATCTCACATCATCGTTTACTTCCCAGGACCATGCAATGTAACCTTATTACATTGAAGCCGGTTGTAGGATGATTGGTTGGATTGGTCGCCAAAAAACAACGCCTTTTTATTTAATCTTGCTATTTTGTGGCAGAAGGCACTGTTTAATCATTTTTATTTTTTATATAGTATTAGAGAGGGATTAGTCTCAAAGGACTCTGAATAAAGAGTTTGAATAATCTTCTTCCAAAAGATCACATACACATATACATAATTGGTCATTACAACCCTTCAGTCTGGATTATTTACCTAGTTTCTCACACCACTTATATTGTGTGTGTTAATTTTATACATAAGTGGCGGGACCTATAGTTTTAAAGTCGACTTCGATCGACAGATTTTTGAGAAACTTTTCATGGTAGGTTTTTTTACTCTCAAAGATTTTTGTCAGAAATACTTTTTGAATTTTATTTTGATATCTGGCCTGGGGCTGGAACCCTGGCTTTTACGGCTAATAAGACAACATACTACTTACTGGACTACGACGACTTCCAAGAGATCAGGTATGAGAAATTGCCATTAAAGACTTGACAACACTAAGTTCCGTAAGGACATTACCTTCTGACCTTAATGTTTCCCAGCATTAAACCAGTTCCTTTGCAGATAATCGAAAGCTGCAGTAATCAGGCTTAACCTCCCAACAATTGTGCCCTTTCTTCTATTTCTACCTAAGCTATCTACTCTGATGAGTTGAAAGACGTTGCAGTTTTGAATTTTGAGCTTAATGAGGGCATCAGTTGTACTGAATTGCTGCACCTGATCGCTATAGTAACCAATTCGATAATTTCAAAGTTCCATAAAGAATTCTATCCACACAAATCATACGAAATGTACTATCTACTTACAGCGTCTGCCAATAGTTTTTATTCATACTCTGATTAACTCCATCTGAAGTATGGCGGTGTTGCCATTTGATTTATAATAGCGCCCAGATTTTACGCTGTAATGAGCAACCTAAATATAATCGTCAACTTTGTGCCAAGAACAGTAATATTAACTAACCATGTTAAATAAAAATCGCCAAATGAAAATAAAAAATAGAGATAAAATCGCTAAATTGGACTGAAAGCAGCTAACATGTCATAACCTTACAATGACAAACTTGTTTCACAACAAACTTCACTTCTTTACGCTCTGTCAAAATTGGATTTTCCAATTGCAAAGCCTTAACGCTGCGCAATTATTGTTGGTCTCGTACATTTTATATGGGCATGAGAAATTTTGACATTTATTTTGCGCTTTACGCCGTAATTTAAGTTGGGCTGTAACAGAATTTCAAGCCAAGACTTTTATTAAGTGGTCTTGCACTCTGAAGCTCTGATTCTGATTGCACCATTTCATGAAAGTGAAGTGTATGTATCAAAGTGAATTAGAAACTCCCTTATTTTCCTAAAGGTCTTAAAGCAGAAGTAAACATGACTTTGGGAAAGTTATACAATAAGACCCCGCTTAACGGTGTTCCGCTTAACGTTGTTTAAATATTACGTGGTAGTATTGGGATTCCATGAAACGGCAATCCACCATCCAAGCGGTGCACTATATAGCGCTGGTGGATACTAGGCATCTTTTTCAACGCTCTTCTGTTAGTCTGTCTAGAAAAAAGATCCTAGAAAAAAGATTTTCCGCAGTCGCTATCACTGTACGAAAGCATTTTTCCAATTGCCTCGCTTAATGCTGTTTCGTTTAGCGCTGGAACTTATTGGAACGTAATCCCCGCTTTAAGCGGGGTCCTACTGTAGTTGTTTATTTCAAAGTTCTCTTTAAACCAAATGTGCTCCGACATTATGAATACTAGAGAGACCTTAGGAATAGTGGAAACACGATTTATTTAATCGTAAAACTCTTGTGGTATTGACTGGCCATCAATATCTCCGTTTAATTTATTTTGTCCACTTAATGTACGTTACGAACATACATTCAGAATTGGATATTCCAAACCTTTAGTCGGGATTACAAGCCAGCTTCTCACTTTGCTTTACGTTGTGTGTGGCAATTTTATATATGAATGATGGGACCTATAGTTGGAAGTCGGCTCCGAACGACAAATTTTTTGTGAAATTTTCATCGCAATTTTTTTATTTTCAGAGTTTTTACCAGAAATCTGCTAAGAGGTAGTCGCTGAAGAAATGTTTTTTATTTTCGTTTAGTTAGATCTGTCTGTCTGATCTAGGGCTTGAACCTACTAGCCTATGGCGACTTCTAAAGAAGCTTCAATCAATAAATGAAGACAAAAAATTTTTTGTTTTTAAAGAATTTGAGCAAGCATTTCCTTGTGTTTAAAAGTTTGAATAATTTTCATCTTTATCTCTTACAGCTTAAAATAAGTGTCTTTCCAATTCCAAAACAAAACAAAAAAAAAAGAAAGTTTGAAACACTGCGTAACATAATTTTATTGCCGTTTTATTTAACATTTTAACTTTTTCACTTACTCTACTACGTAAAACGTAAAAAAAACAAAGACGAAGAAGAAAACAATGTTTATTGCTTAAAAGTTAATAAATAATCGATTTAGACTTTTAAGTACTTTTCTAATTCAAGTACAAGTTTTGTTCGTTGAGTTTATTTTTTTTTTTTAACGTGCTTCCAACAAAACAATACAAAGTTTATCTTAAAATTTCATTTAAGGGGGGTGAGGGGGTGAATCAATATTTTTTGAAAGTTGGGTGAAAAAAAATTTGTTTTTCACACACGAATTCCGCTCTTTTTTTCAAGTACTTAAGGATAAATGGTTGGTGATTTGTTTCTAAGGCCATTACAGCTATTGACGACTGAATGAAATATATGAGATTGCTTAGAGTGAAAGCTGAGTACGAATGTGGTGTAGTAATTAGATTCTATTCTATTATTTTCTTGATTTTTTGTTTGGTTTTTTTTCTATTAACTACTAAAGTGTAGTCTATGTAAGGCTCCCTGTAAATATTTTATAAGAAATCTATTTACAAAGCGAGTTATTTAGGGGGATTTTTTTATTTTAGCTTTTAAAGCAGAAAAACATTTGAAACTATTTGCGTAACAATGTTGAGAAGCAAAATTTGTGTTCTATTTTACACTATTTTCTTTACCATTTATATGGCATCTTCATGTCTAATATAGTAGCTTTGGATTAAGCCTTTTTGGTATATATTGTTAGCAAATTGGGGGGGAAAGCAATAACCATTAGAACAATTTGAACAAGTTTAACATACCTGTGTTACCACGCGACACAAATTAATCGAATTTACTTTTGAAGTTTTAACCGTGCCACCACAGATGGCCAATAACTCATCATGATCTTTATCTTTTTTAGTGGCGAACTAAATTGACGGGGTTATAATAACATATGAAATATTAATTTTAGTTATTCAGTTCAGAGATTTTTTTTTGTAAATATTTTGTGGGGTATTATTGGCTTAGGAAATGTACAAAAAGCAACAAAATTTTGTGAAATTGTATGGTTGAATTGACATATGTTTTGTTTATAAAATGAAAATAATCGCCTTGAACTCCTTTGACTTACATACATACTTAATTGGCCATTGCAACCCTTCAGTCAGGATTACGACCTAGCTTCTCACACCACTTATGTTGTATGCGTTAATTTTATACATGAGTGGCGGGACCAACAGTTTAAAGTCCACTCCGAACGACAGATTTTTGAGAGGCTTTTTCATGGCAATTTTTACTCTCAGAGTCTTTGCCAGAAATCTGCTGAGAGGAAGTCGCCGAAGAAATATTTTTTCGGTTTTGATATCTGACCTGGGATACGAACCCGGGCCTTTTGTCTAATAAGCCAACACACTACCCACTAGACCACGGCGACTTCTCCTTTGACTTACAATTTAACAAATACGATTGCAATGAATTTAAAATTCATCGAACCATACGAGAGGAGGATAAAATATTAAATCGATAGAATACATATGCATATGTAAAGTCCTAATCCACTTAAAGTTTGTTATAAAGAATCGACAAACCTTTTTGCGGCCATTATCTAAAAGCAAATGTTAACTACAATTCTGAATTAAAATATTAACAGAGAGTTTTTCTTTTTTTATGAAACCAGCACTCAGGGGATGACCCCTACTTACGCAGTGCATTGTGCAGGTTTGGTAGAAAGGTAGAAAGAGGGAAGATGCTGCTGGTGACTATAAAATGGCCAGTGCTATACCTTCACTATCAGACAGTATACATCAATAGTCCTCAAGAAGCCCGCAGTTTCTCACACCACTTATGTTGTGTGTGTCAATTTTATACAGAAGTGGCGGGACCTATAGTTTAAAGTCGACTCCGAACGACAGATTTTTGAGAAACAAGAAGACAAAGAGAAAAAATCGCCAAAAATATTTTTTTTAGTTTTTATTTTTGTTGTCTGGCCTGGAATTCGAACCCTGGCTTTACGTCTAATAAGCCAGCACACTACCAACTAGACCAATACCTACTACAACGACTACTGAAGCATTACTGGAAAACCAGTGCCAGCACTTCAGTTATTTTTTCAAATTCCTTTAACCACAAAAACTTTATTCGCCTTGCTCTAGAAAGTACAGTAAAACCTCGCTTAATGTTGCTCCACTTAAAGCTGTTTCAGTATTACGCGGTAGTATTGGAATTTCTTTAAAACGCACATTGTATTGATACGTATTGTATATCTGTACAATTGAAACATCCATTCAGCAACCAAAAGCGGTGCACTATTCAGCGACGGTGTATACCATGTATACGCTCTTTTCTTAGTCCGTCCAGAATTGATATTCCAACTGTGTTTTCCGAAGCCACAATGTATTTACATATTTACGTGTTAAGTTGCCTCATTTAAAGTTGTTTCGTTTAGCGCTCGAAGTTACTAGAACGTATCCCCTCGCTTTAAGCGGGGTCCTACTGTAATGTCTTGACCATGACAAAAAGCAGGTTCCAGTTTTTAATCTCAGCGCTGACATCTTAGAAAAAGAAATATGAAATGAAATATTTTTTACGACACCTAGCTTTTCTTTTGGCAAAATCTGGAGGCTTCAACATTAATTTACAAAATTTAAGCTCTCAATGGGACCCTATGAGAAACTTGGATGTTAATCTGACTTTTCAGTATACTTTGTTTTGAAAATCCCTTCAATATAAGCATAAAACCGAATTTAAAGTCTCTTAAAAAGCCTTAACAAATGGAAATGGCAAATTGCACCAGGCAAAGAAGGCTTGTTTACAAGATCTATGAAAAAAGAAAATTTAAGGAATAAAAGATGTAAACATCCAACAACAAAGTGCAGCAGACAAAGAAGTAAACAACCAAAAACAAAGTGCAGAAAAATACACAAACAACAACTACTCTGCCTGGGCGTAAGGAAACAAGATACATGGAATCAAGCTGTTTACATTTTTGAATCTTTCTCAAAGGCCGTCATCCTCCTTCGAGAGCATTCATCACACTAATGATCCAGTGATATAAAAGGCAAGACAAAGCGAGCAATGATGGAGTTTCGAATTAAATCAGTTGCTTGTGACGACGTCACATTGAATTGAGTGAGAATTCAATCAATTGTGTGTGAAAACACAAGATCGAGTTATAATTCAGTCAGTCTTGCGTGCAGACAAGTTGCGTGTGAAGAAAGCTGTTATTAGTGTTAAGCGAAAAGGTTGTAAGCAGAGAAATATAATGAACAAGCAAATATTGTGACAGTTATTGTTGTATACATCGATAATGTGCTTGGAAATTAAACCGATCGTGTAGGCTACTGCATGGCCAGCCGAGTCAGCCATTTAATTGAAATTATTTTCCATTATTAACCGGATTGTTCTTTCAAATAAAAAAAGGAAATTTGGTAAAAGTCAGTAGTTTTTTTAAAACATTTTCAAAAAAAAAAAGTTATTTGGCGGATCCTTTAGAAGTAATTTTAGTTCATAAGGTTGTTTTTTAAGCCAACACTTGCTGAAATTTCAAATTGGTAGAAGCTTTTTGACTAATTTCGATGTTAATTAAGCATGCAAGTTTAATCATTGGCTATGAAGTAAAGTTAAGAACATATCAGGAGAGAAAGTTATCCTGGTCCAAGTGATGCCAAGCTTAAAATAACCTAGACTAAGCAAAATGTCATAATAAATGGCATTTTTTGTTTTTCAACAGAGAATCGTGTGTTCAGTTCCATCCATTCTAAATCAACTTCTGCGGTATATTGTGATGCACAGATTACTAATGCCTTCCTCCATGCCATAAAAATATTGAATTCCCTCTTGCTAGACATTAGCAAAAACAAAAAGTAATTTATCCTGCTTAAATAGAGGGTAACTGAGATTTCTTCCATTGCCCTTGCCCTATAACATTTGCTCCTAGACAAATTGTTTTCCGCAGTTTCTATTTCTGTTTTTTTTTTTTTTTTGTTTTTCAATTTTTGTTTTCAAAAGAATTCTTTGCTAATTTGCTAATTTCTCTCATAAATAATTTCACTTTATTTCCAGAGAGAGAGAGAGAGAGAGAGAGAGAGAGAGAGAGAGAGAGAGAGAAATATTGTATGAATTTCCAGAAATTATCATTCATAAGAAAGGGCAACAAAAAGGGGGCAATGTGATGGGCTTATAAATGGATTGAACGCTTAAATGTTTTGACATTTTATTATAATAGACGAGGTGGAGGGGGAGGTGGAGGTTGTAGGAAAGCATTCAGAAGTAAATAAATTGCACAGAATATTATTTAAATTACTTTTACGTGATTTCAAATAGAAATTTGATATTTTTTTTATTCTTCTTTTTGTTTTTGTAACATTCAAAAAAGTTTTTCTTCTACAAGAAGCAACGCTGCTTAGGGTAGTACCAGGAGTGTACAGGAGTGGTGGATGGTTCGTTGGCATAACTTTTCTTTATTGAAAAGATATTTTCTAAGCTAATTTCTGTTTTGAAAACTTTCAACTTTTTCTCCCAAAAAAAAAAAAAACAAGCTGAAAAGAAGGGCTGGCAATGAAATGAATGGAAATTTTTATCTCTTTGAACGTCTCTTAAAGCATCTCAAAAAAACTGAAATAATTTACAAATTATTTCAAGTACTTGAACTGCACACACAGAACAAGGAGAACGTAGCTTATGAAGTCATGCCAGTAATTGTATTAAAATTAAAAATTTATTTCGTAACCCTATTCACCCCCGAACCTTGGTCTTTCTAGGACAGGTAAACGTTTAACCTTAACTTTTTGGACGAGTAGAGTAATTAAAATTTTGTTGTTGGCTTGCCTGTTCTTTTATTATTTTCTTTTTTTTTATTGATTTTGAATACAAAAAAAAAAAAAAAAAAGGAAAGAGGGTATAAGGTAAGAGCAGAAAAGTATTTAAAAATCAAAAACAAATTTTTTTAATGGTCCCTTAAGGATAATTATTGAATTTATTTTATATCGTATAATTACACTTAAAATTGTCAAGAAAAAAAAGAGAAGGAAACTTTTTTTTTGTCGAGCTTTTGCAAAAAGGAAACGGAAGTGCTTGAGCATTTTATATCTTCATTTTAACTTTTTTTTTTTTAAGAAAGTAAAGGAAATTGTGTGTGTGTTTAGCTGTAAGTGTGTAAATGTGTGTGTGGTTCTAATTACTGGTTAAATGCTGTTCAATTTTTAATCAAATATTTTTGCCAATTTGTAAGTAAGTAAGCGTTAAAAGTGGGAAATAGGGAGATATGTACATACAAGTATATTTCTTATCATTAAGATGAGTATACCCTACACCACCGTATGACGACATATTATGTTTGTTTTGTTGTCAAAATCAATCCAACCGGTACCCGAATCCTGTTAAACCATAATTTGCAAACCAAATCAGTACCGCCTCCTCTGGATCAAGTTTAGTAGACATCTACAGGAAGGGGTCCCCATACGTATTTCAGTGTACATTTTTAAGTTAATGTTGCATTTTTCGTTTGTGTCGAGTGAATTTTTCTTTAAAGCAACAAAATATTCAAAGTATAGCATTGAAGTATGGACACCATTGCCGAAGTAAAAGCTCAAACAATTTCCCAAAAGTCTGGCAGGAGTTTTTAGATATGGTAGATAAACAATTAGAAGGTGGTCAGAAATTATCTCTTTATAGAAATTGGTAGAAGATACTTGGTAACTATAAGAGAACGTAATTAGGCCTCAAGGGGCTCATTGTGGTAGTAGTAGTTCGCGCTAACTATCCCTTAATCCTGACACCACCTAAAGCAACTCAGACTGGCAACGTCAATGTTTGACAAATCATCTATATTATCGATGTAGCAGGAACCAAGATGTCTCTTTCTCCTTTGACACAATGCCGGGCGTGTTCCCAGTAGATGAAGAACCGTCTCCTTCTACTCTTTGTTTCTAGAGCTTCTACAGAAATCGTTTGCGAGGTGTCCCAGATCGATACGCATTACACCCATACTGCAATGACCCGTCACGACTCCAATAATCGCCCTGACCAATCCTCTTTGGAGTTTCAGCAGCCTTGTAGTGCGCCTTCCATCTGATTGGGGACAGATCATGCGCGCCACTCTGCCCTTATCCAAAGCCGCCCACCCTTATCCTCATGAGCCAATACTTAAGAATTCATCGGAGAGTTCGATATTCGTGTCGCGTCTTGCTAGTTCATCCGCTTTGCAGTTACCCAGGATATCGTTGTATCCCCGAACCCCATTATTTCTCTTCGCCAGCTTGTTCAGGTATTTCCGACAGCCGTAGACGGTCTTGGAGTTCATCACATTGGAGCCCAGAGCCCTGATAGCCGTCTGGGTATCAGAGAGTATAGAAATGTTTCCATTGGGGATATTCGAGTCCCAAATAATCTTTACCGCAGCCTGTATTGCCAACACCTTCGCCTAGAAAACGCTGCTGTAATCCGTTAGCCTTACAGATTCGGCAATACCTATTGCATCCGTAAAGTGCGATCACCAACGGTTCCTCCCAACTTGGATCCATCAGTGGAGAGTTGGGCGGAGTCCTTGAATACACTTAAACTCTAAAAGATGAGAAGTAGCTAAAATTTTATTTTATAAAAGGACTCTGGTTTTAAAAAGCCAAACGTCTTGGTGTAAATTGGAAGAGTACATGGCAGAGACAAACATTGTTTTGCTGTGAAAATGATTCTGGGCTTTACAGAATATTAGGTTTTCCAATAACATTCGTGCCCTTGAAATGTTACACAAACTAGCTAAAATGAGGAGGCCCAACTGTGTCACCTGAATCGCACTGTACATAGCTAAAACACAAAACCGGTACAGAACCTTCAATGGAAGTGGCGTGCTTTGGTGAGTTAAGTAAGTTGAGTGGAAGAAAACCATCGCCAGTATGTCGGCTTGTTGTGCGCCTTTCAATAAGGGCATACCATGATACTATCTATAGGAAGCCTGTGTCTTGTGCATACCACTTTAGCTTCTTCCAGTTAACTCCTTCTGAATAGCTAACCCCAATACCTTGGGTTATCCTAGCTTAGTGCGAAATTAATGTACCGTTTGATTTAAATTGTTCAAGCACGTTTCGTGTTTTGTTTCACTGTCAAACATCTACAGTTTGGTCTATAATTACATCATCTTACAAATGAACAACGCTTGCAAATCATTGAATTTCAATTATCAAAATGGGCTCTTGGAAAGTTGGCCGAAGGCCCACTTCTTCATCGAAAAATTGTGTTCAGCCACGAAGCTCTTTTTTGGCTCAATGGATACGTAAATAACGAGAATTGATGATTTGTTAGAGAAGATCAGCCAGAAGCATTACTAAAGCTACGAAGAAGAAAAAGTCACAGTTTGGTGCGGTTTATGGGCTGGTGGCATCATTGGAGATGCTGCGAATCGTAACGTAACTGTAAATGGTGAGCTCTACCGTGAAATGATATCCAACTGTTTTTTGTCCAAAATGCAAGAGCTTGACTTGCATGACATGTGGTTTCAACAATTGAGAGGCGAGTTCGGTGAATATTTTATTTCACGTTCTGGCCGCCTAGATCCTGCGATAGTATGGCTTTTTAACCCTTATAAGTAGCTTACAGTATATGGTAAACATAGGTTGCAGAACCTTCAGTTTAAGTCTACTCATAGTGTTTTTAAAACACAATCTGCTGAGGAGGAAGTCACCGAAAAAATATTTTTTTTATATTTCGTTTTCCGCGTGATGTTTTTTATATAAAAACCAACACTCAGGGGAAGGTAGAAAGAGGGAGTAGTGTTTGTGGACATTTGATTTAAACTTACCAATAAATGTAATGACGGGTAAAACCTTCGCAGGAAAATCATTCCACAAGCGAGCAGTGCGGGCAAAAAATGAATTCTCCCTGTACTGCATTGTGCGGTTCACTGGACAATGAACCACAAAAGGATGTGCTCTGTGAGAAGCTCGAGTACCACGTAAAAATATGTGATTATTGGGAACCAAGCCCCTTATCTCTCAAGAACACCGCCCATTATAGTACCGACAGAACAATGAAACACACGCTACATTGCAACGATGCTTCAACGAATCAATAGAGTTGGATACCCTACTGTCATTAATAAGCACCTTAGACCTCTCCTGAACGCGGTCGAGAAGCTTCAGAATAGACTTTGAAGCACCGGCCTATACATGAGAGTTGTACTACATCCGGGGTCGGATAAAGGTCCTGTAAATAGTAAGAAGGTCGGATGAAGTGAAGTATTTTCTGCACCGTTTCAAAAAACCAAGGCACTTGAATGCTTCCTTCGACACTTGAAAAATGTGATCATTCCAACGGGCATCACAACTAATTCTCATGCCCAGAACATCAAGGGCATCCGCCTCCTCAATATTTACATTACCCGTAGTTACAGATGACAGAACACCAGCGACAGCATCCCGCCGGTGTGTCAAAAAACAACATTGGGTCTTGCGTGCATTTAAATCGACCCTTGTTCGCGCAGCCCCGCTCAGAGATTGTTAGCAGGTCACCTGTGAGTGCATCATTCATGTTCGACCTCCTTGCCCCAATCTCCAAAAGGCTCGGCCTCCGATCAAATGAATATGAATGACAAATGTTGCTGTCATCCGCAAAAGAGTAAATAGAATTCGAAGTAATTGATAGAAGATCAAAATGATGTCTGATCTGGTATTTGAAATCTGGCCTACAGTACGCTTCCTTTGCTTAGTCTTAATATATTCATTGTTTGGCTTACATCAGGATGACGCCACAGTATCTCTTCGATTTGTTCTTCGGTGTCATTATTCGATAACAACTCATAAAATTTTTTGATTCATACCATAAATAGGTAAATCAAACTCCTGGAGAGGATAATTGACCCTACTTAGTAGCTTACACAGTATATGGGAAACACAGATAAGACAACGTAAGGGTTGTGAGATATAAAGGCATATCAAAATATTTTTTTTATTCATGCGGATAATACTTTCAAGAAATCGTATACGTGATCAGGCAAATTGTGGTGAAAGTACAGAGCAAGTGCAGTATATCAACAATGAATTTTGGATGGCCGATCGATTGCAATCGATTTTTGGCTTTTAAGAAGACAACATGCTTAGCGTAGTCTTAGTGGTGTATGGTATCTGTATAGTCGACTATGACCGATTATTTTATTTTGTATCTACACATAATATATGTATGCATGTATGTATGTACATATGATAATTACATTTTCTTATAGGATTACATATTGTTATTATTGATGTTCATATTTGTTTTGTTCTCTGTTAAGAATATGATTAAAAAGTATTAAAATATTCATGCAAATTTTGTTTAACAATTTCTATACGAAAATATGGAATATAATTGTGCTTAAATTTGATTTCTATTTTTAAATTTAAATTTTTTTTGCAGCCATATTTGAATTATAATTATCATACACAAATTATTGTTATTATTATTCATGCAAATTAGAGAAGGATTTTATAAAATAAAGGAAAGAATATTTTTATTTTTGAAATTTTTATAATTTTTTTTTTTATAAGAGAAATAGAAAGTAAAAAATTTAATTTAATTTTTTTTTTTTTACTAAAGCAATCAATTAATCAATGAATCAATTAAATTTTAATATTTTTTTTAAATTTAATTTTTTTTTTATTTCTTTTTTTTTTGCGTTAATATCAATGGTATATCCAACACTTATTTGTCTGGGAGATATTGTATATGAATGATGGATGATATTATGGTTAATGTTGATGTAGGGTAAGAGGGAGTGAATGCATTTTATTACGCTTTAATAACAGAGGCTTAAGTGTAATGTTGTGTTTATATGAGGAAAATCTTCTTTGACTTTATAAGACAATACTTAAACAAATCAATTTTTTTATAGAAAATTTTAATCTTTTTTCTCAAGGTCTTTAAGGGAAAGTAGGGTCAACTATTCCTTAACTTTATAAATATACGTAATAAATATGTACATAATAATAATTGTAAATATATTCTAGCTTGTTATAGATACATAGATATGTAAAATAAAATAATAAATAAAGTTATTTTGGTTTTTATATAGAACTTTGTATTGTATTGATACTAATAAATAATTAAATACTAACCCTACTTGCACAAATTGTTTGAGAAACTTTGTTACTACAGCCTACATTTATGAAATAATTCATTTGCAAGAAAAAATAATTTTTTAAATACTTATTAGGCTAACATTCGGAAATCACAATTCACCTATAAGCTGCTGCTAAATTTGTTGCATTGAATTGCAACATGGAGCCCTCTTAAACGTACGTAATTGATCATTACAACCCTTCAGTCAGGATTATTGACCTAGTTTCTCACATTACTTATATTGTGTGTGTTAATTTTGTACATAAGTGGCGGGACCTACAGTTTAAAGTCGACTTTTCATAGCAATTTAATTAAATCGCAAAGTTTTTGCCAGAAGACTGCTAAAAGGAAATAGCCGAGGAAATATTTTGTGACATTTCGTTTAGTTGGAGATGCCTAATCTGGTATTTGAACCCAGACCTCACGTCTAATGAGCCTATACACGACCTACTAGACTACAATGACTTTGCAGAAAATATTTAAAGGTATCTCCAGTCATCTGGCATTAAAATCCCTGTTATCACTGCTTTTGAGATTCCTTACTTAAAATACTGTTACGTTCCGTGCAAATTCTGTTCTGAATATATCCATCTTAGACTATATCTAACTGATGTCTCTACAACTGGGTTCATTATCCCATCCTACCTTTGAATGTATTTTTTGTGATACCATTTGTATGCCCCTTTGGAAATCATTTGAATTTTCTATGGTGCCAGTTTTACAAAGAAAGTTTAACAATACAGTGGGCGTTGCAATCTTTTTATCAGTTCTGTTTAGGTCGTAAACTATATCATATACTGCCTTCATCATGTATCCATTAGCGGTTATTTTTTTTTTCATATTTTTTCAGCGTAACGTATATCAATAATACTTGCTAAGCCTTGCCATTTAACCTTGATTAGATTTACTAATAATGGCTTCGGGTGTTTCCGAAGGCATTTTGTGTGCTGAACACGAATCCTTTCCAACACGTCAGATTTTCGAGAAAAAGAGGATTGAAAACCCTACAAATAACGTTTTTGGCCATTTTTAAAAAAATAGCAGCGCAATATACTGACGTGCTAGAACCATCACTATTATCAGAAATTGACAATTGATATTTGCTCTTTAAAACGAGCCCAAAGCCAAATTGTTTGCAAGCCCCTTAAATAAGGGGGTGGGTTTATGTCAAGGGGTGCTACAGAAAAAGAAACACATTACGGAGGTCCTTAAAATTTAACCACATTAACTTGAAAATTGTTATTCAAGGGTTTTTGGGATAGGTGATTACTGATCTTCATTCAGATTTAAAAAATTCAAAATGGCGGATCCAATATGGTAGTCGAGGTTTATAAAAATTTATCAGATTTACTTGAAAACCGCCATACGTTTTTGCTCGAAATCTGCTGAGAAGAAATCGCCGAAAAAGTATTTTCATATTTTCGTTTTGATGTCTGGCCTGGGACTCGAACCCTGGATTTATGTCTAATAAGCCAGTACACTACCTACTAGACCACGGCGACTCTTAAACAAGGTAAACAAATTGAATCAGAGTTTTAAATAAGCACCTATAAACATACATAAGTAATTGGCAATACAATCCTTTATTTAGGATTACGATCTAGCTTCTTACACCACTTATCTTTTACGCGATAATTTTATGCCTAACTGACAGGGGACCTACAGTTTAAAATCCCCGTCGAACATTAGATTTTTGGGAAACTTTTCACGAAAATTTTAATTTAATCTCAAAGATTTTGCCAAAAATATTTTCATATTTCATTTTAATCGAAAGATATCTAACCTGGGGTGTAAACCGTGGCTGCATGTCTAATAAGACAGCACACGAATTACAAGACTAAGGCAACTTTGGACCGGAGACACGGAATGTTAAAGAAAAGTAACGTGATTTTTGTAAACAAATCGTATTGTGTCAACGATTGAAGCCACTCGTCAAGGTAGTGACTAAAACTTAATGGTGCCTTACATCGCCAATTTCTAGGGAAGACCTTTGGACCTACAAGTTAATAAATCACAGCTTTTCATTGACTATAAGGCATCTTTTCATATGATGGGGAGGTAGCATATGCTCGTTTTTCCTGAAATTCTACTAACGTTTCACGTCATTATAACCCTTCAGTCAGGATTATGACCTATCATCTCACATCACTTATGTTGAGAGTGTTAATTTTATACATGAGTGGCGGGACCTAGAGTTTAAAGTCGATTCCGCATGACAGGTTTTTGAAAAACTGTTGGGAATTAAATTTACTCTCAAAGTTTTTGGCAGAAATCTACTGAGAGGAAATGCCAGAAGAAATGTTTTTTTTATTTCGTTTTGATGTCTGACCTGGGGTTTAAACCGTGGCTTTCAGTCTAATAAGCCAGCACACCACTTACTAGACTACGGCGACTTCTAGTGGGGTATGACGTTTCATGCTGTTTCATCAAGGTACGATCAAGGCATCGATGTTATTAAATGTGCCAAGCCCAACGTAGACGCGGCCTTTATTTGATATTTGTTCGACAAATATTTAGGCGATTACCTCTACACATACAGTGTACTATACACTGCATTGGATTTAGAAAATAGAGTGTGGCGGGGGGTGAAATTTTATTTCTATTGTTAAGTCATAAGATAAACTTTTGCAGGTAATTGCCACTGTTAAAGAACGAAGAAGCCTTCTACGTTCCACGGCAAATAATAATCGGATATGCTCTTCGAGAAAGATGCGGCTGATGTCTAAGGATATATGAATTCTGGGGGAACAAGTCCCGCAATATTGGTGGAGCAGACTCCATTATAGTAGCGATGGAGCAGTTAAACACAAGCCATTTGGCGGTGATGCTCCAATCAATCAATCGCGTTTAATAACCTAAAATTAATGGCATTAATCGCAACGTTCTGCACATGATCGAGAATTGACAAAACCAGAGAAAATGTTTTACGTTTGATAACCAAACTATTATGCTGCTAGTATGGTTTGAATAGAAAAATGAATTGCGATGCTGCAAGACTAATGCCGTACCACTGGCGTATTCACCTTTTGTTCCTCTTTTGCATTAAAATATTAACTCGTAATGTAGCGATGCTGCTGAATTGTTTGCAGAGTGAAATGTTTCTAGAGAGAAATGTTTCCAGAGAGAAATGTTTGAGATGAAGTTCCTCTTAAATCTGTTGTTCGGAGTCGATATGAAATTGTATGTTCCGCCACTTATGTATAAAATTAATGCACACAGCATGAGTAGTGTGAGAAGCTAGGTTGTAACCCTGACTGAAGGGTTGTAATTGCCAATTAAGTATGTATGTTTGTTTGTAGATTCAGTGCCAGTTGGTAATAATTTTTACACCTGAACCAATAATAAGCCGTATAAGCTCTTCTACGACATGGATATTGTTTAGCGAATTAATATCCACCGAATAAGTAGATTCCGTACGACGTTTGAATGGGAAGGAGGTTGTTCCCATGAGATGGTTATTTGACATAAGTTTCTGCGGTCGTCTCCGTAACTAAAGACCTTGTCTGTGTTAAAACGGTCAAGGAAGAGCTGTGGTATATTATTTGTGCATTTGATCTGACCTATACAGAAAACCAAGTTAAGCTTCATCGATTATATTGAATATAAAACTTTGTCTTTAGATCTTGCCGAACAAAGACTAAAAACTATCCGCCTAAGTCGAACAAAATCATGATCAAAATTGGTTAGAGCGATAGCGAAAATGATATTAGATGATATTCTAAAACTTTAATTTATTTAATTTATCCAAAGGCTATATACAGGAAGTAAACAAAGGTTGTAAATATTTTGTATGGAATTATGTCATCTGTGGTAGGAGCTCTGCTGTGGCAGCGAGATAGTTTTTCAATATTATTGCTGCTAGAGACTGTCGAACATCTTCTTTGCAACTGCCCAGCCCTTGGTGGATTGAGGTTGAGGACCCTTGGCAGGGGCTTCTTTGAGAGCTTGAGTTCTGTGTCGAAAGCCGACATTAAGGCTCTCCATAGATTCATTAGCAGCTTGGGCTGGTTGAGAGGTGCCAGGGCGTCATAAGTGTAGTCGCGCTTTCACCCTATTTTGTTTTGTGTCTATTTCTTTCTGTGTAGTTCCTCCGTTTCCCATTCTCCCTCCCCTTACCTACATTCCTATATCTTCTATTTTCTTCCTCCCCTAAGGACAATGTACAATGGCGGAAAGCCAATAATATATTATTGTTATTGCTAAAGTCAAATCGCATGATACATTACTTAAAAAACAGTTGGCTTTGTTTACATTGATTACTCTCTTCAAACGCACCGCGTCTTTACAAAAGACTGACTGAACTTTTACTTACTCATTAAGACTTAAGCAACTAACTTACAATATATCGCAATACCTTATAGAATTTTAGTTCTAAAGCAATACTTTCAGAATACTTAGAGATATATTTCTCCATATAAGCTATTGTTAATAACAGATTAAATACTTAAGGAAATAAATTAAAAAAAAAAACAATTTAAATTTCATATACTGGCCCTTTCAAAGGAAATTAAACGAAAAAAGAATGAAAAAACCAAACGAAATGAACAAAATT
Organism: Sarcophaga peregrina; assembly: GCA_014635995.1. Classification (NCBI taxonomy): domain Eukaryota; kingdom Metazoa; phylum Arthropoda; class Insecta; order Diptera; family Sarcophagidae; genus Sarcophaga; species Sarcophaga peregrina. The sequence continues at coordinate 18,217,603 of CM025790.1, forward strand.
ATGCTGGTATTAGTTAGTAATGTAGACAACATCGAACAATTAAATTGAAATGAAGTCCAATTAAAAAGCAGACTCTTATAATTACACAACAGGAAACAAAACACTAATAATAATTATGCCAATTAATTAAATTTTCAATTATAAATTCTCTTAATTAACTGTATTTCATTTTATTTATTATTTTCTTTGATTTTAATTTTCTAAATCTTAATTACAACAACAAATTATAAAAGTCTACTTTAGTTTGCTTTCCAAATTGAAGCAAAATTAATTGCTTAATATTTACTTAACAATGAAAAAATGAGAGGAGAGAGAGAGAGAGTTTGAGAGAGAGAGAGAGAGAGAATTTTCTTTTTGTAGTGGAAGTGAGAGAGTATGAACATACCATTGTATAATTGTTTAAATTTCGTTTATAACGTAAACGATTGCGTACCTTTGGTGCACTAACTTCACGCGTCGATATGCCCATCTTTTCGTGATGCCTCAGCTGTACCGGATATATAATTTGATAATAATGGCCACCGATACGGCGTACCAATTCTTGATTCTGTCGATACTCCTTAAGTAAACGTTCGACTTCACCTGCAAGAAAGAGACAGAGAGAGAGAAAAACAAATTTCAATTAATTTATTTATAAATTAAGAAGACTTTATTGTTTCCGGAAGTAGTATTTATTGTTATATTATAAAATACCCAAAGCAAAAATGTATTGAAACCTTTTGAAATATTTAATTAATAATGTAGACTTGTTGTTGTTCTTCCTTTTTCTTTCCTCCCTCTATTTTTAGCTGTTGCCTGTTATCTCGCACTTCTGAACTGTTATTTGTTATTAAGTTTGTAATTGATATGCCATGAAGGAAGTGTAAAAAGAGCGCAACATGTTTTCATTTCCTCTTTGTTAGCAAACATAAGCTAAAACAAAAGGAAATGAAGTTGTTGAAGAAGACTCCCAACAACATGATTGTATTTTCTAATAAAATTAAAATATGCAAGCATTCTAGGGGTGTTGGGGGTGTGGGGTTGAAAACAAACAAGTTATGATAAAAATATTGTTTTAATTACTTAAAGAGAAACAAAACAAAGTTATGTTCAATAATCATTAAAAATCTTATAAGAAGCCTTATAGTTTTATAAGTCTTTCATGTAAAATTTTTGATCCTTCTTCAGAAGTTGTACTTTAACGGTATGGAAGGATATTTCAGTTAGTAGAAGGTAAAACTATTGTTATGTTTTTACCTTTTAAAAATATTTAAAATAAAATTCGTAAATTGCAAATAAAATTAAAATAAATTTATATTTAGTTTTAATTAAAATTCTTTTTTATTTGCATAATTCTGTGTGCCACTGGTCACAACTTGATGTAAACAACAACAATTGTTTTGTTTGTTATTCTTCTGCTTACAAACTTTACATAATCAATAACAATTAATAGACAATCGTTCAATAGATTTTTGTAACAAAAATTTTCAAACCGCTATTACTCTCTTCAAATGTACTGCGTCTTTACACAAGACTGACTGAACTTTTACTTACTCAGTTGTCTGCTTGACCTTGCCTTTTATAAGGCAAGGTAAATATTTTAATGAATTTTTAATGGAAAAAATCAAAACTTACTGAAAGTGTGTAGTGTGTTGCAAAAGAAATTAAAATATTTAAGTGATTTAAATCGAATTGAAGTCGCCGTGGTCTAGTGAGTAGTGTGTGGGTTATTAGACGAAAGACACGGGTTCGAATCCCAGGTCAGACATCAAAACGAAAAATATTTCTTCGGCGACTTCCTCTCAGCAGATTTCTGGCAAAGACTCTGAGAGTAAAATTGCCATGAAAAAGCTTCTTAAATCTGTCGTTCGGAGTCGACTTTAAACTGTAGGTCCCGCCACTCATGTATAAAATTAACGCACACAACATAAGTGGTGTGAGAAGCTAGGTCGTAATCCTGGCTGAAGGGTTGTAATGGCCAATTATGTATGTATGATTTAAATCGATCATTTTAAGCGATTTTAATAAAAAAATTTGATTCGCTTTTATTTTTTGATGGTTTTATTTTAAAATTGATGACTTATGGGATTATGGACCCTTGTGTGACATACGGTTTATGCTTGCGGTGTTTGCTATAACACCGTGAAACAGCCAACCTTCTGAAGATCTTAAAGCAGTTGAAACTTTTTGTATTTTAGTACAACTTGTCAGCGTTTCAGACGACATTTTTAACCATTGCCTTTGATGAATTTATGATGACTATTGGAGAAGGTGCAGTTATGTACACAATACGACATGGGTAAACCCTGTACATCCATCATTCCATCTTGGGGTGAAGGACGTGGTGCAAAAGATTGTATACGTGCCTCTTGACGCTAAGGGATATTGAAATCTATAGGAACCATCATGTACTTGTCTGGGTATACGATTAGCTCTTTGCATTTCTTCTAAAATTGATAGCACTACATATGTGAAACATTATAAGCAAAAAAAAGAATATTCTTAAAGGCGTTTGAATCAAGGCCTCACGTTTAATAAGCCAAAATACATCCTACTAGACTGCGGCGACTTCAGTTTCCAGCTTCATGGTTCTACTCAGGAGCTCCTATCTGTAGGCCATGGATTTCAATGAGTAATGGAGCAAAGTAAAGTGAATGTGAGTTTTTCGAAAGGTTTTTCGAAAGAAGATTCCCATCTAAATGACTTAGTGATTACAAAAAATTATCCAATAAGGTTATGAGAAAATTCTTATGAGAATGTAATGCACCTACATCGAGGAAATGTCTCGTACGGCGCATAGTGGGGTTTTTGATACCAAAAGTGGGAATTAATTCGAGGTAACTTTCACTGTTTCTAATTATAATCTTTTTTAGTTAAATTCAAAAATTTATTCGGTTTTTCTAAATTAATTTTGCAATTAATTCCGACTTTAGGTATCAATAACCCCACTGTGCGGCATGAGTGAAGATGAGGGCAGACATTGTAACTGAGTAACTGAGAACGACATTCCCTACAGGAACATGATAGCAGAGGTCTTGTGGCTTCAACTGTAAGGCATGGTTCTAAACGTTTTAAGGCTCCATTCCGCACGACTAACAATCCCTTTAATGCAGCAACAATTGCCATAATAAAATATCTCAAGAAATCGTAATGTTAACTGGCCATCAAGATCAAGTGATTTAGAGCTGAGCAATTTTTTTCTTTGGAGTTTTGTGAAATCTCCGGTTTATACGAGTAACAAAGAATCTATCGCTGAGTTTAAACTCGAAATTCAAGACGTCATCGGGAAGAAACGTACAAATTCTTCAGTTAGGATTACGACCTAGTTTCTCACCTCACTTACCTTGAAGGTGGTAATTCTATAAAAGAATGGCCGGACCTATAGCCTAAAGTATACTCCGAACGACAGATTTTAGAGAAACTTTTCATTGCAATTTATTTACTCTCAGTGTTCTTGGCACAAATTTGCTAGGAGGAAATATTTTACAAAATTTCGTTTTGCTGGTGATGAATGACCTGCGGTTTTAAAAATGGCCTCACGTCTTACTTAACTGCTGGGTTAGGACAACTTCAGCGACTTCTGGGAGATACATAACTGTAGTGAAATGTCTTTAAAAATTTTATGAAAATGGTAAAGGCCACTCATCATAGCCATGATGCTTATTTGGTTGATATTTTAGTCCATTTTTTAGCGGAACATGTACAAATTGATTTAGACTAGAGCTATCCTATATTGAATACTACAACGTATTACAAAAGGCCTTTTTCAAAGTGCAGTGCATATATTTAACGAACCACAAAACCGTGAAGTTTGTTCTTCTGTGAAATCATCATCATTGTTCTTCCTACAAAAATGTTTAGTTTTTGTTTTAAAAATATGCTGAAACTAAGCTGAAAGCCACTAGAGTTTTTCAACAAGTAATCATGCTGATCGCCTTGAAAGAGATTGCTTTGGCTGTACAATGCAAGCAACCCAATTTGTATTTCAACAGAAGCCTTTACCGCGATTTCATGTCCTCTGAAATCATGTTAAATTAAATAAAAATTTTAATTTTGTAAAGTTTTTTTAAACTTTAAACCAAAGTTCTTTTTTTAATTTGGTGAAATATTTATCTCTTCATTTGATGATGGTGCAGAGGAAAACCAAAAAGATTTTTTCCACATTAAATTAATTAAATTTTATTTACGTTTTAAACCAAAAAAAGCTTTTATTCTGTGATTTTTCCATTTATTTGTTGTTCTTGTTTTTTTGTTAAATTTTCTTTTTTTTTTGGGGAATTTTATGTTCACCTTCTCTGTGTATGTCGGTTTTAACTACTTTTAAAAAGGTAAAGGAAACGTTAGCTGGAAAAAAAAATTATTATTTAGTTTATTAACGAGACACATACATACACAGTTATATAAAGTAATTACTCAAATTTTTACTGTTGCTAGTATTTTGTGATTTTATTTAAAAAAATTTAACAAAAAAAATATTTTTATTTCTAAAAAAATGAGAAAGAAAAAACCTGTGTGTTGTTATTATATTTGTAAGAATTTTTTTCCAATACTAAAGACTACATTCAGGCCAAAAATGAATTGCTCACCCTTGTTTTACTTTCATTCATGCAATCATTCACTCTACAGCTTTTGTTCTGTTCAGCTTTTTTTTTTGTTTCCGTCTAAATTTGCAAACATTTTCACACACAGTGAACTGGGACCGTTGATCGAATTCTCTCTCATTTCAAAATAGTAACTGCATTTAAAAGTTTTTCTTCATACTACTACAAATACCACTACTAGTGCAACAATTTGAACTAAAATTCCATTCGTCTATATGGGAGCAGCCGTTTCAGTTTTATTTACGACCCCCCCATTTAAATTTGTTTTCAATTCAATTCTTTTTCTTCTTCCTTTTTGTATTCTTTTCATACATCAACTGCTGCTGCTGCTGCTCCTGCTTCTGCTTCTGCTTCTCGTACCTCAATATCCTTTTTTATAATATTGATTTAGACTGCCTATAATGCCCTCGATTTCTTGTATACCCTTCCCTTCATTTTAAATTTCATTTGCCCGAGAAATAAAAAAAAATTGTTTGTGAAAATAGAAACGAAATTTAATTTCCGTTTTTCTTCTTCTTTTCTTTGTTTTTGTTTTGCTATTGCATTTGAACTTATTCAAATCAAATTTTAACTTTACGAAGCTGTCAATTTAATAGAATAAGAGTGTTTATGCGAAGAAATTTTCCATAAAAATTTTTAAAGATATTGAGAGACCCAATAAATAGGCACCCTTTGCTGACAATATTTCATGTCGATCGATAGTGTTGATAGGGTTACAATTTTTTATGTAGAAAATAGCCCTTCTTTGTATATCCTGATTAGAAAAACCCAGCAAAATGCCCACATCTTTGCTTTGTAATGCAGAAGCTATCTCACTACTTTCATCGTCTGCTGCCATGATAACTATTGCACTCTCTTGTACTCAAAACCAGACATTATTTGTTATCCTAGGGCTCTCCTCATATTTTTCATTGAGTTTAAAGATCATGTCGTAAGTTTTCATGTTTAATTGCAAATAAAAAATTTCTAATAAATTTCATGATCTTTTTTACCCATTTTGTATAGCCACCGCAGCATTAAACCTGCAAGGGAAACTTTCACATGAAATTGTAAGAGAATTACTTCTCCAAATTCTCTCACAGCATAATCACATAATAAATATTAAATGGACTTAAATATCTGCTCGTGACAAACAGTTGAGACCTTCAAAGAAATCTTTCTCTACAAAGAGCTAGGCAATCATAGAGAAGATAGTCTACCACTTTTAACTGCTTACCATTTTCATATACCCTGGGATCTATTCTAGATCTCTTTAGAAAAATTGGCATTCCAATTTCTCGCATGGAAATGTCTTAACAGTCTCACTTTTTTCTGGCTAAAAACCATCATCTTCCTAGTTCTACCAACTTACTTAATTGGTCACTACAACCCTTTAGTCAATATCACAACCCAGCTTCACACATCACCCGTTATGTATGCGTTAATTTTATCGATACAATCTAAAGTCGACTCTGAACGAAAGATTTTTAACACTGCTGAGAGAAAGTCGCCTTAGATATATTTAAATATCGTCTTGTTGAAGATGTCTGAACTAGGCTTTGAACCACGACCTCACGTCTTATAAGCCAAGACACAATTCTCCTACTCTTTTTCTTGTTTTTATCAATGACCTTCTGTCTATTACTTCGAATCCTATTTACTGTTTTGCGGATGACAGCAACATTTGTCATTCATATTCATTTGATCGGAGGCCGAGCCTTTTGGAGATTGGGGCAAGGAGGTCGAACATGAATGGCACACTCACAGGTGACCTGATAGCAATCTCTGAGTGGGGCCGCGCGAACAGGGTCGATTTCAATACGCGCAAGACCCAATGTTGTTTTTTGACGCACCGGCGTGATGCTGGCTCTGGTCTTCTGTCATCTGTATTTATGGGTAATGTAAATATGAATAGGCGGATGCTCTTGATGTTGTGGGCATGAGAATTAGTTGTGATGCTCGTTGGAACGATCACATTTTTCGAGTGTCGAAGGAAGCATTCAAGTGCCTTGGTTTTTTGAAACGGTGCAGAAAATACTTCACTCCATCCGACCTTCTTACTATTTACAGGACCTTTATCCGACCCCGGATGGAGTACAACTCTCAGGTATGGGCCGGTGCTTCAAAGTCTATTTTGAAGCTTCTCGACCGCGTACAGGAGAGGGCGAAGGTGCTTATTAATGACAGTAGGGTATCCAACTCTATTGATTCGTTGGAGCATCGTCGCAATGTGGCGTGTGTTTCACTGTTCTATCGGTACTATAATGGGAGGTGTTCTCGAGAGATAAGGGGCTAGGTTCCCGATAACCACATATTTTTACGTGGTACCCGAGCTTCTCACAGAGCACATCCTTTTGTGGTTGATTGTTCAGTGAACCGCACAATGCATTACAGGGAAAATTCATTTTTTGCCCGCACTGCTCGCTTGTGGAATGATCTTCCTGCGACAGTTTTTCCCGTCAATTACGATATTGGTAGATTTAAATCGAATGTCCATAAACACTACTCCCTCTTTCCTCCTTCCTATAACCTATTTTCCTGAACCTGCACAATGCATTGCATGAATAGGGGCCATCGCCTGAGTGTTGGTTTATTTAAAAAAAAAAAAAAAAAAGAACAAGACAATGACGCATTCCAAATAACAATGTCTACCACAGTCTATAGCTGACCTACCTTATGAATTTCACCGGAGGTCACCGTGGTCTAGTAGGTACCGCCACTCTCACACACATCATGAGTGCTGTGAAAAGATAGGCCGTAATCCTGACTGAAGGGTTGTAATGGCCAATTATGTATGTGTTAATTTTTATACACAAGTGGCAGGACCTATAGTTTAACGACGACTCCGAACGATAGATTTTTGAGAAATTTTGCCAATTTTATTTAATCTTAAAGTTTTTGCCAGTAATCTGCAGGGAGGAAGTCGCCGGAGAAACATGTTACAAATTTCGGCTTCTTGAAAATGTCTGGACTGATCTTAATGGTATTCCTTTGAACTTGTAGAGTATCGGCATTTTGTTGGTTCCACCATTGTCTATAACGTTGAATGTTAAAGGGTTAGGACATATAACGCAAGTTTACATTATAGTTTTCGACATAACCCGGTACACACTAACATCGGTTGTATTCATAAGTGGGAACTACAAGCCAGAGTTTGTAACAGTCGTGCAACCACAAGTATGTTTGTTGCTAGACTACGGTAACCAAATTAGCCAATTCATGAACCATATAGCAATTGATTTAATGGAAGGCATTATACATTGAGTTCGTAAATATATTACAGAACATGGAAACCAACACAAACACATTCGATGTTATCAAAAGAAATGAAATTTTAGTGTTGTAAAACACTCGGGACTTACATCGATCGTTTCCATCACGTTCGAATTCAGGTTTGGATAGAGTATTCAGCATAGCAAAAGTCTAAACCTATAATTATCTCTGGTTATGTTCCAGACTAAAATTAAGCTTTAAACTGAATTCCTCACTTAAAACCCATGGTCCAGAGTCCAGTTTTGACTCATTCAAAAAATGAAGTGCCTATCCATTATAAGAATCCTCAGACCAAACACATCTTAGGCAACCATGAAATCTGTGCCAAGTTTTAATATTTAAACGCTAGATTTTACTAAAGGAAGTTTCCGAAATATTCCAGAATTCTTTTTTAACAAATATGTGGACGTGTTCAATTGGGTGGAATGTTTGAAGAGCAAATGCTTAAAGGAACAAAAAGAATGGAAACTAAAAGTCACAATTACACTTTTGGGACGCTGGATGCAATACAGACATCGGTCTGCTCTTTTCTATTAACCTTTGAGTTAAGAGACCAATAACCTCTCAAATTTAAGACAGAGATTATTAAGGCAGCAAAATATTCTTTGTGAAATTTTACAGCTTTAGCAACCCTAGATATTTTTATTCTTACAAGTGTGGCAAACCTTAGCATATCATCATATGGCTTGATATACTGGATTTTAAAAAAAATCGTATAGTCCTTGTTCCACTATTTTAAAGTTTTACCAAAATTGATTCCAATACCATACATCTCCAATAGCTCTAGTAGCGCCTTGGAGTAAAGGAAATTTCGTTTTTTGAATGTTAGAAAACAGGTGTTACGTGAAGTAATGCGGTTTTAAAAAGAAATTTTTCAAACTCATTTAAGTTCATTTTATTTCGTTCTTTTTTCATTACGTTTTCCAATGAAAACGTTTCAAAAAAAAGCTTAAACTTTTCAGCTCATGCGAAAAAGAAATAAAGAACTTGAAGAAAAAAAAATTATACAAAAACAACAACAACAATAAAAAAGAGTACTAGAAAGAGAAAAAAACCATTTTCCAAATGATAAATGACATGTTCAGGTTTCGTTTCAATGGTCGGAAAAGCACTCAACAAAACAGAAGAAAAACAAACAATTTCTCAAACCAAAAGGGTTAAAAAACAATTTAACAAACACTCATCAGCTGCAAAATAAGCTGAATTCAGTTCGTGTTTCTTTTTTTTATAATTTTATTACAATTTATTTTATTTTTTTATTTGAGTTTATTTTTTAAGGGAATATTTGCACGTTTGTATAAAAGATATCCAAAATAATACGCTGCTGATGGTTATTAATTGTTTGATGGTTGTTCTGCATCAAACCATCTTCACCAGATAATTAAAGAACTGCTAAGAGCAGGCATTTTGAGTCATTTCAAGTATTTCATAAGATCTTAGCCTCGGGTTTTGTATACGAATCAAATAAAAAAGAAAAAAAAATGAGGGCATACCCACCTGTAAAAAGTTTTCATTACTTGTGGTTGCCTTTTTCCTTTCATAATTTTCTGTTCTTTTCTTTCGTTTTTTTTCGTTATTAGCAGCCACACTTGAATGTATTTTTTTAACGTGAAACCTTGTAATGGCTAAGAACGGTTTCATCAATGATTTTCGTTACAAGAATTACTTTCTCATCATTAATCATGGCAGATGAATGATTTTCCTTAACTTTTATGACATTTCTCCGCGTTTGGACGAAGTATGTGTTTCCAGGATAAAATAGGACAGCTTTTGTATTGAAAAAATATAAAAACAGCTGAGCTTTTAAAGAAAAAAATCCAAATGTGTTGCATTAAGGAAAAGTTTCGGAAATTATGGCGACTGTTTTTCTTTCATTTCCTTCCCTTTTCTTTTTTTAAATATTTTGTATGTAAGGGAACAACCAATAACTTTTGTGAAATGAGAGAGTAAGAAACACTGGAATCTCGATGTTACTACTACATTACTGGAAAGCATTGTCATAGATATGTGAATTATATAATTATAAATTATAAACGGCTTTTGTGGCACTATCCTAGCAAGCCAAGGCACATGAATCCTTCTTTCTATAATTATAAGTATAAGTATACGGCCCACTACTTTTTATTATATATTCTGTCTGCAATAGATTGTCTGGGGGATATTGCCGCACTTAGCTTTAATTTATCGAATGGAATCCCATCCCATGCGATAATTTGTCTACTGCCCACAGGAACTCCATCTATTGTGTTCAAGATTAGGAGAGTAACGATAATAAATAACTAATGAAACGGGCCTTACGAACAGTGTATTGCCCTATACCTTATAAGATAGTTTGATTTTCAATCTTGTTAGATTGGGTTACTTTGGTTTACTAGGTAGTGTATTGGCTTGATAGACGAGAGAGCATGGTTCACCCCATTTGGGCTATTTGCAAAAGAGTAAACTAATATTACCAGAAAAAGAGTCTCAAAAATTTGTAGTTCAAGTCCAACTTTGAACAATAAACACACAACATAGATGAAAAGTTTCTCTAAAACCAGTTGGAGAAAACTGTAGGATCTACTACATATTCGCACACATAACATTGGTGGTATGAGAAACTAGGTTGTAATCCTGACTAAAGGGTTGTAATGGCCCATTATTTTAAGGTATTGTTTTTCACCAAGCTGATGCTAGGTTAGGTTAGGTTAGAGGACATGCACCTGTCGGTCAAGACAAGCACAGTACCCGGAGGTCGAAATTGACCCATTGTACATTGTCCTTAGGGGAGAAAGGAAAGAGGATATAGGAATGTATGGAAGGGGAGGGAGCTGATGCTATAAAACGGATAGTTTTTTTTTAATTTTATTGTTAAAAAGCAAAAAATCTTTGAAATAATATCAAATTTTAGAATCAGTTTAGATTTGTTCGAATTGGCCACCTTTGGTACGAATTATGGCCTTCAAACGGCCGACAAAGCCATCACAGGCTGCACGAAAGTGGCTCTGCGGTATTTTGGCTCATTCCCGGTGAAGCGACGTCTTGAGATGATCGACACTTTTTGCCCCAGGCGCAAAAGTCCAACGGATTGAGATCCAGAGATTTTGGTGGCCATTGTGCGGTAGAAATGATTCAAGGAACTTCCTTTTTAAGCCATTCTTGGTTGAAGGGTGCTGAGTGTGGTGGTGCTGAGTCCTGTTCGAATATCCGAAATGTTTGTCTGCCCAGGGCTTCAATACAGCCTTTAAGACATTTTCCCGATAATATTCGGCATTTATTTTGACCCCACGGTCGATGAATACGAGCGGGGAGCGACCATCGGCCGTTACGGCGGCCCACACCATTACCACCGGCCGGCGCTTGAGTTCTGGTGGCTAATCGCAGGTGTAAATTTTAAGCTCACCTCTTTGTCAAGTAACCCGATCATTTTGTTTGTTCACAAACTGCCCAATTTGGAATGGCTTCTTATCGGAGAAAACCAAATTCGGTAACTGGACACTCTCGTGCAAGCAAAGTAACTCCTTGGCTCTTTCCAGTTTAACTTTTTTTTTGTCCATCGGTAAGCTCTTGCACTTTTTAGAACTTCAATGGCTTTAGTCCAAGCTCATTATTCAATATGTGATGCATCCGTTCTCGCGATATGTTCAGCTCATGAGCAATTTTTTTTTACCACTGCGGCGTGGATTTCGATCAAATCTGGCCTTCGGATTATTTCTGGTGTTTTTACCGTTTTTTTTCGGCCACTTTATGGACGCGATGCAACACTGCCAGTATTACGGTAATGAGCAATGGTACGATAAACAAAAAATTTATTCACATTTAAATACTGCAGGGCTTTAAGGATAGCCACCTGTGGTTTTCCAGCCAAATATAAAGCAATCACACTATCACGCTTGAATTCCATCACGAATAACTTTTTTTCTGAATGCGATAGTCCAAAATGGTTATGTAAGTTTTTAAATAATAAAATGAACTGTCATTGGAAATCTGTCAGCTGTCAGACGAGCGGTTTACAAATGATAACAACCTGAAGTTGGCTGCAATACATATCAGCCACGCTGTAATGTAATTTCATATACGTACACATTTACATATACATACGTAAATACGTACGTACGTGTAAGCTTGTAAATAATTAAGTAAACTGTTACTGGAATAAATCTGGTTGCAATACATATCAGCCACCCTGTATTAGACGTAAAGCCTGGGTTCGAGCCCCAGGTCAGATATCAAAATAAAATGCAAAAAGTATTGCTGTAATAGCCATAATTGGGTATGTCATTTCAGCAATTATACATTTTGGCATTGTTAATATGGCCATTAAGATCATACAATTTTACTTGCCGTAATTTATTTTATTTTCCTGAGGCTATGAGAAAAACCGATAGTTCTTAATGTTATCTTTCTATGTGTTTTTCAGGCAGAGCATTACATTAGGAAAAGTATGGCGATAGCATTACGTATATAATTGGTCATTACAACCCATCAATCAGGATTATTGACCTAGTTTCTCACACCATTTATGTTGTGTGTGTTAATTTTATACATGAGAAGCGGGACCTACAGTTTAAAGTCGACTCCGAACGACAGATGTTTTTGAGAAACTTTTCATGACAATTTTATTTGCTCTCAGAATTTTTGCCAGAAATTTGTTGAGAGGAAATTGTCGAAAAAATATTTTTTTTTTTTTTGTGTTTTGTTTTGATGTCTGGCCTGGGACACGAACCCTGGCGTTTACGTCTAATAAGCCAACAGACTACCTATTAGACCACGGCGAGAGCATTAGAAAA
>CM025790.1:18230703-18333974 GCA_014635995.1 Sarcophaga peregrina
TTTATCGAAAAATTGTGTTCAGCAACAAAGCTCATTTTTGGCTCAATGGATACGTAAATAACGAGAATTGACGATTTGGGAGTGAAGATCAGCCAGAAGCATTGCAAAAGCTTCCAATGCATTCAGAAAAAATCACAGTTTGGTGAGGTTTATGGGCTGGTGGCATCATTGGTGATGCTGCGAATCGTAACGTAACTGTAAATGGTGAGCTCTATCGTGAGATGATATCCAACTTTTTTTTGTCCAAAATGCAAGAGCTTGACTTGCATGACATGTGGTTTCAACAAGACGGTGCCACATGCCACACAGCACGCGTAACAATACACTTATTGAGAGGCGAGTTCGGTGAATATTTTATTTCACGTTCTGGCCGCCTAGATCCTGCGATCGTATGGCTTTTTAACCCTTATAAGTAGTTTACAGTATATGGTAAACATAGGTTGCAGAACCTTCAGTTTAAGTCTACTCATAGTGTTTTTAAAACACAATCTGCTGAGGTGGAAGTCACGGAAAAAATATTTTTTTTTTTTATATTTCGTTTTCCGCGTGATGTTTTTTATATAAAAACCAACACTCAGGGGAAGGTAGAAAGAGGGAGTAGTGTTTGTGGACATTTGATTTAAACTTACCAATAAATGTAATGACGGGTAAAACCTTCGCAGGAAGATCATTCCACAAGCGACCAGTGTGAGCAAAAAATGAATTCTCCCCTGTAATGCATTGTGCAGTTCACTGGACAATCAACCACAAAAGGATGTGCTCTGCGAGAAGCTCGAGTACCACTTAAAAATATGTGATTATCAGGAACCAAGCCCCTTATCTCTCGAGAACACCTCCCATTATAGTACCGATAGAACAATGAAACACACGCCACATTGTGACGATGCTTCAACGAATCAATAGGGTTGGATACCCTACTGTCATTAATAAGCACCTTCGCCCTCTCCTGAACGCGGTCGAGAAGCTTCAGAATAGACTTTGAAGCACCGGCCCATACATGAGAGTTGTATTCCATTCGGGGTCGGATAAAGGTCCTGTAAATAGTAAGAAGGTCGGATGAAGTGAAGTATTTTCTGCACCGTTTCAAAAAACCAAGACACTTAAATGCTTCCTTCGACACTCGAAAAATGTGATCATTCCAACGAGCATCACAACTAATTCTCATACCCGGAACATCAAGAGCATCCGCCTCCTCAATATTTACATTACCCGTAGTTACAGATGACAGAACACCAACGCCAGCATCACGCCGGTGTGTCAAAAAACAACATTGGTTCTTGCGCGCATTGAAATCGACCCTTGTCCACGCGGGCCCACTCAGAGATTGTTATCAGGTCACCTGTAAGTGCGTCATTCATGTTCGACCTCCTTGTCCCAATCTCCAAAAGGCTCGGCCTCCGATCAAATGACAAATTTTGCTGTCATCCGCAAAAGAGTAAATAGGATTCGAAGTAATTGATAGAAGATCAAAATGATGCCTGATCTGGTATATGAAATCTGGCCTACAGTACGCTTCCTTTGCTTAGTCTTAATGTAATCAGTGTTTGCCTTACATCAGGAAGACGCCACAGTATCTCTTTGATTTGTTCTTCGGTGTCATTATTCGATAACAACTCATGAAATTTTTTGAATTATCCCATAAATAGGAAAATCAAACTCCTGGAGAGGATAATTGACCCTACTTAATAGCTTACACAGTATATGGGAAACACAGATAAGACAACGTAAGGGTTGTGAGAATTGAAGGCATACACAAAATATTTTTTTATTAATGCGGATTATAGTTTAAAGAAACCGTATAGGTGATCAGGCAAATTGTGGTGAAAGTACAGAGCAAGTGCAGTTTATTAATGGGCGATCGTTTATGTGATCTCGACAATGCAAACGATTTTTAGCTTTAAAGAAGATAACGTGCTTAGCATTATTATACAAAAAAGCTGGTCTATTAAATCTCATAGTCTTAGTGGTGTATGGTATCTGTATAGTCGACTATGACCGACTATTTTATATTGTATTTTGTAAACATATTTGTTTTGTATCTACATATAGTATATGTATGCATGTATGTATGTACATATGATAATTACATTTTCTTATAGGATTACATATTGTTATTATTGATGTTCATATTTGTTTTGTTCTCTGTTAAGAATATGATTAAAAAGTATTAAAATATGCATGCAAATTTTGTTTAACATTTTCTAAAATGTACGAAAATATGAAATATAATTGTGCTTAAATCTGATTTCTATTTTTAAATTTAAAATTTAAATTTTTTTTTGCAGTCATATTTGAATTTTAATTATCATACACAAATTATTGTTATTATTATTCATGCAAATTAGAGAAGGATTTTATAAAATAAAGGAAAGAATATTTTTATTTTTGAAATTTTTATAATTTTTTTTTATAAGAGAAATAGAAAGTAAAAAATTTAATTTAATTTTTTTGTTTTACTAAAGCAATCAATTAATCAATGAATCAATTAAATTTTAATATTTTTTTTTAAATTTTATTTTATTTTTTAATTTTTTTTGCGTTTAATATCAATGGTATATCCAACACTTATTTGTCTGGGAGATATTGTATATGAATGACGGATGATTATTATGGTTAATGTTAATGTGGGGTAAGAGGGAGTGAATGCATTTTATTACGCTTTAATAACAGAGGCTTAAGTGTAATTTTGTTTTGTTAATATAAGGAAAATTTTCTTTGACTTTATAAGACAATACTTAAACAAATCAATTTTTTTATAGAAAATTTTAATCTTTTTTCTCAAGGTCTTTAAGGGAAAGTAGGGTCAACTATTTCTTAAATTTATAAATATATGTAATAAATATATACGTAATAATAATTGTAAATATAATGTAGCTTATTATAGATACATAGATATGTAAAATAAAATAATAAATAAAGTTATTTTGGTTCTTATTATAGAACTTAGTATTGTATTGATACTAATAAATAATTAAATACTAACCCTACTTGCACAAATTGCTTGAGAAACATTGATATGAAATAATTTCTTTACCATAAAATATAATTCTTGAAATACTTATTACCATAACCTTCGGAAAACACAATTCACTTATAAGCTCCTTTGATGTAGGCTAAGCTGCTGCTAATTTGTTGCATTGAATTGCAACAATTCGTCGACTTGGAGCCCTTTTAAACAAGGTAAACAAATTGAATCAGAGTTTTAAATGAGTACCAATAAATAGACATAAGGAATTGGTTAGAGGTCGCCGTAGTCTGGTTGGTAGTGTGCTGGCTTATTAGACGTAAAGCCAGGGTTCGAGTCTCAGGCCAGACATCAAAATAAAAATACAAAAAAAGTATTTTTTCGGCGTTTTCTTCTCAGCAGATTTCTGGCAAAAACTCAAACAAAAATCTGTCATTCGGAGTCGATTTTAAACTGTAGGTCACGCCACTTATGTATAAAATTAACACACACAACATAAGTAGTGTGATAATAAACTAGAACAATAATCCTGACTGAAGGGTTGTAATAACCAACTATATATGTATGTAAGGAATTGGCAATACAATCCTTTATTTAGGATTACGACCTAGCTTCTTACACCACTTTTCTTTTACGCGATAATTTTATGCCTAACTGACAGGGGACCTACAGTTTAAAATCGCCATCGAACATTAGACTTTTGAGAAACTTTTCACTAAAATTTTAATTTAATCTCAAAGATTTTGCCAAAAATCTTTTCATATTTCATTTTAATCGAAAGATATCTAACCTGGGGTGTACACCGTGGGTACATATCTTATAAGACAATACACTAATTACGAGACTAAGGCGACTTTAAGGACCGGAGACACGGAATGTTAAAGAAAAGTAACGTGCTTTTGTAAACGAATCGTATTGTGTCAACGACTGAAGCCACTCGTCAAGGTGGTGGTTAAAACTTGTTGGTGCCTTACATCACCAATTTCCAGGGAAGACCTTTGGACCTACAAGTTAATAAATCACAACTTTTCATTGACTATAAGGCATGTTTTGATATGATGGGGAGGTAGCATATGCTCGTTTTTTATGCGATTCTGATAACGTTTCACGTCATTACAACCCTTCAATCAGGATTATGACCTAGTATCTTACATCACTTATGTTGTGTGTATTAATTTTGTATATAAGGGGCGGGACCTAGAGTTTAAAGTCGATTCCAAACGCCTGGTTTTTGAAAAACTGTTGGGAATTAAATTTACTCTCAAAGTTTTTGGCAGAAATCTGCTGAGAGGAAGTCGCCGAAGAAATGTTTTTTTATTTCGTTTTGATGGCTGACCTGGGGTTTAAACCGTGGCTTTCAGTCTAATAAGCCAACACACCACTTACTAGACTATGGCGACTTCTAGTGGGGTATGACGTTGCACAATTCATGCTGTTTCATCAAGGTACGATCAAGGCATCGATGTTATTAAATGTGCCAAGCCCAACGTAGACGCGGCCTTTATTTGATATTTGTTCAACAAATATTTGGGCGATTACCTCTACACATGCAGTGTACTATATTGGATTTAGAAAATAGAGTGTGGCGGGGGGTGAAATTTCATTTCTATTGTTAAGTCATAAGATAAACTTTTGCATGTAATTGCCCCTGTTAAAGAACGAACAAGCCTTCTACGTTCCACTGCAAATTATAATTAGATATGCTCTTCGAGAAAGATGCTGATGTTCTCTAAGAATATATGAATTCTGGGGAACATGTCCTGCTATTTTGGTGGTGCAGACTCCATTATAGTACCAATGGAGTAATTAAACACAAGCCACTTGGTGGTGATGCTCCAATCAATCAATCGCGTTTAATAACCTAAAATTAATGGCATTAATCGCAACGTTCTGTACATGATCGAGAATTGACAAAACCAGAGAAAATGTTTTACGTTTGATAACCATGCTATTATGCTGCTATTATGGTTTGAATAGCAAAATTAATTGCGATGCTACAAGACTAATGCCATAGCACTGGCGCATTCAGCTTTTGTTCCTCTTTTGCATTGAAATATTAACTCGTAATGTAGCGATGCTGCTACTTTGGCAGTGTTTGAGTGAATTGTTTGCAGAGTGAAATGTTTCTAGAGAGAAATGTTTCCAGACAGAAATGTTTGAGATAAAGTTCCTCTTAAATCTGTTGTTCGGAGTCGATGTTAAATTGTATGTTCCGCCACTTATGTATAAAATTAATGCACACAGCATGAGTGGTGTGAGAAGCTAGGTTGTAATTCTGACTGAAGGATTATAATAGCTAATTAAGTATGTATGTTTGTTTGTAGATTCAGTGCCAGTTGGTAATGATTTTTACACCTGAACCAATAATAAGCCGTATAAGCTCTTCTACGATCTGGATATTGTTTAGCGAATTAATATCCACCGAATAAGTTGACTCTGTACGGCGTTTGAATGGAATGGAGATTGTTCCCATAAAATGGTTATTTGACATAAATATCAGAGGCCGTCTCCCTAGCTTAAGACCTTGCCTGTATTAAAACGGTCAAGGAAGAGCTGTGGTACATTATTTGTATATTTGATCTGACGTACACAGAAAACCAAGATAAGTTTCATCGATTATATTGAATATAAAACTTTGTCTTTAGATCTTGCCGAACAAAGACTAAAAACTATCCGCCTAAGTCGAACAAAATCATGATCAAAATTAGTTAGAGCGATAGCGAAAATGATATTAGATGATACTCTAAAACTTTAATTTATTCAAAGGCTATGTATACAGGAAGTAAACAAAGGTTGCAAATATTTTGTATGGAATTCTGTCATCTGTGGTAGGAGCTCTGCTGTGGCAGCGAGATAGTTTTTCAATATTATTGCTGCTAGAGACTGTCGAACATCTCCTTTGCAACTGCCCAGCCCTTGGTAGATTGAGGTTGAGGACCCTTGGCAGGGGCTTCTTTGAGAGCTTGAGTTCTGTGTCGAAAGCCGATATTAAGGCTCTCCACGGATTTATTAGCAGCTTGGGCTGGTTGAGATGTGCTAGGGCCTCATAAGTGTAGTCGCGCTTTCACCCTCTTTTGTTTTGTGTGTGTTTCTTTCTGTGTAATTCCTCCATTTCCCATTCTCCCTCCCCTTACCTACATTCCTATATTCTCTATGTCCTTCCTCCCCTAAGGACAATGTACAATGGCGGAAAGCCAATAATAAAGTATTGTTATTTCTAAAGTCAAATCGCATGATACATTACATAAAAAACAGTTGGCTTTGTTTACATTGATTACTCTCTTCAAACGCACCGCGTCTTTACACAAGCCTGACTGAACTTTTACTTACTCATTAAGACTTAAGCAACTAACTTACAATACAATGCAATACCTTATAGAATTTTAGTTCTAAAGCAATACCATCAGAATACTTAGAGATACCTATTGTTAATAACAGATTAAATACTTAAAGAAATAAAAAACAATTTAAATTTCATATACTGGCCCTTTCAAAGGAAATTAAAACGAAAACGAATGAAAAAACCAAACGAAATGAACAAAATTATGCTGGTATTTGTTAGTAATGTAGACAACATCGAACAATTAAATTGAAATGAAGTCCAATTAAAAAGCAGACTCTTATAATTACACACACTAAACAAAACACTAATAATTATGCCAATTAATTAAATTTTCAATTATAAATTCTCTCAATTAACTGTATTTCATTTTATTTATTATTTTCTTTGATTTTGAATTTGATTTTGATTTTCTAAATCTTAATTACAACAACAAATTATAAAAGTCTACTTTAGTTTGCTTTCAAAATTGAAGCAAAATTAATTGCTTAATATTTACTTAACAATGAATAAATGAGAGGAGAGAGAGAGAGAGAGTTTGAGAGAGAGAGAGAGAGAATTTTCTTTTTGTAGTGGAAGTGAGAGAGTATGAACATACCATTGTATAATTGTTTAAATTTCGTTTATAACGTAAACGATTGCGTACCTTTGGTGCACTAACTTCACGCGTCGATATGCCCATCTTTTCGTGATGCCTCAGCTGTACCGGATATATAATTTGATAATAATGGCCACCGATACGGCGTACCAATTCTTGATTCTGTCGATACTCCTTAAGTAAACGTTCGACTTCACCTGCAAAAGAGAGAGAGAGAGAGAGAGAGTGAGAGAGAGAAAAACAAATTTTAAATAATTTTTTTCAATCAATTTATTTATAAAGTAAGAAGCTATTTAAACAAAACGCTTTTTATTATTTCCGGAAGTAGTATTTATTGTTACATTATAAAATACCCAAAGCAAAATTGTATTGAAACCTTTTGAAATATTTAATTAATAATGTAGACTTGTTCTTCTTCCTTTTTCTTTCCTCCCTCTACATTTAGCTGTTGCCTGTTATCTTGTACTTCTGAACTGTTATTTGTTATTAAGTTTGTAATTGATATGCCATGAAGGAAGTGTAAAAAGAGCGCAACATGTTTTCATTTCCTCTTTGTTAGCAAACATAAGCCAAAACAAAAGGAAATGAAGTTGTTGAAGAAGACTCCCAACAACATGATTGTATTTTCTAATAAAATTAAAATATGCAAGCATTCTAGGGGCGTTGGCGGTGTGGAGGGTGGTTGGAAAACAAACAAGTTATGATAAAAATATTGTTTTAATTACTTAAAGAGAAACAAAACAAAGTTATGTTCAATAATCATTAAAAATCTTATAAGTCTTTCAAGTAAAATTTTTGGTCCTTCTTCAGAAGTTGTACTTTAACGGTATGGAAATATATTTTAGGTAGTAGAAAGTAAACCTATTGTTATGTTTTTATCTTGTAAAATATAGGCCCGTAGATTGCAAATAAAATTAAAATAAATTTATATTTAGTTTTAATTAAAATTCTTTTTTATTTGCACAATTCTGTGTGCCGCTGGTCACAACTTTATGTAAACAACAACAATTGCTTTGTTTGTTATTCTTCTGTTTACACACTTTCCATAAACAATAATGATGATGATCTTCAGCGAAATATTGATTTGTTTGTTACTTGGTGCAGGATAAACTTAATGGATCTTAATTTGAGAAAATGTAAATGCATGGTTTTCTCTCGCCTTGGTGTAATCTCGTCCACTTATGTGATTAATTCTTTCCCTTTGGAAACTGTGCCTTCATATCTTGATTTAGGAGTATTATTGGATATTTAATTGTCTTTTATTGATCATATTAGTTTGATGATTGGCAATGCTCGAGCTGTTCTTGGTTTTGTGAAAAGATAGGCTAGGGAATTCATTGATCCTTATATAACAAAACTACTGTACATTTCACTTGTTAGGCCTATTTTGGAGTATGCGTCTGTTATTTGGAATCCATACTATCGTTGTCATAGTGATCCAATCGAGTCTGTGCAGAGACAGTTTTTATTATTCTGTTTACGTAGCTTGGGATGGGATTATACCAATAGCCTTCCGCCGTATGAGGATAGATTAGCTTTGGTAAAACTTCCAACTTTGGAACGTAGAAGGTCTCTTTTAGGGGTTTGTTTTATTTTTAATCTGGTTAAAGGTGATATCGATTCTGAGTTTTTGCTTTCTAACCTGAATTTTAGCATTCCTACAAGATTTACACGGCACTATCGTCCTCTTTCCTTAGATTTCTATAGATCGAATTATGCATGTAATTTTCCTTTTCGTAGATTATGTAATGATTTTAACATTCATTATGATATTTCAATTGTAGTGTTTGTAATGTAAAGCGTGGCTTGTATACTGGCATTAGTTTATAAATTATTATATAAAAATCTATTTTCCTTCTTGTCTTAGATTGGTCCGTTTTGTTTTTGCCTTATTTAGCTTGTGATTAAGTTCTGTAGCTGTTTTTGTTCTCGTTGCCATAGCTTTTCTCTTTCCCGCTACAGTCCGGACTGTGGTGTGTACGTGTCCCTGCG
This sequence comes from Sarcophaga peregrina, assembly GCA_014635995.1. Classification (NCBI taxonomy): domain Eukaryota; kingdom Metazoa; phylum Arthropoda; class Insecta; order Diptera; family Sarcophagidae; genus Sarcophaga; species Sarcophaga peregrina. The sequence goes on from CM025790.1 coordinate 18,239,599, forward strand.
TAATGGGGACGAGCCCTCCACGGTCGGGTGATGGTGGGTTAGTGTGAGGCCAGGACGTTCGTTCGTGTAACAATTACTAGACAATTGTTCAATAGATTTTTGTAACGAAGATCAAACCACTATTACTCTCTTCAAACGCACCGCGTCTTTACACAAAACTGACTGAACTTTTACTCACTCAGTTATGTGCTTTGCTTTGCCTTTTATAAGGCAAAGTAAACATTTTAATGAATTTTTAATTGAAAAAATCAAAACTTACTGAAAGTGTGTAGTGAGTTGCAAAAGAAATTCAACTGTTAAAGTGATTTAAATCGAATTGAAGTCGCCGTGGTCTAGTGAGTAGTGTGTTGGCTTATTAGACGAAAGGCACGGGTTCGAATCCCAGGTCAGACATCAAAACGAAAAATATTTCTTTTTCGACTTCCTCTCAGCAGATTTCTGGCAAAGACTCTGAGAGTAAAAATGAGAGTAAATCTGTAGTTCGAAACCGACTTTAAACTGTAGGTTACCGCCACTCACGTATAAAATTAATGCATACAACTTAAGTGGTGTGAGAAGCTAGGTCGTAATCCTGACTGAAGGGTTCTAATGGCCAATTATGTATGTATGATTTAAATCGATCATTTTAAGCGATTTTAATAAAAAATTTAATTCGCTTTTATTTTTTTGATGGTTTTATTTTAAAATTGATGACTTGTGGTAATATGGACTCTTGTGTGACATACGGTTTAGGCTCGTGGCGTTTGCTATAACACCGTGAAACTGCCAACCTTCTGAAGATCTTAAAGCAGTTGAAACTTTTAGTATTTTAGTACAATTTATTAGCATTTCAGACGACATTGATAAATTTATGATGGCTATTGGAGAAGGTGCAGTTACAGCTGCCTTTATGTATGCACTATGGCATGAGCAAACTCTGTACGTCCATCATTTCTTCTTGGGGTGAAGGACGTGGTGGAAAAGCATACTAATGTGGTGGTGTTGCTTGTGCATACATGCCTCTTTAAGCTTAAGGATATTGATATCTATAGGAACCATCATGTGCTTGTCTGGGTGAACGTCTAGGCGAATGGGCTGGCATACGATTAGCTCATTGCATTTCTTCTAATATTGATATTAATCATATGTGAAATCCTATAAGGGAAAATAAAAGAATGTTCTTGAAGGCATTTGAATCAAGGCCTCACGTTTAATAAGCCAAAATACATACTAGACTGCGGCGACTTCAGTCTCCAGCTTCATGCTTCTACTCAGGAGCTCCAATCTGTAGGCCATAGACTTCAATGAGTAATGAAGCAAAGTAAAGTGAAAGTGAGTTTTTCAAAAGGTTTTTCGAAGGATGATTCCCATCTAAATGGCTTAGTGAATACAAAAAATGATTCAATATGGTTATCAAAAAAATCTTATGAGAAAGTAATGCACCGACATCGAGGAAATGTCTCGTACGGCGCATAGTATGGTTTTTGATACCAAAAGTGGGAATTAATTCCAGGTAACTTTCCCTTTTTTAGTTGAATTCAAAAAATTTATTCAGTTTTTCTAAATTAATTTTGCAATTAATTCCCACTTTGGGTATCAATAACTCCACTGTGCGGCATGAGTGAAGATGAGGCAGACATTGTAACTGAGTAACTGAGAACGACATTCCCTACAGGAACATGATAGCAGAGGTCTTGTGGTTTTAACTGTAAGGCATGGATCTAAACGTTTTGAGGCTCCAGCAAATCAGCGCTGTATACCATTCCGCACGACTAACAATCCCTTTAATGCAGCAAGGATTGCCATAATAAAATATCTCAAGAAATCGTGATATTAACTGGTCACCAAGATTAAGTGATTTAGAGCTGAGCAATTTTTTTCTTAGAAATTTTCTGAAATTTCCGGTTTATACGAGTAACAAAGAATCTATTGCTGAGTTTAAAGTCGAAATTCAAGACGTCAACGGGAAGATACGAACAAATCAGGATTACGACCTAGTTTCTCAGCTCATTTACTTTGAGGGCGTTAATTTTATAAAAGAGTGGCGGGACCTACAGCCAAAAGTCGACTCCGGACGACAGATTTTAGAGAAACTTTTCATTGCAATTTTATTTACTCTCAGAGTTTCTGGCACAAATCTGCTAGGAGGAAGTCACCGAAGAAATATTTTACAAAATTTTGTATTGCTAGTGATGTCTGACTTGCGGTTTTAAAAATGCTGAGTTAGGACAACTTCAACAACTTCTGGGAGACTCTGTAGTGAAATGTCTTTAAAAATTTGATGGAAATGATAAACGCCACTCATCATCACCATAATGCTTATTTGGCTGATATTTTAGTTCATTTTTTAGCAGAACATGTACAAATTGATTTGGACTAGAGCTATGCTATATTGAACACTACAACGTATTTCAAAAGGCCTTTTTCAAAATGCACACAACCGCAAAGCCGTGAAGTTTGTTTTTCTTTGAAATCATCATCATTGTTCTTCCCACAAAAATGTTTAGTTTTTGTTTTAAAACTAAACTGAAAGAGATGTAAGCCACTGTAGTTTTTCAACAAGTAATCATGCTGATCGCCTTGAAAGAGATTGTTTTGGCTGTACAATACAAGCAACCCAATTTGTATTTCAACAGAAGTGTTCACCGCGATTTCATGTCCTTTGAAATCTTGTTAAATTAAATAAAAATTTTAATTTTATACAGACTTTAATAAACTTTTACCCCCAGTTCTATTTTAATTTGCTGAAGTATTTATCTCTTCATTTGATGATGGTGCACAGGGAAACCAAATGCTTTTAAAAAAAGATTTTTTTTCCACATTAAATTAATTAAATTTTATTTACGTTTTAAACCAAAAAAAAGCTTTTATTCTGTGATTTTTTACATTTATTTGTTGTTCTTGTTTTTGGTTAAATTTTTTTTTTTGGGAATTTTATGTTCACCTTCCCTGTGTGTGTCGGTTTTAACTACTCTTAAAAAGGTAAAGGAAACGGAAGGTACAACGTTAGCTGGAAAAAAAATATTATTTAGTTTATTAACGAGACACATACATACACAGTTATATAAAGTAATTACTCAAATTTTTACTGTTGCTAGTATTTTGTGATTTTATTTAAAAATAAAAAATTTTTTTTGTTAAATTTTTTTTTCTAAAAAAATGAGAAAGAAGAAAATTGTGTGTTGTTATTTTGTTTGTGAGAGTTTTTTTTCCAATACTAAAGACTACATTCAGGCCAAAAATGAATTGCTCACCCTTGCTTTACTTTCATGCATGCAATCATTCACTCTACAGCTTCTGTTCTGTTCTGCTTTTTTTTTTGTTTCCGTCTAAATTTGCAAACATTTTCACACACAGTGAACTGGGACCGTTGATCGAATTCTCTCTCATTTCAAAATAGTAACTGCATTTAAAAGTTTTTCTTCATACTACTACTACTACCACTACAAATACCACTACTAGTGCAACAATTTGAACTAAAATTCCATTCGTTTATATGGGAGCAGCCGTTTCAGTTTTATTTACGACCCCCCATTTAAATTTGTTTTCAATTCAATTTTTTTTCTTCTTCCTTTTTGTATTCTTTTCATACATCAACTGCTGCTGCTGCTGCTCCTGCTTCTGCTTCTCGTACCTCAATATCCTTTTTTATAATATTGATTTAGACTGCCTATAATGCCCTCGATTTCTTGTATTCCCTTCCCTTCATTTTAAATTTCATTTGCCCGAGAAATAAAACAAAATTGTTTGTAAAAATAGAAACGAAAATTTAATTTCCGTTTTTCTTCTTCTTTTCTTTTTTTCTTTGTTTTCGTTTTGCTATTGCATTTGAACTTATTTAAATCAAATTTTAACTTTACGAAGCTCTCAATTTAATAGAATAAGAGTGTTTATACGAAGCAATTTTGCATAAAATTTTTTAAAGATATTGAGAGACCCAATAAATTTGCCGACAATATTTCATGTCGATCGATAGTGTTGATAGGGTTACAATTTTTTATGTAGAATATAGCCCTTCATTGTATATACTGATTAGAAAAACCCAGCAAAAATGCCCACATCTTTGCTTTGTAATGCAGAAGCTATCTCACTACTTTCATCGTCTGCTGCCATGATAACCACAGCACTCTCTTGTACTCAAAACCGGACATTATTTATTATCCTAGGGCTCTCCTCAGATTTTTCATTGTGTTTAAAGATCATATCGTAAGTTTTCATGTGTAAATGAAAAAAAAAAATTTTTTAATAAATTTCATGATCTTTTTACCCATTTTGTATTGCAACCGCAACATTAAACCTGCAAGGGAAACTTTTACATGAAATTGTAACTCTCTCACAGCATAATCACATAATAAATCTTAGATGAACTTACATATCTGCATATGACGAACAGTTGAGACCTTCAAAGAAGTCTTTCTCTACGAAAAGCTAGGCAATCACAGAGAAGATACTCTACTACTTTAAACTACTTACCATTTTCATATACCCTGGGATCTATTCTAATCTTCTTAGATAAACTCTCATCCCAATTTCCCGCATGGAACTCACTTAACAGTTTCACTTTTTGCTGGCTCAGTAATTTTACCAACGTCTATTTAGTTACTTAATTGACCACTACAACCCTTTAGTCAATATCACAACCCAACTTCATACATCACCCGTGTTGCATGTGTTAATTTTATCCGTCCCAGGACTTACAATCTAATGTCGACTCTGAACGAAACATTTTTATGACACTTTTCATGGCAATTCTCAGAGTTTTTAGTAGAAGATTGTTAAGACAAAGTCGCCTGAGAAATATTTTTTAAATTTCGGTTCGTTGGAGATTTCTGAACTAGGCTTTGAACTACGGCCCCATGTCTTATAAGCCAAAACACTGTGTTGACTTATTAGACGTAAAGCCCTGGGTCGTATCCCAGATCAGGTATCAAAACGAAAACGAAGCAGATTTCTGCCAAAAATTCTGAGATTAAATAAAATTGCCATGAAAAAGTTTCTCAACAACTGTCGTTCGAAGGCGACTTTAAACTGTAGGTGCCGCCACTCTCGTATAAAATTAACGCACACAACATGAGTGGTGTGAGAAGATAGGCCGTAATCCTGACTGAAGGGTTGTAATGGCCAATTATGTATGTTTGTATGTGTTAATTTTTATACATAAGTGGCGGGACCTATAGTTTAACGTCGACTTCGGACTATCGTCCGGAGAAATTATGGCAATTTCACATACATACATAATTGGCCATTACAACCCTTCAGTCAGGATTACGACCTAGCTTCTCACACCACTTATGTTGTGTGCGTTAATTTTATACATAAGTGGCGGGACCTACAGTTTTAAAGTCGACTCCGAACGACAGTTTTTTGAGAAGCTTTTCATAGCAATTTTTACTCTCAGAGTCTTTGCCAGAAATCTGCTGAAAGGAAATCGCCGGAGAAATATTTTTCGTTTTGATGTCTGACCTGGGATACGAACCCGGACCTTTCGTCTAATAAGCCAACACACTACCCACTAGACCACGGCGACTTCATTATTCATTTAATCTTAAAATTTTTGACAGTAATCAGCTGAGAGGAAGTCGCCAGGGAAATATTTATCAAATTTCGGCTTCTTTAGGATGTCTGGACTGGGCTTAATGGTACTACTTTGAACTTGTAGAGTATCGGCATTTTGTTGGTTTCACCAACGCCAATAAATTCTTACAAAATTAGAATGTACAATGGAAGTTAACATTCTAGTTTTCAACACAACCTGATACATACTAATATCGGTTGTATTTATAAGTGGGAGACCAACAGGTCAGTAGATTTTTATGAAGCCAAAGGTGACAACTGATTTCATGGAAGGCATTATAACCCGGAGACCAAATACATTCGATATTGTGTAAAGAAATGAGCGCTTAAAGTCGTAAAACCTTCGGGACTTACAGGACTTTGTTTCCATCACGTTCGAATTCAGGTTTGAATAAAGTAGTCGCCGTAGTCTAGTAGGTATTGTGTCTGCTTATTAGAACGTAAGGCCAGGGTTCAAACCCCAGGTGAGACATCAAAATGAAATTATGAAAAAATATTTCTTCGGCAACTGACTCAGCAGAATTCTGGCAAAAACTGTATCATGAAGAGCTTCCCAAATGTCTGTCATTTGGAGTCGACTTTAAACTGTAGGTCCCGCTACTCATGTATAAAATTAATGCACAAAACATAAGTGGTGTGAGACGCTAGGTCCGAATTCTGACTATAGAGTTTTCAGCATAGCAAAATTCTAAACCTACAACATCCTGCGGTTATGTTCCTGTCTAAAATTAAGCTTTAAACTGAAACACAAGCTCAAGTGAATTTATTAGATTTATTTAGATTTTGAATTTAAATGTGAGATTTGAACTAAGGGAAGTTTCCAAAATATTCCAGAATTATTTTTTAACAGATATGTGGACCTGATCAAGCGAGTGTAATGTGTGAAGAGCAAATGCTTAAAGCAATAGAAATAATTTAAACTAAAAGTCAGAAGTACATTTTTAGGACGCTGGATGCAATACATATTGGGTCCGCCATCTAACGTTTTAACGCTCTATCTCAACGTTATCTGAGAGACATTGCGTTGACTTATTAGACGTCAGGCCATGGCAGCTATCTCGAACTACACGAAATATGAACAAATATCGGGTCCGCCATCTAACGTTCTTTTTTCAACTAGTACTTATTTCGTGAATGGTAACACTTAGCTCATGTCTGATTTGACAGATAATTAGTTTTATCCTTCCGCTGAACGAATATGGTTGTGTATAAGCGTTTTTGCTTCGCTAAGTGGGCCAGCGATCGACTTACAGAAGACGATCTTTTCAGATGAAGCTCATTTTGATCTTGGCTGGTATTTAAACAAGTAAAATTGTCGCATTTGGGGTACAGAAAACCCGCACGCACACACTGAAAAGCCGACGCATCCAAAACAAGTCACTGTTTGGTGCGGATTTTGGTCCAGAGGCATAATTTGACCATTTCTCTTCCAAAATGAGGAAGGACTGGCCGTTACAGCCAATGGCGATCGTTATTGGGCCATGGTGGACGAATTTTTGTTTACAAAAATTGAAGAGGAAGATATTGCAGCATTTGGTTTCAATAGGACGGCGCTACGTGCCATACAGCCAAAGCTACAGTCAATGTTTTGCGTCCTGTTTTTGGAGATCGCATTATCAGCTGCAGAGCTGATGTCTTTTGGCCACATCGGAGCTGCGATTTGACACCGTTGGACTATTATGTGTGGGGTGCCGACAAAGATATGTGTTACGCCGACAAGCAAGAGACAATTGACGCTTTAAAGGACAATATTCGTAAAGCCATTTGTGAAATACAGCTGCACACAATCGATAATGTGCTTAAAAATTGAACCGATCGTGCAGGCTACTGCATGGCCAGCCGAGGCAGCCATATGAATGAAATTATTTTCCATTTTTAACCGGAAGCATTGCACTTTCAAATAAAAAAAGAAAATTGAGAAAATATTCTGTAGTTCTTTTTTTAAAGCATTTTCAAAAAAACAAAAGTTATTTGGCGGATCCTGTACATCAGGCTACAATAATCAAAGGGCTCTTGGCTGTTAACCTTTACTTTAAAATGACAATAATCTCCCAATTTTAAGACAGAGATAATTGAGATAGCAAAATAAAATTTTTTGTGAAATTTTGCAACTTTAGTGATCCTAGATATTTTTATTTCCACAAGCAAGGCAAGCCTTAGCCATATGGCTTGATATACTAGATTTTAGTTATTGTGGCGTGCTTTAAATCGTATAGTTCTGGTCCCACTATTTTAAAATGTTTCCTCCAATACCTCTAGTAGCGCCTTGGAGTAAAGGAAATTTCGTTTTTTTATGTAAGAAAACAGGTGTTACGTGAAGTAATGCGGTTTTAAAAAGAAATTTTTCAAACTCATTCAAGTTCATTTTATTTCGTTCGTTTTTTTTTATTACATTTTCCAATGAAAACGTTTCAAAAAAAAGCTTAAACTTTTCAGCTCATGCGAAAAAGAAATAAAGAACTTGAAGAAAAAAAAATGATACAAAAACAACAACAACAATAATAAAAAAGAGGACCAGAAAGAGAAAAAAAACCATTTTCCAAATGATAAATGACATGTTTAGGTTTCGTTTCAATGGTCGGAAAAGCACTCAACAAAACAGAAGAAAAACAAACAATTTCTCAAACCAAAAGGGTTAAAAAACAATTTAACAAACACTCATCAGCTGCAAAATAAGCTGAATTCAGTTCGTGTTTTTGTTTTTTTTTTATAATTTTATTACAATTTATTTTATTTTTTATTTGAGTTTTTTTAGGGAATATTTGCACGTTTGTATAAAAGATATCCAAAATAATACGCTGCTGATGGTTATTAATTGTTTGATGGTTGTTCTGCATCAAACCATCTTCACCAGATAATTAAAGAGCTGCTAAGAGCAGGCATTTTGAGTCATTTCAAGCATTTCATAAGATCTTAGTCTCGGTTGTAGTATACGAATCAAATAAAAAAGAAAAAAAATGAGGGCATGCCCACCTGTAAAAAGTTTTCATTACTTGTGGTTGCCTTTTTCCTTTCATAATTTTCTTTTTTTTCGTTTCTTTTTTTGTTATTAGCAGCCACACTTAAATGTATTTTTGTAACATGAAACCTTGTAATGGCTAAGAACGGTTTCATCAATGATTTTCGTTACAAGAAATATTTTCTCATCATTAATCATGGCAGATGAATGATTTTCCTTAACTTTTATGACATTTTTCCGCGTTTGGGCGGTGTATGTGTTTTCAGGATAAAATAGGACAGCTTTTGTAGTGAAAAAATATAAAAACAGCTGAGCTTTTAAGGAAAAAAATCCAAATATGTTGCATTAAGGAAAAGTTTCGGAAATTATGGCAACTGTTTTTCTTTCATTTTCTTCTTTTCTTTTTTTAAATATTTTGTATGAAAGTGTACAACCAATAACTTTTGTGAAATGGGAAAGTAAGAAACACTGGAATCTCGATATTACTACTACATTACTGGAAATCATTGTCAAAGATATGTGAATTATAAATTATAAACGGCTTTTGTGGCACTATCCTAGCAAGCCAAGGTGCATGAATCCTTCTTTCTATAATTGAAAAGTATACGGCTTTAATGCCCACAACTTTTTATTATATATTCTGTCTGCAACAGGTTATGTGGGGTATTGCCGCACTTAGTTTTAATTTATCGAATGGAATATCAACCCATTCCAGAGAAACAATCCGATTCCTAAAGAGCATGAGAAAAAAAATGGAATGCGGTACTTTATCTAAAGCTTGAGAAATGGAACTCACGAACTCCATTCATTTGGTACTAATAAATAACTAATAAAACGAGCCTTATAAGATAGTTTGATTTTAAATCCTGTCAGATTGATCATTACAACCATTTACTCAGTATAACAACCTAGCTTATTACACCACCCATATTGCGCATGTAAATATGTTCCAGAACCTAGAGTTTTCTCCAACTGGTGTTCGAGAAACTTTTCATTTACATATGTTGTATGTTTACTGTTCAAAGTTGGTCTTGAACGACAAATTTTTGAAAAACTTTTCCTGATAATATTATTTTACTCTAAGAGCTTTTGCTCTTTTTCAAATAGCAGAGAACCATGCGCTCTCATCTAATAATCCAAATACACTGTCTAATACACAATGTGGACTGCTTTCAAAGTAGTGTCAAAACCTTGTTTAGGCGTGACTGTCAGCCGTTAAATATCTGACATCGGAAATATTATTTATTTAGTGCAACTTTTGCCATTTACAAATATGAAGCATTACATTCTTCCACACTGTGCAAGGAATTAGCATGATTATATGGAAATTAGCAGACCATAGAAGCGTTAAAGTTATGGACAGATCAGTGCCTCATTGTATACTGTACTTATGCTGATTTGTTTTTAGAGCAAAGGATTGTATTGCTAATGTTTCTACATGAATGAAGTTTATTTCTCAACCATTGCCTACTTGAACAAGCAACTTGAACAGGAACTCAGAATTCATTCTGAATAACAAACTCTATCTAGATCTACTTACGTAGAAGAATAAAGGGTTAGGACGTGCAATGCATGTTTAAACTAGAAGAACTTGGAAGAGAAGTTACTAAACTATCCTTTATCACAGCGCTTTGCCTTTATGAAAAACAACTTTTTTTTGTGTCTCCAACTGAAGACAATAAACTGGATGATACATGGTCTCACGAAGTTGCCGTAGTGTAGTACCAAGTGTATTGAATTATTAGATATGAGGCCACGGTACTAAATCAAGGTCTAACATCAAATGACAATATAAAAAAAAATATTTCTTATGAAAAGTTTCTCAAAAAAAATTGTTCATACGGAGTCGACTTTAAACTGTAGATACCGCCACTCATATATCAAATTAACACACACACAACTTAAGTGGTGTGAGAAGCTAGGTTGAAATCCTGACTAAAGGGTTTTAATGAGCAATTATTTTAGGGTATGGTTCTCCAGCAAGCTGATGCTATAAGTCGCATAATACGACAGGATGTGGCTGATTAGCATAGAAGCTTTCAGCAGTTATAGAGGGCTATCCATTTCGTCTTTTCAAAAACATGGGACTGGAATTCGACATCTGTCAAACTAAGTTGTGAAACCACTTTCTTCTTTTTAGTTGAAAGTCTGACATTGATGAGAATGGATCGCTTACCTATCACACAATGCATAAAAGTTATCAAAACCTACTACAAAAATGGTGATTCTGCCACAGCCACGTATTGAGCTTTAAGAGGAGATTAAGGTTTACATAATCGTCCAGCAATTGACAAAATTGTGAAGAAATTTTAAGAGACTGGAGTGGTTACAAATATTGAAAGGCCTGTGCATCATCGTTTTGCTCGTTCCGCTAAAAATATCGCTATTGTAAATGAAAGTGTTGCCGAAGACCCGAATTAGGACTGTCTTACGGCACATTATGACGTATTTTGCATTTAGATCTACACCTACATCCATATAAAGTCCACCTCACGCAACAACTGAGGACACTGACCATTCACAACGTCATAATACGTGCAATGGTTGCTTGAACAACAGGCGGAGGACGGTAATTTTTCGAATAAAATTTTCTTCAGCGATGAAGCACATTTCACACTCAGTGGGTATGTTAATAAACAAAATTGTCATACTTGGGGTTATAAGAACCTTCAAGTAATTGAATAGAGGCCATTACATCCAAGAAAGTCACTGTTTGGTCTGCTCTTTGATCCGAAGGTGTGATTGGAACTTACTTCTTCGAAAACGACGATGGAACGACCATCACCGTCAATTCGGAGCGTTATGGTCACATGATGACCGACTTTTTTTTGCCTGTTATTGAAGAATACGACTTGGAGAATATGTGTTTCAACAAGACGGTGCCACATGCCACACAACTCGAGCGAATATGGCTTTATTGCAAGAGACATTTCCTGGGAGACAATTTCTCGTCATGGCAATATCAACTGGCCACTAAGATCATACAATTTAACACGATTAGACTATTTTTGTGGATCTACGCGAAATACCGTGTTTATGCAGATAAACCTTCAATTCTTGAGCACTTAAAAATCAACATTCGTCAAGTTATGGTTGAGATAACGCCCAATTAGTATCAAAAAGTGATCAAAAATTACCTCAAAAGAATCAGTGCTTCCAACATTCCGCGTGGAGGTCATTTAAATGATGTAGTATTTCACACATAATGTCAACGTTCAAACTTTACAATAAAAAAGAAGTTGTATCATGAAAAGAATATTTTCTATCAGTTTATTTTTGAAACTACGAAATGGCATTGTTAATAGGGGCATTAAGATCATACAACTTAAGGCCGTTAATTTGTTTGTTTTCGTGAGGCTATAAGAAAATCCGATAATTATTAATCTTATCTTTCTCTGTATTTTTCAGGAGTAGCATTACAATAGGAAAAGTAATGCGAGGGCATTAGAAAATAAACTAAAATATGCTCTTTAATGCAATGAATTAATTCTAATTCTAAAGTGAAATATTTTACAAATTTCGTTATTAAATATGCTGTGATTGGACAAACCTTGTTAATATTAATAAAAATTAAACGGAAAATTCTTGCCTTCTCCAAAAAAAAAACTAATGAATTAACAACACCCATCATATTGTATAATTTTCCTTAACCTGATGCTTGTTGTTGAACTGATCTCTTAATAGCGTTTAAGTAGTACAGCTGGCTACATCAGCAGCCCTGCATATCATATTTAATTGAATAATTATTCTTTTAAAATGTTTATTAAATATTTTACAACCGTAATGAAAAAGCAAAGCCATAAAAAACTTTTATGAAATGATGTTCGGAAAATATTATGAAATATTTATTAAAAGCACTTAAAAAAATACAAACTTTTGCAGGCAAGCTGCGTTACTTGCGAAAGGACTTCATCATGAAAATGTTGAAACAAAAGAAAAGTTTTTTTTGGGTTTTTTTGTTTTTGAATCTCAATTTAAATTGAAGCATAAGAATTGAAAAACCATAATTGGATTTAACAGATGCTAAAAGTGTTGGAATTTCAAACAGAAAAGGAGAGAGAGAGAGAGAGAGAGAATAATTTTGTAATAAATTTGTGTGGTAAAATTTTAATGGCACTAATAAAACGTCACACACTATGATTATCCTGAATAATTATGGAAATACATTTTACAGGCAAAAACAGAAAGAGAGAAAAGAAAAAACAAACTTCAAGGAATACAATGTTCGAACAACAAATTGTCAGCAATTTGTAATTGTTTTCAACAAGAATTTCAATTGTTAACAACCAACATAATAACGTTATCGAAATGAAGGGTTGTAATAACGTCAACAACAACAGCAAGAACACAAACATTAACATAAAAAATTTATAACGATGGCTGACTGACAGTATAACTGTAAAACTATAAAATGTTATTTAAATTTATTGCATAATTTGGCAAATAAGACAGAGACGTAGCACAAGAGAAGGCGAAAGGATACTCTCAATATCCATTTAAGTACGAGATGTACTCTATAATTTTATTTCATTTCACAGTTCTTTTCCTATTAATAATGTATTTATGTATGTATGTAGTATGAATGATATGAACATACATCATTAAACTACAGAAGAAAGAAAGGCAGACAAAATAAAAGATGAAAATTGAAATACAATTTCCATTAATACTGATTAAATTGAACTGAATGGGATAAAAGGAAGACCGATCAACCAACGGCAAATATTTTAAAGACCAAACGACAATCGAAACCGTATAAGAATAATTGATATGAACACACATACACATACAATCACATGCCATATACATGCACAGGGTGGGTGATATGTATTGCAACCAACTTCAGGTTGTTATCATTTGTAAACCGCTCGTCCAACAGTTGACAGATTTCTTCCCGTGACAGTTCATTTTATTATTTACAAGTTTACGCGTACGAACGTATTGATATCTACTGCAACCAACTTCAGGTTGTTATCATTTGCAAACCGCTCATATGACAGCTAACAGATTTATTCCAATGACAGATCATTTTATTATTTACAAGCTTACACGTACGTACGTATATACGTACGTATTGATATCTACTGCAACCAACTTCAGGTTCTTATCATTTGTAAACCGCTCGTCTAACAGCTGACAGATTTATTCCAGTGACAGTTCATTTTATTATTTACAAGCTTACAAAAGCATTTTGCTCTATTGCATTCAGAAAAAAAGTTATTCGCGATGGAATTCAAGCGTGATAGTGTGATTTTGCGTTATATTTGGCTGGAAAACCACAGGCGGCCATGGTTAAAGCCCTCCATCATTTAAATGTGAATAAATCTTTTGTTTCTCGTACCATTCATTGCTCGTTACAGTGATACTGGCAGTGTTGCCTCGCGTTCAAAAAGTCGGCGAAAAAAAAACGGTAACAACACCAGAAATGATACGAAAAGTGAAGGCCAGATTGAATAGAAATCCACGCCGCAGTGATAGAAAAATTGCTGGTGAGCTGAACATATCGCGAGAACGGATAAGAAATGGGCTTGGACTAAAGCCATTGAAGTTCTAAAAAGTGCAAGAGCTCACTGAAGAACAAAAAAAAAGTTAGACTGGAAAGTGCCAAGGAGTTACTTTGCCTGCACGAAAGTGGCCAGTAATCGAATTTGGTTTTCTCCGTTGAGAGCCCATTCCAAATTGAGCAGTTTGTGAACAAACAAAATGATCGGGTTTACTTGCCAATGAGGTCAGCTGAAAATTTACACCTGCGATTAGCCACAAGAACTCAAGTGCCGCCGATGGTAACGGTATAAGCCGCCGTAACGGCCGATGGTCGCTTCTCGCTTGTTTTCATCAAAAAAAATGTCGAATATTATCGGGAAAATGTCTTAAAGACACTATTGAAGCTCTAGGCAGACATACATTTCGGCCGCAGACCATGGACATTCCAACAGGACTCAACACCACCGCACTCAACACGCGTCAACCAAGAATGGCTTAAAAAGAGGTTCCTCGCTTCATTTCTACCGCACAATGGCCTCCAAAATCTCTGGATCTCAATCCGTTGGACTTTTGCGCCTGGGGGCATTTTGGAGAGCAAGGTTCTCTCTAAAAAATACTAAAAAATCGATCCTCTCAAGACGGCGCTTCGCCGGGAATGTTCCAAAATACCGCAGAGCCACTTTCGTGCAGCCTGTGATGACTTCTTTGGCCGTTTAAAGGCCATAATTCGTACCAAAGGTGACCAATTCGAACAAATCTAAACTGATTCTAAAATTTGATGTTATTTCCAACATTTTGCTTTTGAACAATAAAATTTAAAAAAAATTTAAAAAAATGTGTTGCATTATATATCAACCACACTGTAAGTGTATTCGTTCAAAAGAATTATATTTTTATTGTAAAGCTCTTGTCATTTTCTGTTCGTATATGAATGCATGGGCTTCTGTCGTAATGAACAGTCTGTTGCCACAATATGCAATGACACTGTGAAGCAGCGATAAATTTTTATTTAAAAGAGTGGCCATAAATTTTATTCTCAAAAATGTTGTTTGTAAAACATTGAAGAACATTGCAAGAAGTGCCATGTAATAAATGCAATTGGGTGCCAAAGATTTTACAGAGAAATTAAAAAAAAAAGGGATTTGAAAGATTGTTTATATAAAAATCACCTTGCTGAGTCTTTTTTGAGTACATTTGGCGGTCAAACACTTATTAGTCAGTTACACGATTAAAAAAGGACTCAAAAATGATGCGCTGCCAATGAGTAATATGAGTTCGATTTAGAATACAATAAAAAAAATTGTATAGCAATCGGAAATTAATCATCCAGACTTATAAATGACTCAAATTTTAATCATAAAGGACTTAAAAACGGGTCAAAATTAATACGAACATGACTCATAAATGACAATAAAAGGATTCCTAAAGATAATGATAAATTACTCATAAAAGACTCGTATGCGATTAAACGATAACTGAAAGACGACTTGAAAAAGAATCATAAACGAAGGTAAATAAGACTAATAAATGATCAGAAAGCGATTCGAAAATGATTATAAAACTACTAGAAAAAGGGTCGAAAATTACTTTAAAATAATATAGAAAATGACTCATAAATGACTTTTTAAGAAGAGTCACTCGTAGTCACTTTTTTCTTCCGACAAAAAAAGAGTCTTTTATGATCAGAAAATGAGCGCATATTCTAGCTTTTTAATCGCGCAGAAGAATCAAAAAAGACTCGAATTTGATTAAAAATTTCCAAAAATGCTGGCTGGGGTTTTAAACGGAATAGATCAGTTATTGATTAAACGTAGGGGCCTAGAAGTTCAATCATTGTACGATTTTTCAAAGGAATCTTTCTATAAACGTTTACTAAAGAGACATTTTTACATCTACGAACAACATTTCGGTGATAGATCTCACTAAAGCACTGCATTCTTCATAAAGAGGGAATAATAATTATGGACACGAGATTTAAAGCTTTTTACACTTGCCGATAGTGCGGTCTGATAGTTCTATTTGTCAGGCGTGTACCATAACTTCCCTTATCTCAAAGAAGCAGCACCTTAGTCTAGTAGGTAGAATGTTGGTCAAGTACCAGCTCAGACATCTTAAACAAAACGAAATATTAGAAAACATATTTCTTAGGCGACCTCCTCTCAGCAGTCTGTTGGAAAAAACTCGAATAGCAAAATAAGATTGCCACGAAAAGTTTCTCTAAAATGTGTCGTTCGGGGTCGACTTTAAACTATAGGTCCCTCCTCTCACAAATAAAACATGGGTGGTGTGGGAAGATAGGTTGTAAACTTGGCTAAAGGCTAGTAATGTCCAATTAAGTAAGTGAACACATGCGGCTGTAATACCGATACCATAGCGAAGCCTAAGAAACATTATGATGATGTTAGAACAAAAAATTGTTTGGGCTTCTGTCGTTATTAAGTAATTTCATTCTCTTCTCTGCAACGAGCTACATAAGAAACTTGTAAGTGATAAAAATGGTAGTAAGGTTAGCAAACTTGCTCTGTCTTAAGAAGACTGCCTTTTTCGAAGCTAAAATAGATTTTGATTCCGGCTAATATCGCTTCATGTCCGAACAGCAAGACAATATCTAATTCACCCAATATTTTTACAGATCACTGTTATATCTTTCGTCAGGGACTTTCGAACTTTGACTGGTAATAACGGTCATCTTGTACGAGACACATCTATGAAGTTAGATGTCACCTATTCAATTTGTTTTGTTAAATTCCCATTACTATAGCACATACCACAATGTGTGTTTTTTCGATAGGCTCTGGAGCAGTTGAAAACTGACTCTAATTTTCATCGAAATAATGGGTGATTTTTTAAGAGCTATAGGATAAAATTAAAAAAATGCACATAAAATTCAGAAAAATGCATGAAATCTTTATTTGAATCGATAGTACGGTCCATATAATTTAATGTTTGAAGATTTTTTCATGCAAATATTGACCGCGATTGCGCCTTAAATGGGCCATCCACTTTGTAGAATTTTGAGATACTCTTTCCAACATTTCGGGCGGAATCTCACGAATAAATGCTTCAATGTTGTCTTACAATGAGTCAATTGAAACGGGCTTGTCTGTACAGACATGAGCTTTAACATAGCACCACAAAAAATAGTTTAAAGGCGATAATCGCACGATCAAGGTGGCCAATTAACCGGTTCCGAACGTGAAATAAAATGTTCACCGAATTGACCTCCCAATAAGTCCATTGTCGTGCGTGCTGTGTGGCATGTGAAACCACATGTCAATGCAAGTCAAGCTCTTGCATTTTAGGCAAAAAAGTTGAATAACATCTCAAAAATAGCCGCTTCAGTGGGCCGATTAAACTGACCATAAAATGGAAGAAGCGCGTAATGAACTATCTTAACAGAACACGCATTTTGATAATTGAAATTTAATGATTTGAAAGCTTTGTTTGTTTATAAGACGATTCATGGTTAAATTGTATACCAAACTGATGATGTTTGACAGTGAAACAAAATACAAAACGTGCGTGAACTGTTTAAACCAGTGTTGCCAAAAGTGTAATAGCTAAAGACATAACCCGTTACCATCAGGCACTACAGGTCGATAGCTACCAACTTTTTTTGTCTGATCTGGATGATTTGGTCGAACAAAAGAAATGATTGTAGGACCACTACATTTTGCTCTAAGAGGAGGTCTTGGGCTTTTTGAAAGCGGCGTAAGGGAAATATCTTGATTTACGCTGCTAGTCAGATTGTGATTACGCTCCTAATGAATGTTTATTTCAAAGGTATCTCTCATAAGGGTTCAAGGGCATGTAGATATTGTTGGAAACTCTTCCCGGTTTTACCGGCAAACTTAATTTCATTGTTAGCATGAGATATTAAAAGATTGGTGCTGGACTTGCCAGGAGAAAAATTCTATCTTTCTATGCCAGTGCCCTGATCTTGCCAATTTGAGGCGGATTGTTGCGATAGCAAGTGTTATTCAGTAGTGAGATTGGTTTCCTTTAAAAAATATTTGATCGCCGGGTAGAATATGAATTGTTTTATTATAATATACCTAAACGCTGGCATCATTGGGAGCTTGACCTAAAAAAATACTTCGTCATTTCAACTAATGAAATATTTTGTATTCCAGTAAGGTTCAAAATGTCATTTTTGGAGCAGGCTATCGGTACGGCTAAAGTAGATTGCATTGATGTATTACCTTACAGATGTTTGTTTGCTCTTTTTTTTTTGAATTAAAGAATTTAATTAAAATAACTTGTAATTCTAATTACTTCGTACGCCAATATGGATACTTAAAATAATTTTTTTTTTATAAACTAGCACTCAGGGGATGACCCCTACTCATGCAGTGCATGGTGCAGGTTTTGGAAAGGTGGAAAGAGGAAAGATGTGAACGGTAAGGAAACGAATTGCTGCTGGTGACTATAAAATGTCCAGAGCTATACTTTCACCATTAGACAGTCTACAGTAATCGTCCACAAGAAGCCCGCAGTTTCTCACACCACTTATGTTGTGTGTGTTAATTTTATACAGAAGTGGCGGGACCTACAGTTTAAAGTCGACTCTGAACGACAGATTTTTGAGAAATTTTTCAAGAAGAGAAAGGGAAGAAATTGCCGAAAAAATACCCTACCTACTAGACCACGGCGACTCCATTTCTTTTGCGGCATTAAATCGAATTGTTTTTATTCATAAGACAGCGACTGTTTTTGGTTATTTTCGTCTGTGTTTTCTTATGTTTTTTAATAAAAAAAAAAATAAAAATATTGTTGTTGTTGTCTACTTGTTCATAATTATTTTATATATCTTTACATACATATAAAGACTTATTTATTCATACACAAGTATATACACAGAATTCATACGTGTTTATTCATCCATTCATTTATTATTGAACTGAAGTGGGTTTTTCTTTTCTTGTTAATTCTGGTTGTTGTACTCTTTGGCTGCTTGTTGCTGTAGTATCATGTCGTTGTTATGTATTGCTCTCTTCTCTTCTTTATTTTTTTACTTTTTTTGGTTCATGTTGCTACTGTTGTTGTTATGCTGTTATGCTTTTATGTTTGCTGTTGTTGTTGTTGTTGTATTATTAAGTATACAATATTATAAATTAAACAACACAACACAACACAAGCAGAAGCAGAAGCACAAAACACAAACACTTTGTTATTTAAGAATGTAATTTAATTGAATTTAACACGCATTCAAATACCAAATAAACAATATTTTAATGAATATATGGGTGGTGTATAGGACTGAGAGAGTGTGTACCTCTACCACACGCACATAATATTTTATAACAAGAAGGTTTCTCTATACACACAAAGGGATACAACTGTAAAGCACTTACACATACATATGTAAACACGAAAACACTCATTTACAATGCCTGTGTTGATGTTCGGCTGGTTGACTGGGTGATAAATTTTTTTCTTCGTTTTGTTTAAAGATGGCAGTCAGTCTATACACTCGCAGTACAATGACACTCGGATAAAAGAAACGAAATACTTGTGTTGTATTAAATATATAAAAAAAACAAAACAACAACAATAACAAAATGTAAACAGCTACAACAACACGTTTATTGCATTATTAAAGGCAAAATGTTTACAAAAAAAGCAACAAAAGGAGACACGCAACATAAATGATTTCGAATTTTTTTGTTGTGTTGTGTTTTTTGTTACAATAAAAGTAATTTTAAATATTCATTTCAAGCTTATAAATAAATAATGATCATAAAATAGAAAAAAAAAATTGGAAGAAAAATAGAAATTATTATTCTATTGCATGCCAATCTAACATTTGAAACAGTTCAACACCCCAAAAAAAAAAAAAAAAAAAAAAAACAGCCAACAAACCGTATTAACTGGCGTTTAACACAGAGAATTCATTAAATTTGCAATTAAGGCTGCTGGAATATAAAAAAAAACTCTAGTAAATTTTGTTTAAATGGCAGGAAATAAACGAAATCGTTTTATATGGACACCTCGCTAATGAGGCTGCTTTATTCATTGTTCAGAATTTTATGAACAAGAAAAAATCTTTTGCAAATCAAAACAGCAACGAAATGATTGATGTGATGGCTATGGTTTTGAAATAAAATGAAAATCAGAAAAAAAATTTAAAAAGACCAGCGCATATAATTCATCAAATGAAAAAACTAACAGAGCTTGGCAACATAACCTGGATCTTCAATATACAACCCCAGTCTCAACTATAGCCCAGAGGAAACCAATTCGAATCCAAAATCTTAATCTTGCTATTGAAGCACTCTTTGTAATGAGTGATTTTTTAGCTATTATCTTTTTGGCAACACTGGTTTAAACAACTCACACACGTTTCGTGTTTTGTTTCTCTGTCAAACATCTTCAATTTCGTCTATAATTCAACCATGAATCGTCTTATAAACCAACCACGCTTGCAAACCATTGAATTTCATTATCAAAATGCGTGCTCTGTTAAGTAAATTTATTACCGCTTCTTCTATTTTATGGTCAGTTTTATCGACCCACAGAAGCGACCAAATTTTGCACCAAATTTTGATTGTTGGACATTAAACCACCAACACGCTGACGTAGAGTGCGAACTGAAGAAAATATCGCTGCTGTATCCGCCAGTGTTAACGATGACCATCAATTGTCGATTCGTCACCGTTCCCAGCAATTGGACCTCTGTTACTCAACAACGTGGAAAATTTTCCGGGAGGATTTAGGTGTGAAGCCTTTCAAAATACAGCTAGCGCAAGAATTGAAGCCAAACAACATACCAAAATACAGAATTTTTAGTGCATGGGTTCTTGGAAAGTTGACAGAAGATCCAATTCTTTATCGAAAAATTGTATTCAGCGACGAAGCTCATTTTTGGTTACGTAAATACGTAAATAACCAGAATTATCGATTTTAGGCTGACGATCAGCCAGAAGCATTGGAAAAGCAACCAATGCATCCAGAAAAAGTCACAGTTTGGTGAGGTTTATGGGCTGGTGACATCAATGGAGCATACTTCTTCAAAGCTGCTGCGAATCGTAACGTAACTGTGAATGGTCAGCGCTATCGGGAGATGATATCCAATTTTATTTTGACACAAAATGCATAAGCTTGACTTGCATAGCACGTGGTTTAAACAAGAAGTTGCCACATGCTACACATCACGTTCAGTGAATATTTTATTTCACGTTAGGAACCGGTAAATTGGTCGTCTAGATCATGAGATTTAACGCCTTTAGACTACTTTTTGTAGGCCTTTGTTAATGCTCATGTCTATAAAGACAAGCCCGCTTCAATTGACGCATTAGAAGACCACATTGAAGTATTTATTCGTGATATATACCGGCCGTAATTTTAGAAAAAGTATGCCAAAATTAGACTTAGCGGATGAACCATTTGAGGCGCAGCCGCGGTCACCATTTCCATGAAATAATCTTCAAACAATAAATTATATCCACCGTACTATCTATTCAAATAAACATTTCATGCATTTTTCTTTTTATGTATTTTTTTTTTGAAAAATTTTCCTATAGCTTTTAAAAATTCACCCATTATATATGACAGTTTGGTCAAGGATGCCAAAAATTCAGTATCAAAAACAACTTCAGTCTTTACGTAACAAGATGGAGCACAGAAACTTGAGGTGAAACACAATCTCTTCCTCTTCCTTAGATCCACAGCTCCTACATAAGTCGTTTGCTGTAATGCCAAGTTTTTTTTATTTGGCATGTTTATTAAAAGGATACGGACCCTATTAAGAACTGATGCAGCAGCCTTGAGAGTATTTGAGAGAAAAGTCTTTGGTCCACTGCGAGTTGGTGATGATTTCCGTATCCGATCCATCTGTGAGCTGTATGAGCTCCTCAACGGCTTAGGCGTTGTACAGCGTATTAATATGTTGTAGCAGCCCGAAATCTGTTAATCGGATTGTTAATGGCCAATTATGAGGTCGCCGTGGTCTAGTAGGTCGTGTGTTGTTCTAATGACCAATTATGTATGTAATGGCCAATTAAATAAGTAAGTTGACCATAAGAAAAAATTGTGAAATGTTTTACATTCGTAGAGAATGCATTACCTGTGGGGTTCACCGGGCTGCTAAGAGTTCTCAAGTGCGCTTTGGTATTCAAAGCTACTATTTCGAACTAACTTAACCTAGAGAACGCATTCATCGTCTAGAATATGTAAGAACATCTAGTAAAACTTTCAATCGGTTTCTGGACTCGTGATCTTAGAGACCCATAACTGATGGATTTGTGAAAATCGGCAACATTTCTAAAAGTTTAACCGTAAGATCAGAATTCACTTCCTGAGGGGATTACAAATGATTTAGGCAGAGAAAGACAAACTTCTTAGAATTTTTGCCAGATCTCTGTTGAGAGGAGATTGCCGAAGAAATATTTTTTGTACTTCAATTTGTTGGATATGTTCGACCAGATTTGTTGAAAAGCGAGGCCTCACGCCTAACAAGTCATAAGATTACCAACTAGACCAAGGCGACTTCAATTTTATACTATAGAGGGTAAATTTCTGAGCTATAGGGAACTGTTGTCAGAATAAACAAATCAAATGGAAAGAGATGCAATAGAGCATTACATACATTCTTGCCGCCGAATGTATTCTTTCAAGCCTTAATGATCATGGCTGGCTTTTCTGCCGGCAAGTAAACTGTGCCGTTGTGAGTGTATTATTTTGATCCTGTACATCTAGAGCACAGCCTAAGTATGCCATTGTGGAGTAGTCTGTCCATACCGCCTTCCCATTCTATTTTTAAGTGAAAAATCAAGTTTTGAGAGTTACCGATTGGAGATAGCAATTTGAATTTTTTCTTCACATATTCTAGGAGCTTTGAATTTCGAAATCTTAATCCGCATACATAATTGTTCACTACAACCCTTCAGCCAGGATTACCACCTAGCTTCTCATACCACTTATGTTGTGTGCGTAAATTTTGTACATGTGCGGCGGGACTTAAAGTCGTTTAAAGTCAACTCCGAATGACAGTTTTTGAGAAGCTTTTCACGGCACTTTTATTTGCTCTCAGAGTTTTTGCCAGAAATCTACTGAGAGGCAGTCGCCGAAGATATATTTTCGTTTGGATATCTGACCTGGAGTTTGAACTCGGTCGTTTAGCCTCATAAGCCAAGGCACTACCTACTAGACTACGGCAACTTCATCTTAATCCGTTTAGTACAAATTGTAAACTCAGTCTTGTTCGGATTACTCTATTAAATTACATACGCTACTTAAATTCGTTACTACAACCCTTCAGCCAGAATCACAATCTAGCTTCTCACATCAAGAAAGATTTTCATTATTTCATTTCGGGAATTGTGGCCCGTTCTTTACTTTCAGCTCACAAAGTAACGTGAACGACGTGAAGTCGAATTAGTCTAGTAGGTACTGTGCTGGCTTATTAGACGAAAAGCCAGGGTTCGAGAAAAGCCAGACATCAAAATAAAACACAAAAAGTATTTCTTCGGCGATTTCTTCTCAGCAGATTTCTGGCAAAAACTCCGAGAGTAAATAAAATTGCCATGAAAAGTTTCTCAAAACATTCTGTTGTTCGGAGTCGACTTTAAACTGTAGGTCCCGCGACTTATGTATAAAATTAATACACACAACATAAGTAGTGTGAGAAACTAGGTCAATAATATTGACTGAAGGGTTGTAATGACCAATTATGTATGTAATTGTGGCGTCAGGTCTAATAAGCCAACACACTACCTACTTGACTACGGTGACTTCACGTCGTTCACGTTACTTTGAGGGCTGAAAATAAAGAACTTAGTTAGACAGAGTTATTGTGGGAAGTTGGTGTAATCTACTAGGTAGTGTGTTGTCTTATTAGATGTGAGGCTAAGGTTCGAATTCTAGTTCAGACATCTTGAATAGCACGAAATATAAGAAAAATATTTTTTTGGGGACTTTTTCTCAGCAATTAAGAAAGATTTGTTTAAACACTCATAACTTTATAAAATACTCACTGCAAAATAATTGAAATAAAATTACAAGCAACTCTTATGGTAGACTTGAAGTAGCTTTGCTTATTGTGAATATGAATTAAACTTAAACTAACTTAAGCATGGCCTTAAGCGATTATTTCAATACAAAAATATACGCTCTTCCTTTTCCTTGAATATAAAACATTAAATCTGTTTTAATTTCCATTTAATTAATTGCCATTAAATCTTTGCAATAATGTTTCTAACCTAAACCATATTTATTTATTATTGTAGCATAATTTATATACAATATCTATGTATGTACCTCCCATGCCACTTTAAATACCGATATACTAATCAAATATGTATGTATTCCTATTCAATATTATGATACGATAATGCTTAGTCTCTAGGGTGAGAGTAAACATACATAAAATATTCTACAAAATTAAAGTTGATTTCATTCACCATCATAATCATCATCATGATGGTAGTCATCATAGTCATCGTTTTTATTATACAACAAATTCAAATAAAGGTAATTATCACATAATATATATTAATTACGATATAATAATTATCATCACCACACCACACCAACTAACTAACTAACTGACTGGCTGGCTGGCTGTTTCTCAACCGCACAGTTTTTCATTATTAACCCTGTGGGGAAATACTACGTATAACAGTGTGGCACATATTTGATTTTCTCTCTCTGGTTTTTTTTTGTTTGATTTTTTTTTGTTTAAATGGAGTAAATATCCTGCAAAATAGTTATTCATTTCCGTTTAATGATGGTTACTTGTTTCCACACACAAATGATTCAAAGCCAACACTTGTCTAGCCCAGTGCCAGTCTTCTGCAGCCCACTTCACTCCATATTCACTTATAGAGAACAATATTTAATCACAGTTGCTTAACAATATATAGATTAGGTTCCACACACACACACACACGCATACAATATTTATTACAAATAAAATAAAATCAAATGAAATAAAAGAATAAAAGACGTCTTAAAAGCAAAGGAAAGAAAATAAAAGAAAATAAAATTAATCAAAATCATTCAGAGAAAGCGGAGAGAAAGAGCAACAGCAAAATGGTAGATAAACTCAAATGAAATTATCTTTTTAAGTACAAACCTCATGTGGTCGATTTAGTCAGACTTACTAACGTATGGCTATGCCAATACGAGAGTGTTTGTGTGTGTTCGCATCTCCAAAGACCAAATCATAAAAAGCTCATGTGTGTTGTGTATGTATTGTGATTTTTTCAAGAAAATTTTATTTCCAGCCAGGCTTATTAAATCTGTGGTGGCTAGGAAACAAGCGAATTATTTTCTCTTTTCTTTTCCCTTCCATTTTCTTGTACTTCATTCGCCTTTTGTTAGCGTCATCGTCGTCAAAGTGTACTTCAGCTTAAATTATATTTTGATTCAATGAATTTAGCAGCAGGCTATCAATGCTGTTATTACATATGAATTGCTCTGTGAAATTGTATATTGGTTAAGGGTAACAGTTAATTCGTTTAAATAAAAAATTGTAAACTTCTTTAATACAGGAAAAGACAAACAGAAAAGCCAATTTCATTTTATATTTTCTGAAAATATTTTTACGAAAATCCAAGATCTAGATTCTGATGCTTTGCTTTTGACATTATAAAGCAAAGCTACAAAAGCAAAACAATACAATAAACAAACCTGTTTACAAATTATCGTAGCTGCTTAATATAACTATAAATGTAAACAAAATACACATACAACAATAATGAAGGTAAACAACGATGTTACATTTGTAGAGATTTCGAAAAGATGAAGTTCTGTTTTTTTTAGATCTCCGTTAAAAAATCTGTCGGACAATTGCATAGTAATTGGTTTATTGTTTTATGCAGAGAAGATAAAACAGAAGAGTCTGACATTGTCCGTCGGAATCTAGTAGGTAAGTGGTGTTGGCTTATTAGACGTAAAGCCAGAGTTCGACCCCCAGGACAAATCAAAAAAGTAAGTTCTTCGTCGATTTCCTTTCAGCAGATTTCTGGCAAAAACAAAAAAAAAAAAATTGCCATGAAAAGTTTCTCATCAAAAATCTGTCCTTCGGAGTCGACTTTAAACTGTAGATCCCGGCACTTATGTATAAAATTAACCACACACAACATAATGGAGTGAGAAACCTAGGTCAATAATCCAGACATGGAGAGTTGTAATGACCAATTATAATATGTAAATGTCTAAATCAAAAGAATAACAAGGAAAGCAATTGTTTTTTTTTACATGCATGTTTTAAACAGCGGCACACAGAATTGTGTGAAATAAAGGTAATTATCACATAATATATATTAATTACGATATAATAATTATCATCACCACACCACACCACACCAACTAACTAACTGACTGGCTGGCTGATTCTCAACCGCACAGTTTTTCATTATTAACCCTGTGGGGAAATACTACGTATAACAGTGTGGCACATATTTGATTTTCTCTCTCCGGTTTTTTCTTTTTTGTTTGATTTTTTTTTTGTTTAAATGGAGTAAATATCCTGCAAAATAGTTATTCATTTCCGTTTAATGATGGTTACTTGTTTCCACACACAAATGATTCAAAGCCAACACTTGTCTAGCCCAGTGCCAGTCTTCTGCAGCCCACTTCACTCCATTTCACTTATAGAGAACAATATTTAATCACAGTTGCTTAACAATATATAGATTAGGTTCCACACACACACACACACGCATACAATATTTATTACAAATAAAATAAAATCAAATGAAATAAAAGAATAAAAGACGTCTTAAAAGCAAAGAAAAGAAAATAAAAGAAAATAAAATTAATCAAAATCATTCAGAGAAAGCGGAGAGAAAGAGCAACAACAAAATGGTAGATAAACTCAAATGAAATTATCTTTTTAAGTACAAACCTCATGTGGTCGATTTAGTTAGACTTACTAACGTATGGCTATGCCAATACGAGAGTGTTTGTGTGTGTTCGCATCTCCAAAGACCAAATCATAAAAAGCTCGTGTGTTGTGTATGTATTGTGATTTTTTTCAAGAAAATTTTATTTCCAGCCAGGCTTATTAAATCTGTGGTGGCTAGGAACAAGCGAATTATTTTTCTCTTTTCTTTTCCCTTCCATTTTCTTGTACTTCATTCGCCTTTTGTTAGCGTCATCGTCGTCAAAGTGTACTTCACCTAAAATTATATTTTGATTCAATGAATTTAGCAGCAGGCTATCAATGCTGTTATTACATATGAATTGTCCTGTGAAATTGTATATTGGTTAAGGGTAATAGTTAATTCGTTTAAATAAAAAATTGTAAACTTCTTTAATACAGGAAAAGACAAACAGAAAAGCCAATTTCATTCTATATTTTCTGAAAATATTTTTACGAAAATCCAAGATCTAGGTTCTGATGCTTTGCTTTTGACATTATAAAGCAAAGCTACAAAAGCAAAACAATACAATAAACAAACCTGTTTACAAATTATCGTGCTGCTTAATATAACTATAAATGTAAACAAAATACACATACAACAATAATGAAGGTAAACAAAGATGTTAACATTTGTAGAGATTTCGAAAAGATGAAGTCGTGTTTTTTTTTAGATCTCCGTTAAAAAATCTGTCGGACAATTGCCTAGTAATTGTTATTGTTTATGCAGAGAGGATAAACAGAAGAGTCTGATGTCGTCGTAATCTAGTAGATAGTGTGTTGGCTTATTAGACGTAAAGCCAGAGTTCGACCCCCAGGACAAAATACAAAAAGTATTTCTTCGTCGATTTCCTTTCAGCAGATTTCTGGCAAAAACAAAAAAAAAAAAATTGCAATGAAAAGTTTCTCATCAAAAATCTATCCTTCGGAGTCGACTTTAAACTGTAGATCCCGGCACTTATGTATAAAATTAACACACACAACATAAGTGGAGTGAGAAACTAGGTGAATAATCCAGACTGGAGAGTTGTAATGATCAATTATGTATGTATGTATGTATAAACAAAAGAATAACAAAGAAAAGCAATTGTTGTTGTTTACATCAAGTTGTAAACAGCGGCACACAGAATTGTGTGAATAATAAAGAATTTTAATTAAAACTAAACACACACTTATTTTTATTTTCTTTACAATCTACGAGCTTATATTTGAAACGTTTTTGAAAGGTAAAAACCTAACAAAATCAAATGGCATCAGTTAAGCCGGGATATCCTTCAATGACAAAGTAACAATAGAATGAAAAACAAGGGAGTAAGAATACATTTTACAAACGTACATGTAAATGAATATTAGCGGTTTGGTAAAGTGTCCAGAAGAATAGCTTCATCCCTAGGTTACTCATAAAAGCTGTCTATGACTGCAGATTCCTTTTTAATCCATTCAGCTTTGTGAGCAGAATTATAATCCATGAAAAATTATTTTTCTTTTCTCTCTCGTAGCCACTTGCTATTTTGTTTGTTTTAATCGGTACAACATTAGTGGACTTAGTTTAAGCTATTTCGAAATATATTGTTGCTGAATTCTGGACGGAGCAGTGGAGCGGGAGCACTATTTAAGTTCGGCAAGAATATGGTTCACATACTAACAGGAATTCTAACGAGACACTGCCATATTGGCAGTTTCGCTCCTACCCCATCAGGATTACTATACAAGATGCCATGTTGTGTAGGAAACGGAATCGGTTTCAATTTCATCTGTAGATCGAGGTGGTTCAAGCCCACCACTAACGGATCATTATAGGAGAAATTATCTTACACTGAGTAACACAAAGACCCATATGGCCACCGAGAGAACTTGCATGTCAATGGTAAGCTACCCGCTAACCTAGTTTAAGCTGGACTGTACGAGCTTCTAATATGAATACCACAGTGGTCGATCCGTTGTCTGCAAATGCCTAAGAAATATTATAACAATAGCTTCATTTTTATTTTTTTATTAAACCTGCACTCAGGGGATGACCCCTATTCATGCAGTGCATAGTGCAGGTTTTAGGAAAGGTGGAAAGAGGGAAGATGCGAACGGTAAGGAAACGAGTTGCTGCTGGTGACTATAAAATGGCCTGTGCTATACCTTCACCATTAGACAGTCTACAGCAATCGTCCCCAAGAAGCCCGCAGTTTCTCACACCAATTATGTTTTATGTGTTAATTTTTCACAGAAGTGACGGGACCTACAGTTTAAAGTCGACTCCGAATGACAGATGTTTGAGAAACTTTTCAAGAAGAGAAAGAGAAGAAATCGCCAAAAAAAAAAATACTTTATTTTTGATGTCTGGCTTGAGACTCGAACGCTGGCTTTACGTCTAATAAGCCAGCACACTACCTACTAGACCACGGGTGGCATAGGCATAGAGAAGAAGGAGAAATTTTTATTCAAGCTGGATGCAGAATTTTCTTATAATAGAACAAAATCAACGTTGTTCAGATGTTTCAACACCGTACTCCCCAAAAAGCCGAACTTTTGCATTGATTTGTAATCACGTGGATTTTCCATTTAAAACTTGAGATGAAGAAACTTGAAATGAAGTGTACTGGAATCTGTGGAGCTGTCGTGTCACAAAAGAGAAGCAAATTGTTGACCGTCTGTAGGAGTAAGTAAGTAGCGATCGACATATATTAACTAGGGCATGTGATAGGGCCTGTGAAGTCACCGTAGTCCAGTAGATAGTGTGTTGGCTTATTAGACGTAAGACCAGGATTCGAGCCCCAGACCAGACATGAAAACAAAATACAAAAAATATTTCTTCGGCGATTTCCTCTCAACAGATTTCTAGCAAAAACTCTGAGAGTAAATAAAATTACCATGAAAAAGTTTCACAAAAATCTATCATTCCGAGTCGACATTAAGCTAGGTCCCGCCACTTATGAATAAAATTAACGCACACAACATAAGTGGTGTGAGTATATTGGTTAATAATCCTAAATGAAGGGTTGTAATGACCAATTAGGTATGTATGTGATAGGGATTTAAAAGGAAGATGGTTGAGAAGCCTCTACGATTTGAAGAGCCTCACTTTCTGTTGGAGAAAGTGAGCTAGCCCTATGTGAACTCAGGCATGTGATATGGATCCATTGGTAAGATAAACTACCTAAATAAACTTCTACGATTTGAAGGGTTTTTCTATTAAAAAAGGCAACTAAATGACTCCACGTTGCTATGCTAGCAAGAGACTTCAATGCAATCTTTATAGTTCCCAAGTAATTTAAATTTTATGTCATTTGCTCTTGATGTTCACACCACTATTAGTCACTGTATCTCTCTTTAAATCGTAAGTAACTGTATATTTTTGCTTATTCTAACGGTTTGCAAAGTTTTACGATTAAAATTCATTTCTCTTTTTCTTTTTTTTTTTTTTTTTGTTATCTTCTTATTAAATTGCACATTCTGAGATATTTTTTGCTGTTCTGGTATTTTTGCAAATACTTTTATGGCATCTTCTCTTTCTTTATTTTTTTTTTATTATTCATTTCCCTTTTTACGAGCATCGTTACTTTATAACCGTATAATGACCATTTTATTAGTGTATGTATACATGTATGTTTGTATGTATGCGTGTAAAAATAATGAGTTCTCATGCTTAGTTTTCTTCCACTTCTAAGCAATTCAGTTGTAAAGGCAGTATGAGTCTCTGGTTAAACTCAAAATGTTTTCCTTGCAACAATTTCTGTTTAATTATGTTCCAGACGCACAAATCAAATATGATGAGTTGCCATTAAATAATCAAATGGATTTTACTGTTAACTTTTAATTTATTTTCCCCATAAATATGTTCTGAGGGCGCTATACTATATGGCAACAAGTTGAAATTTTATGGCATCTTTTGTCAACTGGTGTTTGGATCGTAAAATATTAGAAACAAACTGTAGAAATTGAAAATTGCTGGGGGGAATAAATTAGAGCAACGTGAGGCAATAAATCGTCGTAGAGTTGGAGTGTCTGCTTATTTGCCTGCAATGCAGGACAAGGACAAAGGATGGGGGAAATAGTTTTTGTCTCATCTTTGTAGCGCCATCTAATAGGCAAAAACATAGTGCTCTCATTACCAATTAATTTTACAAGACTTCTCTGTAAAATATACGACTTAAAATGCCCTCTATGACTAGGTTAGCTTGGGTAAGGTGGCGGACCCAAATAAATCCAAAATAAATCTTGGTATTGCTGGAATCCTCAAGGTAGAAGGTTTTGTCATGGATATCATCCCATTCGTTTGTGTTCGGAATTTTTGAAAATGTCGATTAGTGCTCGTTTGGCAACCGTGAGGAAGCACAAGTGCTGCACGAATTGCTTGGCAGCCTCCCATGAGTTCAAGAGATGCCAGAGCTCAAATGTTTGCTATATTTGCAAACAAAAACATCATTCGCTACTTCATTGTACCGAATCTTCCCCTCGGGAGAAATCGCTGACCCTTTTACCGCTAATAGTTCTCCGGAAATCCCTCAGTCTTCTCGTGCACAAAGGCGAAACGAAGTGGATGGTGGGCCATCTACCTCCGCTGCTGCTCGATCGTTTCAAAATTTCGCCACTCGTATACAGTCGACCCCGTACTCGACAGTTTTATTAGGAACTTCAGAAACCTTCATTTTTTTATGATAAGAGCAGGACAATCACACTTAAGGTAAAACACAGTCTCTTCCTCCTTCTCAAACATACAGCTCCTGGAGAAGTAAATTGCCGCAATGTCAATTCTTAAGGCATACCTCTCAAAAGTACAGTGACCCGTAAGAATCGTTATTATGCAGTGGATGGCCATGCAATTTAAGGACAGAAATGAGCCGATCTTCTTGCCCATATGCGTCCAGAAAAGCCTAGCAATGTTGCCCTTAATCTCCTCAAGCCAACGACATTGAACTTCCCCATAAACCGAGTAGAGATTATCAAAATTAATTCAGATATTCCAATGCCTATACTCTGTAACACGTCGCAGATTGCCAGCTTCGCACCCGCCATAGTCAGCTCATCAGTAATGGAATTTCCAACGATATTCTTATGTCACGGAACCCATGCGCGAGTTGCCATTGAATGAATCAGCCTGGCTATCCGAATGAATCAAAAGATTTTCAGAGTAAATCACTCTAGTCAACAAGCTTTGCTTTGCACTCCTTTGCGATCACTTCTGCTAAGAAAACATTGCAGTCGTCAGGCAGCCTGTAAGAAAAGTTTAATACTACGACCTTGCCACTCATCTTTGAATCATTGAATGGACTTGTAGACTTCAAGGGTCCCATCGGATACCTTTCAAGAACAGAAGTCACTCATTGGAATTCTTAAATCGAATGAAACCTAATATATAATCGCTCTATAATGTGTCTATGTCTCCTCCGGATACCATTTTTTCCATACTCTAGATTAGTTCAGGAATTTATAGCTTTGAGCTTTACTGTCACCAACTCTTTCCTCTGCCTTAATAGCAGCTTAAAGGGGATCTAGTTCAGCATAGCATATAATGCCTTAGTTGGGGTGGAACAGAGCTCATTGGTGATCAGAACTGCCGACTGCTGGCGTACACTGTCTATCAACGGGCAACGGTATTGGTATTTGCACAGCATCCACCAGATATGTAAACACAGCTGTTTATTGCATAAGCAATATGGCTTAATCTAACCCTTCCTAGAATCCATACAAGACATAAAAAATCTGTTAAAGCCTTCTGAAAAGGCATCAGAATTTATGGACAGAGGACAGACGTTTGTTTCAATTCCATATATTAAGTTTTTCGACCTATACAGCAGATTCTAGAATGATAGGGTTACCATGGTAATTTTTTTTTGCCTTAAAATCATGGGAAAAATAATAATACGTTGACTGTAATAGAAAATAATATTCTTATGGCGTATAATATTACCGTTAATTATATTAAAATTTAATTTTCCTAAATTAAAAACGTTGCCAACATAACTTTCAATAACTTTTTTTTTATTTAAATTGGGAAACTGCGGAAAAACTCAAACTAAAAAAAAAAAAAAAACTCAACGTTCAAACGCATTCAATTTTAAATAGCAACTGACGTTTCACCTAAAAACGTTGTGGCTGTATGTGGTTGTGGAAAGTGCAGTCAAGTGAAAATTCTACCTACGCAGCATAAACTAAAATATTCGGTATTCGTACATTAAAATGTTTATAACTGTTGCAACTTTTTTTTGTTTCTTGCAACAAAAAAAATGATTTATTCAGCAACTTTTTTCCTGCTGCTACTGTTACGAATAATGCAGTTTTTGGTGTTTCTAGTACATTTTTCTCCTTTTTTTTTTTGTGTGGCATGTAACAACCAAAATAAATATTAAAAAAAAAAAAGAGATGTTGAAAGGGAGAAAGAGAAAAAGAAGACAAGATTGAAATGCTAATAAGTGCTATTCATTCAGAAAATAACTTTTCATGAAATTCCTCCCGTTTCTTTTATTCTATGCATAGAAGGAGCAGCCCTTGTGAATGCTGCAGGAGGCGGAAGGTTCAGAGAAAATCAATTCATCATCAAAAGTTTAAATAGAGATACGATGGTTTTGTTGCTCATGAGAGCACCATTAGAAATAAATCTTTTCAAATTGTTAAAATGATGGAAGAACATTTCATTTTTTTCTTGGAAAAAAGGCAAAAAAAATAAAAACAAAATTAAAGCAAATAAAATAAAATTCCATATCAATAACATTAAAATAATTAAGAAATTAAACCAAGGAAAAAATGGAATAAAAATTTTGTATTCTAGAGAAAGAAATTTCATTTCATAAAAAACAAATGTAAACCTGCTGCCTCTTAATAATTTAATTCCATTTTATGCTATGGTTTACAAAACGTCATATACACTTACACAATTGGTCATTACAACCCCGCAACGTAAGAATTATAACCAAGCTTTTCATACTACCCATGTTTTATGCATCAATTTTATTCATGAGTAGTGGAACTTCCGGTTTAGAATCGACTCCATATGACAGACTATTCTATTCGTGGCAATTTTTTTTACTGTCAGAATTTTTACTAGGAAACTGCTGAGAGGAGCCGTATCGCAGATATCTGACCTGAGGTTTGAACATTGACTTTACGTCAAATAAGCCAACACAGTACCTTTTAAACAATGGCAACTTCTAACATCGTACTGACTATATATTTGCGATGAATGGAAGAAGGGAACTGAAATTGTTGCTTTTTTCCCCTGGGCAAGAAGTCACCGTAGTCTAGTAGTTAGTGTGTTGGCTTATTAGACGAGAGGCCCGAGTTCAAAACCGAGGTCGGACATCAAAACGAAAATATGAAAATATTCCTTCGGAGACTTCCTCTCAACAGATTTTTGACAAAAACTCTGAAGGTAAATAAAATAGGACGTAGAACTGTGATTGCCACAATTGACAAGTACACATCCTCTAACCTAACCTAACCCTTCCCTTGGCATTCCCTTTTCTATTAACGAAATTGTTTATATGGAGCATGTTAATAAGCAGTTCCTGTGCTCGATGACGAGACAATAGAGAATGCCTGAGGCATTCAATACGACATCTAGGGTATCATCGCTATTGCTACTCGTTGTAGCTACTATTGAGGCACTAAAGAAAGCATCGTTATCGTTTTACTACGCAAATGACAGGCTTAAGTCTTCACACAGATTGTGTGATGTGCAGGAGAAGTTCGATGATTGGGCGGAAGAAACAAGAACATTTGATCTTTCAAAAGAAGAAAACGCCTCAAAGGGAAGAAAAATGAGGACAACGGTAACGGTGTGCAGGTAGCACTATAACTATTTCGCAAATACAGTCTAAGGTAAGGGATGCATTTGCAATATAAAGAAATTATTAGCAAAACATAAGAAAATTATCATCATTGATTCCTTATTATTCCTTATTCCTTACCTTGAAGTCGCCGTGGTCTAGTGGGTAGTGTGTTGGCTTATTAGGTCATATCTCAGGTCGTATCCCAGGTCAGACATCAAAACGAAAAAATATTTCTTCGGCGACTTCCTCTCAGCAAATTTCTGGCAAAGACTCTGAGAGTAAAAATTGCCATGAAAAGCTTCTCAAAAATCTGCCGCTCGGAATCGACTTTAAACTGTAGGCCCCCCTACTCATGTATAAAATTAACGCACACAACATAAGTGGTGTGAGAAGCTAGGTGGTAATCCTGACTGAAGGGTTGTAATGGCCAATTATGTATGCTATGTATGATTCCTTATCATTAAAGCCATTAAATCGTTATTTTAGAGTTTTATTTCATACGACGCATTTTTAAATCCTTAATCCATGCATTTCTAGCACAAATCCTCTCATTACTGCAAATAAATGTAGAAAATAGCCTAAAAGCAAAGCAATGGAATCCTTACTTCTTATCGTGCTGCCTATATGCATTATATTGCACTGCTGCATTGCGTTTATTGTGTTTACAGAATAAAATGTGGTACCCCATATGGGTAATTGCAGGCAGCTGTGTTGATTTCCAAGGCAGTTACTTCCGCACTTATGAGGAGAAAATTAATATCGCTTAACAATTAGACGGGAAGGTTAGACAGCTAACTTATCCTAAGATCTAACGAGTTCTTCGTGTTAAAGATTATCAATAATGGAAGGGCAGTACACTCCAAGAGAATGCTAAATTCCCAGAAATGTAAGAAATAAAATTAGAAAGTCAATTATTAATGTGTTTACATTACAACACTTACAAAAACTTTTTTTATTTTTCCCCAAATATTTGTTGGCATTCAAAAGGGTGCAGGCAGCTGTGTTGATCTCCAAGGCAGTTTTTTCCAGTCCAACTCAATTAGTTGCTACACACAATTGCGTATATGTCGGACATGACGTATACCGATTGCCTCAGTTAAATTGGTTATTTAGCTGTTTTTTTTACAGCGAATTTAAACCTTATTTGGAGCAGTAGCAATATTGCTTTGATGGAGTGATGTGGTTCAGAAGAGGGCTGTTGCCTTTTGTTCGCAGTATTGCAGCTTCTCTGAGCTGCTGCATTACTGGTAGACAGGCCGATAGAATTGACTTGCCCACAAATCACTTATGCCGGAGCTATTAAAATTAGGAGGAGCAACTTAATATTGCTTAACAATTAAATGAGAGGGTTAGCCAGCTAACTTATCCTAAGTTCTACTGAGTCCTCCGTTTTATAGATTTTCAATAATGGAAGGGCGGTACACTCTACGAGAATATTAAATTCCCAGAAATGTAAGAAATAAAATTAGAAAGTCAATAAAAGGGCTTATAATTTTATACACATACATAATTGGTCATTACAACCCTTTAGACAGGATTAAGACCTAGTTTCTCATACCTCTAATGATGGGTGTGTTAATTTTATACATGAGTGGTTGGAGCTACATTTAAAGTCGACTCCGAACGACAGAATTTATGAGAAATTTTTCCATAGAAAATTTTATTTACTCTATGACGACAAAAGGCGATCACCTTGGTTTTGCCCACACCATAGCTACTTACTTGCGTCCACCGGTTCGACCAAATCATCATCGTAGGAACTATATTTATATCCTTCTAATTATTTATATAGTTAATCCTGTCCTACATTTATTATTAGTATGAATATTAATACTACTAGGAGTAGTTCATTTGTAGAGATGACATTGGAATTATTTTCTTTTAATATTTTAGTGTTTAAGTTTATAATGGGCCCCACTGTGCCTAAAATATTTCATGCAATTACTGTGTTGAACTTATGATCTATTTTTAGAAAGTTTTGTAAATTTTATAACGGTCTCCGTACAATTCTATTGTTGCTTGCTCTTCCATTAGAAATTTGTAAAGTATGATGCAACATGTTTCATGTTGCTAGTTGTTCGATCATGTTTGATTTGATTTTTGTTACTTTTTGGAACGACGAGTAAGCATGACTTGAGCAGGCGAGATTAGTTGGTAATGATTTGATGATTGGCATAGTAAAAATAAAGAAAAACATTAGTGATGTGGGAAGCCGGGCAATTGTTGTCTCTTCCTGGGGACGGACACACGGAGGCCGAGAAACCATAATCATCCTGAGCATCATCATGAGCGACATTGATAACTGACTTAGAAGCCCTATACGGCAATTGCTGTATCCTCCTGAGGACGAACACCTGGAGATCTAGGAACCACAATCATCCTGTGCCTATTCCGTTTGATTGTCATTTTTTTGCTGCCAACCAGGCGTCAGGACTATTTACAGAATTATTTACAATTAAAATATAAGATTACTCTTATAAAACAGTCTGACATAAAACAAACTTCCAAAAAGGTAAATTAATTAACTAAGTTTCACAGTGTAAAAAATAATTGTTAAAAACAAAAAACAAAAGAAAGAAAAAATCTGTAAGGACACATACACTCACATCTCTGTTTATTACCAATTCATTCAATCTATACAAAATTTTGTTTGTTTGTTATGATGTGTTGTTTATGTGCATATGATGCAGCAAAAAAAAAAGAAAATATTCATTAAAAGTTCTTTCCGGATTCAAGTAACAAAACTTTTAATGATCAAAACTATATGAAAAGGAAACTTCAAGAGAATTTTCTTGTTTCCCTGTTTTTTTGTTTTTTAGCAAACTGACAATACTTTCAGTGTTAAATTGCTGTAATTAAACTGTTAGAATGCAATTGTTATTTAAAATAATTAAAGTTTAACGTTTTAATATTAAGTTCTCTTGGATTTCTCAAATGAAATACGGAATACTGAGTACTGTTGCTGTTTTTATTGTAAGCGGGGCAAGAAGATTTTATGAATTTAAAAAAATAAGGGATTCTCTTAAGAGTTATCCTTTTATGTATGTATGTATGTATGAACTTAGGAATGCCAATCGGGAAATCCCGAAATCCGAAATCCCGGGATTTTTCGGGATTCATAAAATCCCGAATCCCGGGATTTTTAAAAACTTGTCCCGGGATTTTTCGGGATTGTGAATTCATATGTATTTTGACCCTACAAAAGATCCTGAAAAAAATTCTATATCACTTGACTTCGATAATAGGATCTTAGATGAGGAAAACACTACTTCCAGTGATAGAAAATTATTTGATGGCAACGAATTAAAAGGGCAACTGATTTAGATACCCAACTGTCCAGAGAAATAGATTTCTTGATATCAGGAGGTGGTAGAGGTGAATATTTACAAGCTGCATACAACAAAACTTGTCCCGGGATTTTCGGGATTTTCGGGATTGTGAATTCATATGTATTTTGACTCTACAAAAGGTCCTGAAAAAAATTCTATATCACTTGACTTCGATAATAGCATCTTAGATGAGGAAAACACTACTTCCAGTGATAAAAAATTATTTGATGGCATCGAAGAATGCAAAAGCCCTATAAAACGAATTAAAAGGGTAACTGATTTAGATACTCAACTGTCCAAAGAAATAGATTTCTTGACATCAGGAGGTGGTAGAGGTGAATATTTACAAGCTGCATACAGCTATTTTGGAACTATTTTACCAACAAATTTTGATTGGCAGAAGTGTTTTTAAACGGCAGAGTATGTTGACAACAAAATTCGTTCAAGCCTTTCAGATCCCATGTTAGATCCTTTAATATTTTTGTATGAATAATTTTATTTTTGTTAATTTACGCTCTTTTTGTTACATTTTGTCTTGCTGTTTTTATATTTTATTTTTAATGTCCTATAATTCTGATATACAGTGTACTCTCTCCTAAAGGACAACCCTCTTAAGCGGACACCTTCAATAACCGGATACTTTTTGCAGTACCAAAAAAATTTTAAAGGAATTTTTAAAATATTTCTCTCTTATGCGGACAACCCTTCCATAACAGGACACGGACACTATTTTCCACTACATATTGACATTTTAGTTCCCCATAAACGGACAACTTGCAGAATGTTAACACCAAGTGTTTTTCAACAGCAGCGTATGTTGACATCTAAACTCCTTAAAGCCTATCAGATCACATGTTAGATGCTTTAATCTTTTTTTTGGGGGTAATCCAAATAATTTCATATAATTCTGATATACATAAATGGAAAACAAATGATTTTGTTAATGAAATATTTTTATTATTAAGAAAAAATCGCGATTTTTCCCGTGATTTTTCGATCACGAATTATCCCGAAATATCCCGAAATTATCCCGAATATTTCGGAATCGGGATTTACAAAATCCCGAATCCCGGGATTTTTAAAAATCGATCCCATTTGGCATCCCTAGTATGAACCTATGTAACAGTTTATTATTGTATGAACACATGCATGTAAGTTAAATTGCTTATGTGCAATGTAACATGAATCCTTTCCCCAGATATTTTGTCATAATAAAATATTTGATTAAAAATATAAATGAAGAGAACAGTATTCTACACCCTTTCCTTTTTTATCATTTTTTTTCAACAATTTTTTAAACTAATAACAAATTTCTATACACTCCCCCTAAAACAAAAAATTCTTCCTGTTGCCACCTAAATTAGGGAAAATCAAAGGGAATGTAAAGTTTTGCTTTAAAACCCCAGATATTTGTTTTACCAGCTTGTACTTGTGTAAACCTGCATTTGTAGAGTTTGAAATATTATTTTATTAACGTGTTTACATTTGGCTTTCATTACTTTACAACACTTACAAAAACTCTTTACATTTTTCCCCAAAACAAAAATTTGTTGGCATTCAACCAGGGGTCTCAGTTTCAGTTTTATTCGTACAAATGTTTTCTTGTGCAAAAATAAAGTTTTATGGTTAAATTGCAAATGCTGTTGTTGTTGTTTTCGAGTTTAAGTGTATTTGTGAAATATTTGTATTATTTTCTAAAGTTATGACACCTGTTTACAGTGAAATATGCACAGTAATTTCATATTCCCCTATCCTATTTTTCTTGTAACTCCTTTTCTTTTTATAGCATTTGCTTTCTCTTATTTCCGCTGGTAGATATTTATGGAAGAAATTTGTCAACTGTTTACATTCTCTTGTGATAATAAAGGGCTATCCATTTCGTGGTTTCAAAAGTATGAGACTGGAATTCGACTGTCTGTCTAACTAAGCTGTGAAACCAATTTTTTTCCAATTTTAGTTAAAAGTCCGACATTGACGAAAATGGATCGCTTAACTATCACACACAAGCATAAAAATTATCAAAACCTACTACAAAAATGGTGATTCTGCCACAGCCACGTATCGTTATTTAAGAGGAGATTATGGTTTACATAATCGTCCAACTACGCAAGCAATTGGAAAAATTGTGAAGAAATTTGAAGACACTGGAGGGGCTAGAAATATTGAAAGGCCTGTGCATCATGGTTTCGCTCGTTTCGCTGAAAATATCGCTATTGTTAATGAAAGTGTTGCCGAAGACTCGAATATGTCAATACCTCGTCGTTCTCAGGAATTCGGACTATCGTATGGCACATTATAGCGTATTTTGCATTTAAGTCTATACCTACATGCATATAACTGAAGCCAGCTGACCATTCACAACGTCATAGATACGTGGAATGGGTGCTTGAACAACAAGCGGTGAATCGATGAAGCACATTACACACTCGGTGGGTATGTTAATAAACAAAATTGTCGTATTTGTGGCTCTGAGAATCCTCAAGTAATTGAAGAGAGGCCATTACATCCAGAAAAAGTCACTGTTTGGTCCGAAGGTATGATTGGACATTAATTCTTCGAAAACGATGATGGAACGACTGTCACCGTCAATTCGGAGCGTTATGGTCATATGATAACTGACTTTTTTTTTGCCTGCTATTAAAGAATACGACTAAGAGAATATGTGGTTTCAACAAGCCGGTGCCACATGCCACACAACTTAAACGAATATGGCTTTATTGTAAGAGACATTTCCTGGCCGCGTAATTTCTCGTCGTGGCGATATCAACTGGCCACCAAGATCATGCGATTTAACACCATTAGACTCTTTTTTTTGTGGAGCTACGCGAAAGACCGTGTTTATGCAGATAAACCTTCAACTCTTGAGCACTTAAAAACCAACATTCGCCAAGTTATGGCTGAGGTACTACCGCCCAATAAGTGTCAAAAAGTGGTCGAAAATTAGCTCAAAAGATTCAATGCTTGCAACATTTTGCGTGGAGGTCAATTAAATTATGTAGTGTTTACCACATTATGTCGACGTTTAAACTTTGCAATGAAAACGAAATCAGAATCATGAAGAAAATATTTTCTATGTGTTTTATTTACGTTTACTTTTGAAACCACGAAATGGATAACCCGTTATAATTGCCTATATTCTTACAAAATAGAGTATCTTAAAGTGGACTTAGTCTAGTACGTAGACAATGAGGCTCCTAAATACCATAGCTCCTGCAGAAATCATTTGAGGCCACACCGAGTCTATCGGTATGCCTTCCAATAAAATTGTACCCTATGAAAAGGGTAATAGTACTATATCATGCGATTAAAGCACAGAAAGCAAACGTCTTCAACATATCCGTGGGAGCCTAGCAAAGCAATATTGCTATTCCATGTACTCTTCTGCTTCCAATTAGGTTGAAACTCCCTGTAAAATGGTTGAAGATTCCTTAAGATAAATGAGGCAAGTTATGTCCTACATATCGTTGGTCTCATGTAGAAAGACCCTAACTCACACTTTTTTCGAAATTGATTATTTCTTTATGATTCCAATGTATTTAACACAAATACATTGCCTCACAAAAATTTTATAAAAAAAAAATATGCGAGTTAGGGACTTTCTACAAATAGATACAGTGCAACAAACTGCCTTGATAATGAGGACAGCTGACTGCTTGGATACACTATCTACCAGTCTGCAGTGACATTTATATTTTTGCGCACTGAAGTAGTCTAGTTGATAGTGAATTTGCTAACTAGACATGAGGACACGGTTCAAACCATAGCACAAAAACGTCCAAAAAACAAAATATGAAGAAAATATTTCTTCGGCGTTTTTCGCTAAGCAGATATCTGGAAAAAACTCTGAGAGTAAAGAAATTTTTCATGAAAAGTTTCTCAAAAATTTGTTGTTCAGAGTCGACTTTAGGCTGTAGATCTCGCCACGCCTGTTATGGGTAATTTTTTAAGAGCAATAAAAAAAAATTCAGAAAAATGCATGATATCTTTATTTGAATCGTTAGTACGTAGTAGTAGTTTAATGTTTGAAGATTATTTCATGCAAATGTTGACCGCGACTGCGACTCAAATGGTCCATCCGTTTTGTACAATTTTGAGATACTCTTTCCAACATTTCGGCCGGTATCTCACGAATAAATGCTTCAATATTGTCTTCCAATGCGGCAATTGAAGTGGGCTTGTCTGTATAGACATAAGATTTAAAATAGCCCTACAAAAAATTGTCTGAAGGCGTTAAATCACACGATCTAGGTGGCCAATTGACCGTTTCCGAACGTGAAATAAAATGTTCACCGAACTGGCATCTCCATAAGTCCATTATTACGCATACTGTGTGGCATGTGGCATTTTCTTGTTGAAACCACATGTCATGCTAGTCTTTTGAAAAGATTCACACCTAAATTCTTCCGCAAAATTTTCCACGTTGTTGAGTAATAGAGCCCGAATTGCTGCGAACGGCGACGAATCGATGGTCATCATTAACACTGTCTAATACAGCTGCGATGTTTTCTTCAGGTTGCACTCTACGTAAGCGTGTTGGTGGTTTAATGTTCAATAATGTAAATTTGATCAGAATAGCCCAAATAGTCGTTTCAGTGGGTCAACCATAAACTGATCATAAAGTGGAAGAATAGCGCGATGAACTTTCTTAACAGAGCACGCATTTTGATAATAAAATTCAATGACTTGTAAACGTTGTTCGTTTGTAAGGCGATTCATGGTTAAATTATTGACCAAACTTAAGATGTTTGACAGTGAAACAAAACACGAAACGTGCGTGAGCACGTGCGTGCCGAAAAGATAATAATAAAAAAATCACCCGTTATAAGATATAGAAATGCATTTAAAATGTTCTCTTCCTACTATTCTTCTCTTCCTTATTCCAAAAAAAAAAAAAAATGTAGACTGACATGGTAAAATTTAGAATCTCAGTACTACTCCTACAAATTTCTACGCAAGCATTTGTATTGGACATCATCCTTATATGTCGACAGGGCCTATGTAATAGCTAAAAAATCACGTTAGAAAATTAACACACACAAGGTGTAAGAAGCTGGGTTGTTTACCTTTCTTAAGGCCTATAAACATCAATTCTGTATGTATGTATGTGTGTGTAAAAAAAGTCACGAAGTTTAGTAGAGTTCTGTTAGACATTTCTCCTGTTTCATTGATTTGGCTATTAAACTGTACCTTACAGGCCTGTTAGTAAGATTAGGGTTAAACGGAAATTTATATTTCATATGGATTATGTTAACATCTAACACATGTCCTTTGAAACATTAAAATCGCATTAGAAAATAATATTTGGAACACAATCACCGAAGAAGAAAAAAAAATAAAGAAAACCTTACTTGACTCTTAAAAAAACGTCATAATTTTTATATTAAAACATCATACTTGAATGACAAGGCCTATGTATCTTAATTTCGATTACCCATCGATAATCCTTCTGTCACACACTAATTTTTAATGCCTAGTTTTAAGACATTCTAATGAAATTTTCTTTTTTTTTTTTTGAAGAAAGAAGAACCCATCCATCAATATTTCTTTTATTGATTGTTTTTTTTTTTTTTCTTTTGAAATTTTCACTTGTTTTCCATTATATTTCCAAAATAAAAAGGCAGGGGTATACAACATCTAGGGAGTCTGAAAATTATGCCCATAAGTCATATTAAAAATGATAATAAATAACGAAGGAATCATAAATAATTTCATGTGCAACATGTGTTCCTTGTTTCGTTTCCTTTCTTGTGGTTGTATATGAACATGTGAGCATGTGTTTAAGTATGCATGTGTGTGTGTATGTGTAGAATATTATGCTAAATTTTATTGTCATAATTTTCTTTTATATTCTTCATATAATTCATGCCTGTTTGTATATGAACAAATTACTTTATTGTTTATGATTTTCTATGGAAATTTTCTTTATGCACCCTACATCAAGCAGCCATTGGCTATAGATGTCTGCAACTGTTGCTTCCAGAAGTTTCATTATAACCACACAATATCATGTTTGAGAGAAATGCAATTTTTCCATTTACTTAGTGACGTAATTGATCATTACAACCTTTAAGTCAGGACAACAACCTAACTTCTCACATCTTAACATCTTGCGTGTTAGTTTTATCCACGAGTGTCGAGACCTACAGTTTAAATTCAATTTTGGACATATTTTTGAGTAACTTTCATGGCAATTATATTTACAAAGATTTTACAGAAATTTTTAGCCCGAAAGTCTGCTGAGATGATGTATTCGAAGAATAATTTTTTCATTCTTTGTCTTATCTGGCATTCATTGAAATGTCTTGCCTAGAGCTTAAGCCACGGTCTGACGTCTAATATGTCAACTCACTAACAACTAGGGATGCCAATTGGGAAATTCCGAATCCCGAAATCCCGGGATTTTCAGGATTCACAAATCAGTCCCGTTTGGCATTCCAACTACCAACTAAGCTATTGCGTCTTCAAGACAACCATCGAACAGCCTAAGTGTTTAAGTATTCCTCGCATTCTTATCCCCATTGTCTGTTGCTGTAGTACACTTTATTTTCCATCTCTTGTGGTATATTATTACATACGTTGTCGTCTAGTCGGTGATTACAAACTTT
Source organism: Sarcophaga peregrina (assembly GCA_014635995.1). Lineage (NCBI taxonomy): Eukaryota > Metazoa > Arthropoda > Insecta > Diptera > Sarcophagidae > Sarcophaga > Sarcophaga peregrina. The sequence continues at coordinate 18,284,154 of CM025790.1, forward strand.
AAGTCTCTTAATGTTTGAAATTGTTTTTTTTTTAGTTCTTTAATAATTTTTTTTTTTTTGCTTATATTTCTAGGTAATTTATTGGAAACAAAAACATTAAAAATTCATGTCGAGTACATAAATAATTTATGTTTTAGACACACACTTTAAATTTATTTGTAGGAAACCAAAAAAAAAGTGTTTTCTTATGATTTTTAATTAGAATTCAAAATGGCTTGGACTGCCTACACATTTGGTTTTGTTTTCAATCCTTTAGTTAGGCTTACAACCTAGATTCTCACACCACCCATGCATTTTACCTATGATTGGTGGGACCTCTTGTTTAACGTCAACTACTAACGACAGATTTGAGAATCGTTTCATAGCAATTTTATTTTACTCTGAAAGTTTTTGAAACTGCAGAAAAAAAGTTGCTGAAAGCAAGGCTTTTTTTTGCATTTGCTAAGCCAGGTATTGAACCATTAATAACTAATAAGACAACTCACTTCCTACTAGACTATGGCAGCGTCTAACTGCTCTACAGTAACGATGGCCAAAATCAATGATTCAAATTTAAAACTGCGAAGAAACCCAATGATATTGAAATGGAAATGGTGTTGTTAAAATAATAAACAAAAGCTCCAAAAATAACCCAATGGACTTGATCATATATAAAATGATAAACACAAGCTCCAAAAGCAAAATAATGGACTTGTTCACGTGATCAACGAATAAGTGAAAAAATGTAGCAATAGAAACAATGGTTTGGCTTACAAGATCGATGAATAAACAAAAATATAGTAACAACATCAGTATTAAAAAAATATAAGGGATAAAGATGTAAACAGCCAACAACAAAGTGCAGCGGACAAAGAAGTAAACAATCAGAAACAAAGTGCAGCGTAAGAAAATAAAATAGCGCTTAGAAAACGCAAGCAACAACTACTCTGCCTGGATGAATAGAAACAAAATACACAAACAACAATAATGAAAACAAGTTGTTTACATTTTTAGATATTTCTCGAAGAAATTCTTCTTCAAGTGCATTCATCAGACTGCTAACTCTTGTGATCATAGTTGCCAGATAAATGAAGCATCAAATCGTCAAATATTTGAGAAAAAAATCGTCAAAGTCATCATCAGAAAAAATTAAATAAATAAATTGAAAAGTTTTAAAAACAAAAAACAATGTTAAGCAGCGATAATATTAAATCATCGATAAAAATTAAATAAATATTAGGGACTTTAAGAGCATGAAAATTCAATGTGATGCTTGCTAGAACTGACATATTTTTCAGTGCCTTGGTTTCTCAAGACGTTGCAATAAATACTTCACTTCATCTGATCTACTTACAAATTACACCATTTCTAACCGACCGAAAATGGAATACAACTCTCATGTATGGGTAGACCCTTAAAGTCTATTTAGTGGCTTTTCGATCGTTCACAGGAGAGGTCGCAGTAGGTTGTTAGTCACTATTCTGTTCCACCTCCATTGCTTCATTGGAGCATCGTTGTAATGTGGCTAGTGTCACTGTTCTATCGCTACTATAATGCATATTGCTCGACGAAATAAGGGGAGTTGTTTATGAAAATCGTGTATGCCTACGTAACACTCGTCTTTATCGGCCAATACATCCGCATGTGGTCGATTGGCCAGTGTGTGGCACACTAAATTACAGACAAAGTTCGTTTGTTAGACGTACTATTCATATATGGAAGATCCTGCAGAGATCTTTCCTGTTACTTATGGTATAAAATTATTCAAACTTAGTCCTCATTCCTATAATATATTTTCCTAGTTCCAAAAACAATGCAAAACCTTGAGTGTTGGTCGTATGAAAAAAAACAAAATATAATAGCACTTGCCTTTGTGCTTCCGATGGTAATATTAGAAGCAATAATCGAATTTTTAAAATTGTATGCAACGGCGTAAGATAATTTATTATGAACTACGATGTTATTTACGAGTTGAAATTTTTTGGCTTTTAAGGGATTGCAATGGTATTTATATCGTATTTATATATGGTATTTATATATATACATATATATATATACTTTATACCTTGTCGTACAAAGGTTTAGGATGCCTTTAATGTAGTAAAGTAAAGAAAATTATGTAAATTTTTAATTGCTAAAAATCGTCAAAATAAGGGCATTAATCGTCATATCGTCAAAATAAATTTTTGGAGCTCAAAGTCAAACTCAAAATGACGATAAATCATCAAATCTGGGAACTATGCTTGTGATATAAAAGGTAAGACAGAGCAGACAATTGCGATTGAGTTAAAATTCAATCAGTTGTGTGGGAAGAGGTCACATGGAATTCAGTAAGAATTCGGTCAGACACGTTGCGTGTGAAGAGAATATTGTAGTATTGCTTGTAAGCAGAGAAGAATAATGAACAGTTCTTATCACGTACGCGGAAGAGAGTGAAAGAAGAATAACACTTAAAGCAAATTGTTACTGTGCAAATCAATTTCTAAAGATGGCACTTGGAATTGTGAGAACAATAAAGAATTGATTTATTTTTATTTTGAGCGCCCTGGTAGTCTAGTGGGTAGTGTGCTAGACTATTAGCGTGAGGGTCGTGGGTTCGATTCCCACCAGAGGCTCTGGTCTGTGACACTACACCGAGCGTATGGTCAAAGTTACTCAGCTCGTATAGAATTAGAATATAATTTGTAATTGTATTGTAATTAATAAATAAATAAATAAATAATTTTTATCTTACTTGCAATCTACGAACTCATATTTTTAACGTTTTTAAAATGGTAAAAATGGAACGATATGTATGTTTGCATGTACAACACAGTATCAATAACTAAGGAGTGCGCACGAAAAAAAATGGACATACTTTTAAGCTTATAACTTTTATCATAATAGAACGAAAATTAATACCGTCTTACATTGTCTTTGTTAGTCATCTCTTCAGAATCCGCGTGATAAATTTTATTGCAGTAGCAAAATTAGTTTTTTGAAAAAATTATTTGAAATTTTCAATGAAAAACCGCACCGCTTACAAAAAATGATTGCTAGGTTCGTAGGTGTTAATCAAAAAACAGTTTCTAAACTAAGAATAAAACAATGAAAGGAGTCTTTGAGTATTGAGAGAAAGCATGGAAGTGGAAGAAAAAAAGGATTTGCCGAACAAAACGAAGCAAGTAAAATAATACGTATTCTTTCTAAAACACCCTAAAATGTCTGGAAGAAAAAAGGTAACTCAAAAAGTTGGATGCTCTAGACCTTGGACAGAAAAAATTTTATACACAAAAGGAATTCAAATATTATTTACTTTAATTGAAATATAAAACGAAAAACATCCGCCACTTAGTTTTATTTCTATAATGAAAAATGTAAGTCAAGTTTTTTTTTTTTTTTGTGGGCACTCCTTACATTGCGATGATGCGCAAGCATGACCAGATCCGTAACATATCCAGTATCTTCAAATTTCTTTAAAATTTTTTGTATTCTTAGCATTATAATGACTATAATTATTGTGTAGTCCTGGGCGGAGAGAAGTTACATTCGAAAAGAAACTTTTTAATAACTGAGAGTTTTGCCATGCTGGCGCTTTTGAACCCGCTAAATAGATAAGACGATATTAGTGCAAAAATTAAAGAAAAGAAATTTTTGAAACTCGAATTTTAATTGATAAAAGAATGATTTTTTTCCTACAAATTTTTTAAAAAGAAAAAAGGAAAGGACTTACCGTTAAATTTTGGAATTACTTAAGTTTCCTTTTGTACTCTTTTAATTTTGTCAAAACGAGAAACAAAAATTATTGAAATTGCTGAAGTAAGTATATATGCTTAGAAAAAAAAAATTATTGAAATTGCTGAACTAAGCATATATGCATTCACATACATACGTAAATAACCATAAACTTCAAAATTTAAACATGTTGTCAGTGATCAAGCAACTCAAACAAAAAAAGGAAGAACGTCTCGCAAAGTAACATTTCAAAGTGGAAAAGCAAAACATTTCAACTCCCATATCAGATGACATTCTCTGTGTGTGTTCTTCTTGGAAATGATGACAATGCTCAGACTAGTGTTGACTGGAAGATGAATTATTGTATTTATAAATGCATAAAACTGTGTGTGTGTGTGTGTGCCAGAGAGCAAACATGCTTAAACCTTTCAAAATGCATGTTTTTCGGTATTTTTGTCGAAAAAAAAACTCTCTCAAATTCAAAATATAATTCAAGGGATTTTGCTTATTTTATTTCGTTTAAGAGCACAAATAAAAATAAATGCATTACTTTGAGGGAAATAGAGAGAGAGAGAGAGAGAGAAATTACAATTTATTTCCATACATACATGCATACATACATATGTGTGTGAGTACTCTATCATGCTTATATGAGTGAAAAGACATTTGGACATTTAGGAGAATCGTTATTTCTTTTTAAACCTGAAAGCATATACTTTCAGCATCATAAACCTCACAGCAGTAAATGCTTCTTTCATTTCTTTCAATTCTTTCTCTGTTTGTTTTTGGTTCACCTACACACTATAATTCAGCAGGAGTGTGTTTTGTGTACTCAAAAAGGTAAACAAATAAAAATTCTCATCTTAATGTCATAACCAAAAGTAGAAATGATGAGTATTTATAACAACAACAACAATAATAACAACAAAAAAATAATAAGAATATAATAATAATCATATAAAGAAAACCTCCAAATAGAGAATGAAGAAATAAAACAGAAATAAAAAGTACTACAACCCATTAGGAGAAGTTATGTAAAAATTAACACACACAACATAAGTGAGAAACTAGGTCAATAATCCTGACTGATGGGTTCTAATAACCAATTATGTATCTATGTTTGTAATGTGTAATACGAAGAGTTTCAGCGAACGTTTGTTTCTGTGGAAAACACAATAGTTCCGTAGTTTTGTTGACTCTCAATAAATAGAGTGAATTTGTTTGTGTTCTCTATACAAACAAAAGTTTGTTTGAATAGAAGCCTGCCTCTTAACGGCACCAATGTCCCCCGGGGGCCGAACATCTTCAGCTTTTTACACACATAGGACACGAACGTCAACAAAGTTCGTTAAAATGAGCGTACAAATGCATTCAGTTACTAGTCAGCTTTCAGTGAAGCAGGTTCACGTCGCTTTTTTTTTGAATTTTTTTTGTGTATCAATTATACACCCAAAGAAAAATTTAAATAAAATGTGAAGAAAAGTAGGCAGACAGAATTTTTTTACTTTAAATATATTGAATTTCAGGTGCCTGTAATAAGTAATGATGACTCTTGCGAAAAACTCATAAAAACTTGTGCGAAAAATACCAACGGTATTAAAAAGCAGAATATTTGTTCTAAGACTGCTTGAAACAATAATTACTAACAATTTTCCCCCGGGTTATACACATGCTTCTCACAAATACACTCATATTTTTATCATGTTCTCTTTGTGCCGATGTCTGCTCCTAAACCATGCTTTAAATTGTCTTCTCTTCAGATGTTTGTGTGAATTTGTTGCTTGACTTTCAATCCATGTAAATATGCGTTCAATTACTTTGCTAAGATCAGGCTTATTTAATGCTTAAAATCTCAAACAGAAGGACTATGAATTTATTAGAAAATTCGGGTGATAATACAATTGTAGTGATCGTCAACTGAGAAAGCATTCAACACAACTTCACTATTAATCGTATGTAAGGCATTGAAGTCGCTGTAGTCTAGTAGATAGTGTGTTGGCGTATTAGACGTAAAGCCAGGGTTCGAGCCCCAGGCCAGACATCAAAACTAAATACAAAAAAATATCGTCAAAAATATTTTTTTGACGATTTCCTCTCAGCAGATATCTGGCAAAAACTGTGAGAGTAAATAAAATTGCCATGAAAAGTTTCTCAAAAAATCTGTCGTTCGAAGTCGTCTTTAAACTGTAGGTCCCGCCGCTTATGGAGAAAAATTAACCCAAACAACATAAGCGGTGTGAGAAACTAGGTCAATAATACTGACTGAAGGGTTGTAATAGCCAATTATGTAAGGCCTTGATGGAATCCATGATATGGAAGGCACTGCAGCCATTGTATCGATTTTATTCCTGTTACAGAAGCACAACAATGGCTCAATGAACACAATCTGTGCAGAAGTTTGCCGTAGTCTAGTAGATAGTGTGTTGGAATGTTAGACAAAACAAGTCGCTGTTGATATCTTAAGTCCTACATTTCCAACAGAATGAAGTCCCAAAATATATTTCCCTGGCGATTTCCATTCAGCGGATTGCTGGCAAAAACTCTGACAGCAAAGAAAATTGCTAAGAATTGCTGTAGGTCCTGCCACTCATGTTTAAAATTAACGTAAACATCATAAGTGGCTTGAGAAACTAGGTCGATATCCTAATTGAAGGGTTGTAATGCCCAACTATGTATGTTTGTATGACTGCTACACATCTACCAAGGCTTCTTTAACTGCGGACTATTCCACTCTTGTGGTGGTCAAAGTCAAAGTTAAAACAATCAATAAAACTAATGGCATTAGCCGGTACTTCTTACATAATTTTTAATCTTGTATCCTGACTGAATGGTTGTAATGCCTAACTATGTACTTCTGGATGTCTGCTACACACCTGCCAAGACTATTATATAAATTGAGACAAAATCAAATAGTTGTGTCCCAAAAGCTCTTATTTTTTCTTCAATATTATTCCAATATATTCCCTATCACGCAACTCTTCCTTATATAGTGTCATACCAAATCTAATTTCATTAAATTTTCTAATCTTTCCTATTATTCGTTAGACTCTAATTCATTTTACACGTCCCTATAATGAATTTATTTCCAAAAATTATACATAATTTGAGTCACTTTATTTAAATATTAATTGTATTGTGTACTGTTCGATGCCTTTAATGGGAAATTCCATAAACAGTGTTAATTTATGCCTCAGAAATGCAATGCAAATATACGTAGTAATTGGCTAAAAGCTAAACTAATAAATTAAAGCAACACACTTGTAATCGAATAATTGGATTTTAAATTAAATCGAATTTTTTCTCTTTCTATTTACAAGAGAAAAATTTATTGCATTAAGGAGGCTCATATGAAATGAATTCGACCGCAGGCGTATGATTAATATAAACACACTATAAGTGCCTTCAATTAATAAATAACTCATACGTCTCAGTGTACTTTATTTTGTTATGAAATCTGAAGGAAAGGCACAATTAATGTGATAATTAGTGTTCTAATCAGGGCTTCAATGAAAAAAATCATTCTAATTAAATTCATTAAAATTAATGAATTTATTTTTATACAATAAAATTTCATGAAATTCATTATTTTCTATTAATTTTTTATAAAATATTGATATGCTGAGCAAACGCTAGAACAACAGCCGATTATTCGAACAAAAAATTTCATCAGCATTTAAGCAAAATTAAAATACATTGGACTCGGAGAACCTTAAAAGTAATTGTATAGGGTGGATGAAAATTTATTTTATTGTTGTGATGTACAATTGTTTCGTTTAGAAATGAAATAATATTTCATTCATATGGCTGCCTCGGCTGGCCTCAAAGCATCTCTTTCTATCGGATCAATTTTCGTGTACTTTTTCGAGTGTAAGAGGTCGTATCTCAGCAATGGCATCATGAATGTTGGCCTTCAAAAGCTTAATTGCCTCTGGTTTATCTGAATAACACTTTTCTTTAACTCGTGGCTAAAGGAAAACAGTCCAACGGTATGAAATCGCAGCATCTTGGCGGCCGATTGATATCACCTTTTCAGCCAATTAAACGGCCATCCAAAATAGATAATTGGTCATTACAACCCTTCAGTCAGGATTACGACCTATAACTCTGACTCACAGCTACCAGATTTAACGATTTGTCGTCATTTTGATGGTTTTAAGCTCCGAAAATGTCACTCTGACGATATGACGATGAATGCCCTTGTTTTGACGATTTTTAGCAATTAAAAATTTACATTATTTGCTCTACTTTAGTACACTAAAGGCTTTCTTAAGCTTTGTATAACCAGGTGTAGAATATAAATACCGGCATAAATACCGAATTAATCCCTTACAAGCCAAAAAATTTCAACACGTAAATAATATCGTAGTTGATAATAAATTATCATATGCCGTTGCATACAATTTTAAAAATTTGATTAGAGCTTTTAATATTACCGTCGGAAGTACAAAAGCAAGTGCCATTATATTTTTTTTTCATACTACCAATACTCAAGGATTGGCATTGTTTTTGGAACTAGGAAAATATATTATAGAAATGGCGAAAGAGGAAGCAGTGTTAATGGAGACTAGGTTTGAATATTTGTATAACATAAGTAACAGGAAAGCTCTCTGCTGGAAGGCAGTTCCTCATATGGATAGTCTGTATAACAAACGAATTTTGTCTGTAATGCAGTGTGCGATATACAGGCCAATCAACTACATGCGAATGTGCTGGCCAAGAAAGACGAGTGTTACGTAGGAAAACGTGATTCTCATAAACAACTTCCCTTATTTCGATCGAGCAATATCCATTCTAGTAGCGATAGAAAGCCAAATTGCAACGATTCTCCAATGAATCAATGGAGCTGGAACACTATCGTGATTTACGACCAACAAGGGCCACAGCTACACTGAGGTATATGGTCGAGAAGCCACAAAATAGACTTTAAGGGCCTACTCATACATGAGAGTTGTATTCCATTTTCGGTTGGTTAGAAATGGTGTAATTTGTAAGTAGATCAAATGAAGTGAAGTATTTATTGCAACGTCTTAAGAAACCAAGGGACTGAAAAATGTGGCAGTTCTAGTGAGCATGACATTGAATTTTCATGCCCATTAAATCAAGATCTTCTAACTTCCTAATACTTACACCACATATAGGTATAGATGATGCAGTATTATTGCTGCTTAACATTGTCGTTATATTCGTTTTTGTTTTTCAAAAACCTTTCAATTTATTTATTTGCAATGAACATCTTTGACGATTTTGAGGATTTTTTCTCAAATATTTGATGATTTGATGCCTGATTTATCTGGCAGCAGTGCTCACACTACTCATGTTGTGTGCGTTAATAATTATACATGAGCGGCGGGACCTACAGTTTAAAGCCGACTCCGAACGACAGATTATTTTGAAACATTTCATGGCAATTTTTATTAAGCGCTCTGAGTTTTTGCCAGAAATCTGCTAAGAGGAAGTTGCCGAAGAAATATTTTTTCTTATTTTCGTTTTAATGTCTAACATTGGGCTTGAACCTGGGCCTTACGTCTAATATGCCAACACACTACCTACTAGACTACAACAACTTCACGGCCATCAAACGTTTGATGCAATAAATCGATTGTGGCATGAAATGTGTACCAAGTTGCAACATCCTGTTGCAATCAAATACTGTTCACATCAATACCATGAAGAGCGGGCATAAAAAAATGGTTATAATGGTGCGATAAGTGTCTCCATTGATAATAATGGTTGCGCCGTCTTCATTTTCAAAGAAATGTAGGCCAATAATGCCTCCGCTTTATAAGCCACAACAAACAGTTACTCGTAATAGGTGCATTGTCTTCTCTAACACCAAGTGTGGATTTTCTGAGCACCATATGTGTCAGTTTTTCTTATTCACCTGGAATTTCGAAATGTTAATTCATTTAAACTTAGTGCTCTAAAACTTTATTTTGTTTTTAAAATTTATAACAAAAACTCCTTGAAAAACGGAGACTTTTGTCTCCAATAATATGCAAAGCACGGCATACGTTTTGAAATCACAAGACGTCTTAGCTTTCCATACGTTGTGTTCTAGAAATATGTTCCGTATTTCGTTCCACAGTCCATTAAACCTTTTAAAATGAATATTTTTATATGACAGAGACATTCATTCAAGTCAGTCATTCATTCATTCATTTATTTCTTCATTTGTATGAGTGTGTGTGTGTGTACTATCATCGTTCATTTATTTAAATACGTATTGTAAAGAGTGTATAGCACAGAAATAATAACACTGGCTTGGGTTGAAAGAACAAATAAATTGTTTGCATATGCATGTGTGTGAGTATAGTGTGTGTGTGTGTACGTGTATGCATAATACCAAATAATGTGTTTACGTTTTGCATGCTCAGCAATATAAACTCTTGGAGACAAATAATAAAACAAATACTGTGATTCGTTTCTCCTTCTTCCTTTATACCCATACACAGGCAAAAATTATTAATATTTTCTTGTTATTATTGTTGTTGTTGTTTTCTTTTTTTTTTATGCTTTTTTTGGTAATATTATTTAATACTCCCTTGCTCTCTCTCTCTCTTTCTCTTTCTCTTACTCTCTAAGCTTACACAGGCATTTGGATTTATATTGTACGTTGTGCATGCACATGCATGCATGCCATATATTTAGGTTTTGTGTTATTATTGTGACATTATATGCGAGATTATCATGTTTTATGCATTTGTTGTTGACTCATGAAGCGTTCACTTACTTTAACTACAAATATACAATAACAACAACAACAGCAACAACAAAAACTACAAACAATTGTAAAATGAAACTGTAGTACGTAGTATTTTATGTTTCATTTCCCATAAGAATTAAAAAGTTCACTACCGTTATGTAAAATTATTCTTCTTGTTTGTTTGTTTTTCTTAAATTTTTATTGTTGTTGTTGTTGTTGTTGGTTTTTATATTATTATTAATACAAAATTATTTTTTTTTTCTTCCTTTTGTCTGGCTGTAATAAGAGAACGATTTGTATGTAAAAGTAAGTTCAAGAGAGAGAGGAACGAGGACGTTGTGGTATACAGTGTATGTATGAGAGGTTGGTATGCCTTTGTCTCACGAAACAGGAATAAGAAAATTATTTTCGTTTTTCTTTTTTGTTTTTCTAAATGTCTGCATTATTATTTTGTACTTTATGTACTACCACACACACAGACTTAAATGAAGTAACGTATAGGCAGAGAGAGAGAGAATCATCTTTCAATTCAAAGTTATGATAATTTTGTGCCAGTAAAAGGTGAAACTATTATAACATGTGCAATGTTTAAAAAGCAATAACCCAGTAAGCATTATGGCAAGTGAAGGAAGAATAAAGTAAAAGCCTAGAAACTATGCGAATGTCGTAATCATTTATTCATCCTTCGTGAGTGGTGATTTCTGCAGTGATTACAATGAAATATGTTGAGAGTTATAACCACAATAAACTGTGTTATCTTTGCCCTGGTCTAGGAAGCAGAGTGTTGTCTTATAAGCAGTGAGGTCATGGGTCAAACAATCTCCAATAAAACCAAATAAAAAGAATATTTCCTCGGCAACTTCCACTCAGCAGATTTCTAGCAAAAACTATGACAGTAAATAAAAAAGTTGCCATGAAAAGAATCCCGAAAATCTGTCTTTCGGAGTTCATTTTAAACTGTAGGCAGCGCTACTCATTTGTAATATTAACAGACACTCCACAAATGGCGTAAGAAGCTAGGTCGTAACGAATTATTATAAAACCTATGTGAAGAAAGCAGTAAATATTGTAAAAAAAAATTGTTCCCAACTTCTACGCCACCATAACATGCTTTTCCTCTGTATAGGAAACGTATTTTAATTTAATTTAAAATCCAATTGGAGTGCCAAGACATCCAATATAAAATTGTGTGCACACATGTTTAAGGAACTGCTGTTGTCTGAAGGAAAATCTACTTGAACGTGTATTAGATTAATACCGGATTTATTCGGTCGCCGTGGTCTAGTAGGTAGGGTGTTGGCTTATTAGACTGAAAGCCAGACATAAAAACAAAATACAAAAAGTATCTCTTCGGCGATTTCCTCTCAACAGATTTCTGGCAAAAACTCTGAGAGGAAATTAAATTTCCATGAAAAGCTTTTCAAAAATCTAACGTTCGGAGTCGGCTTTGCCCTGTAGGTGCCCTCACTCATTTATAAAATTAACGCACACAACATATGTGGTATGAGAAACTAGGACAATAATCCTGGCTGAAGGGTTGTAATGGCCAATCATGTATGTATGTTTGCATAAAAGAATATTCCAGTTAGATTGCAAAGGATACACTACAGGCTTTTATTTTTGAGCAACGAATTTACAGCTAAGTATTCATTGCTACTTGAAGTCGCCGTGGTCTAGTGGGTAGTGTGTTGGCTTATTAGACGAAAGGCCCGGGTTCGAATCCCAGTTCAGACATCAAAACGAAAAAAATTTCTTCGGCGACTTCCTCTCAGCAGATTTCTGGCAAAGACTTTGAGAGTAAAAATTGCCATGAAAAGCTTCTCAAAAATCTGTCGTTCGGAGTAGACTTTAGACTGTAGGTCCCGCTGCCACTCATGTATAAAATTAACGCACACAACATAAGTGGCGTGAGAAGCTAGGTCGTAATCCTGACTGAAGGGTTGTAATGGCCAATTATGTATGTATGTATTCATTGCTACTTACTTACTTACTTCGAACGCTATAGCGACGCCAGTGATGCCGCTGAATGTTAATAGACTGCATAACGCCCTTGGCTTTGAGCAGCTCATACAGCTCACTAAAATTAGCGTTAACTGGGCTGAGTTTTCTCTGCAATACTCTAAAGGTTGCTGCATCATCATTAGCAGTAACCATGTCTCTGCGCCACAAAGAAGCACTAGGAGGATGAGCGTATTAGTTTTATCGTATGAAAGTGGTCTCTGCTACTTCGAGTAGAATGCCTATTGAGGCAATATTACCACCTGTTAGCAAGGGTGATCCTGCTCATCATCTCCAGACCTTCAGCATTTTTGGTGGCAACGGCGGATTAAGACCCATTAGTACTATTGAACGGAAGTCCCCATTTACTGCCAGATTTAACTTAATAGATTTTTATTCAATAGTACTGATAGGATGGATCAGGCAGTAAATGAGGACAAAACGTAGTATATGTTATCGGGAAGTAGAAGCATGAGGAGTATTAGATCTCAGATTACAGTCGATAACTATGCTTTCGATATAGTCAAGGAATTTGGCTCCGCCGTTGCCATCAAAAACAATGAACATCTGGAGGTCAAGCGCAGTAATATATCGCTTGGTGCGCTCTACAATATCAATGTTGGCAGCGTACGCAAACAACAATGCACTTCTGCCTTTCGCAGAACACTCTCCATGACGCAGTTGAAGAGATCGCATGCTTCATAGCTACAGTGACGTCAATATCAGATAATCTCTGTATTCGCCCAAGCATTCCGGATTCATTGGTCTCTCCCATTTATGAATCATTACGGAACGTGCACAAATCATTTGTATTCTTTAATATTCAATTCTGAGTTTTATTTCATATCGGAAAATACTGAGTTATATTTCACTATATTTCTATTAAATTTCTTATATTTTCCTTGCAAATGTTTTTATTAGTAACATTTACTTCGAATATTGATGTCTTTTGTTTACTGGGTAATCCACTCATTAAACTGCAAGTAAAGCAATGCACACACATATGGTAGATATATGTGTGAATGTGTATGTGTAAGTAAAGTTCTCATTATTTATTCCTTCTCCTTGTTCTATGAACGCGTGTATATTAATGTCAGCCAAAAGAGTTCGACACAAACACTTCTAAGACTTTTGCACTCTCATTTGTATGGATATGTTTGTGTATGTGTGAATATGAATTATGAATATGTGTGTGTGTGTGTTTGGTAGAAATTTTTGAAAATTATTTTTTCCTTCCTGTTGTTAAAGGTGCTGTAATACTTTGTTTTTTTTTGTTTTTTCTCTTTTGCTCAACTCTAAGAGTTTTTGTTTTAAATTAAAAAATAATTTTACAACATTGTTGTTTTTATTGTAAAATTGTTGCTAGTAATGTTGTTGTTGTTGTTGGTTTTTTATGTTAGTTTTGTCTCCTTGCATTTTGTAAATTTTTATAGTTTTTTTTTTGTTTTTCTTCAGAAAATTCAAGACAGAACTTTTTTAATTAAAAATTGCGATTTTTTTATCGTGTTTTGTTTTGAGCGTAGAGTGAATAAAGATGCTTTTAAAAATATATAATCATCAAACTAAAACAACAACAACAACAACAATAATAATAATCATAATCTGGTAATTAATACACTAGAAGGAATACATCCACATACATAAACATTACGAAATGCTAGAAAATTGGAAGAAAATCATAGGAAACAAAAAACGGAAATAAGTAACAAAAAATAGAAGAGATTTAATTGATAGCAAAATAAAAAGAAAATAAAAAATTAATAAAGAAAATTGCAATGACGAATTTAAAACAAAACAATATTTCAATACAAAAAAGTTAAGACGTGCTTAATAAATAGATTTTGTAAAACAATTACTTTCGAATGGCAATCATTTCATTTCCTCGTAGGTTTTTTTTTTAATTATATTGAAGAATCTCGATATCGGTGCTTTGCTTTTACATCACTTAACATTAAAGTGGTAAAGAAGTAAACAAAAATACAACAACAAACAATAAACAAGTAAACAAAAATACAACAACAAACACCAGCATAAAAGTAGTAATCAACTAAACAAAACTACAACAACAAACATTACAGGAATAAATGTAAATATTGAAACAATGAAAAACCGGTCATGAAAAGTTAAAAAAAAATCTGTTGTTCGCAATCGACTTTAAGCTGTGGGTCTCGCCGCTTATTTAGAAAACTAACACCTTCAACATAACTAGTGTGAGAAACTAGGTCAATAATCCAGACTGAAGTGTTGTAATGACCAATTATGTATGTATGTATTGAAACAACGCTGTTTACATTTATAGAGATTTCGAGAAGACGAATCCACGAACATTAGCCTTCAAGACCATTCATCAGACTGTTTACTCAGCCATATAAAAGACAAAACAAAACAGGCAACTGGGTTAGTAATAGTTCAGTCAGTCTTGTATGAGGACGCGATGCATTTGAAGAGAGTAATCGTGGTTTGAGGATCTCTGATTTGAACAATATTGAACAATTGTCTAGTAATTGTTATTGTTTTTGCAAAGGGTATAAATAGAGGAATAACATAAAAGGCAATTGTTGTTGTATACATAAAGTTGTGAACACTGGCACACAGAATTGTGCGAATAATAAAGAATCATATATATTTCTGTCGGTTCCAAATATCTCCCATACTACCGCATCAAATTTAATGAATGATATCTCATTTTGAAGCTTATATCTAACACTAATGGCGAAAAATAATTAGAAATTGAAAAATTAATATTTTCATTGATAAAAATTATATTTTATATAGAACTGCATAATAATACTGTTGTCATTGTGATTACATGTTTTTGTCCAAGTGTGCTAATACAGGGTCGCTTAATAGTAATGCAGCTCTATATAATATAGTATGTATTAAAATCCATTCTGGCAATACCGCTATTTACTATAATGCCGTTTATTACTAAGTCAGTTATATATAATATGCATATTAAGTTGTAAAAAGCTGTTTTGGCAATTATTTTTATGTTACAAAAATGACAACTAACGGTGCGGAATATTCGCACGGGTCATCTAGTTTTAATTAAAACTAAACACAAAAATTATTTTTATTTTATTTGCAATCTATAAACTCATGGTTTAAATGTTTTTAAAAGGAAAAAACTACTAGTATTAAAGAAAAATTTCATTATAGATATTATGATGTCGCCTTAGTCTAGTAGGTAGTGTGTTGGTTGATTAGATGTAAAGCCAGGGTTCGAGCACCAGGCCAGACATTAAAACAAAATACAAAAAGTATCTTTTCAAGGATTTCCTTTCAGCAGATTTCTAGCAAACATTCTGAGAGTAAATATTAAAATTGACATGAAAAGTTTCTCCAAAAAAAAATCTGTCGTTCGGAGTCGACTTTAAATTGTAGGTGCCGCCATTTATGTATAAAATTAGCACACACAACATAAGTGGTGTGAGAAACTAGACCAATAATCCTGACTGAAGAGTTATAATGACCAATTAGGTTAGGTTAGGTTAGAGAGCGTGCACCTGTCGGTGAAGACAAGTACAGTACCCGGAGGTCGAAATTTACCCATTGTACATTGTCCTTAGGGAAGGAAAGAAATAGATGATATAAGAATGTAGGTAGGTAGGTAGGTAGGAGGAATAATGGGAAACGGAGGAACTACACAGGAAGAAAGAGACACAAAACAAAACGCTCCTTTATTGCAACATAGTCATATCTCAAAAAAAATTGAACTTGGCAAAATGCGATTTTAGTTTTCAAGACATAAGTCCTATGATCTAATTGCCGCAAACATATTTTGCTTTAACTTCGGTTCAGCTTGGGATATAAAACTGTTTTTTTTTTCAATATGTACAGAAGGTCTAAAAGAGCAGTTTTGCTTAAGTAACTACAAATTTTTAATTTTTTGAGATATGACTATGTTGCAATAAAGGAGCGAAAAGAGGATGAGAGCGCGACTACCACTTATGAAGCCCTAGCACCATGACCAATTATAAATGTGTATAAAATTAAAAGAATTGTTTCCATGTATTAGATGGTAAAGGATGGCATGTGAAAGAGGCAAGGAAAGGTCTACGGCGCTATCTATGTTTTGCATAACAACAATGGGCGTGATGTAAATTTTAGGACGTAGATTTTGTTACAAAATAGCATAAACACTAAAGAGGTACAAATGCTGCAAAATAATGTAAAAGGAAGCCCAGTTAAATCAGCTACTAATATGGGCACGCTGTAGAAGTTGCCGTAGGCTAGTAGGCCACAGTGAGTTGCAGGCAACTGTTGTCAGAATAAACAAGTCAAATGGAAAGAGATGCAATAGAGTATTGGTAGCTTTTAAAGGGAATGTGTTCAACTCCAACTCTGAGTTGTCCCAGCTGACCAATGTATTCTTTCAAACCTAATAATGATCACGGCTGGCATTTCTAGCGACAAGTAAACTATAGCGGCGTGAGTGTCTTATTATGGTGCTGTACATCTAGTAGAGTACAGGCTAAGTATGGCACTGTGGAGTAGTCTATCTATACTGCGTTGCCAATATATTTTTAAGTGAAAATCACGGTTTGATAGTTACTGATTGGAGAATATACCGTAGGAATGGCATTTTGTTAGTAAGAGTTTGTGAGATTCACAACAAATTTTTTATTTTTTTTCCATTACAACTAGTCCCACTGTAGTCCCAATAAAATTTAATATCTTACCAACAATTTTTGTTTGCATTTGTTGGCTTTATGTTTTGTTATTCGTTTTAAAAACATGTTTTCTTCTTTTTGTTGTTATTGCCGTAATGAAAATTTAAATCAATATTTATTCGTTATTCGTTAAATTTATGGTTTTTTTTTGTTTTTGTTTCATCATTTTCTGATAATGTTTTATAATCCATCATCAAATTGATGGCATTAATAACCAATAATTGAAATAAATTGTGTTCTTGTTATTGTTACAACAAATATTGGCCCGAAGGCAACAAAAAAACAAAAAAAAACCTAAAATTTATTATTGCTTCCTTTAGCGGCCCACATAATTTATAAGATTTCATGTGTTTTTTTTTTGGAATTTTTTTTGTTCAAACAATTGTGTTTTAATTTTAGAAGCAATATAAACGCTCGTGTTTATTTTGCTTCAACAAATTGAAAAGAATTTTTTGTTTTCCATTACATTTTTTGTACGTTTTATTTTGTTTGATATAAAAAAATGGCATGAAAAATTGAACAATAAAATGAAAAAAAATATAAGAAATGTTTTCAGCTTACCCTTAAGCTTTCTTTAATAGCATGCGTATGAGTTCTGGGCTGCTGTTGCCCCCTGCCAATACGTAAAAAATGTTCAATATGAAGCCAACAAAACAAAAGAAAAATAAAAATAGAAGAGAAATTTATGATCTAAACCTGGTAACAGCTTCTAGAAACTACATCAATTATTTCGTCATAATGTTATGCTATTTTGTTTAATAGGTTATCGTTATTCATATTAGGCAAGCCATAATGGCAAGTTATTAAGTTATTGATTAAGAAATTTATAATATCGGGTTAGCCATTTAGTGGTTGCGTTTATTCTAATCTGGCAAAAGTTTCTTGACTTATTGAACAGCCAATTGTTAAGATTATAAACAAATTATGAAGAGACTTGAAGCATTACAGATATGGTCAGATATCGTTGTAGTATGCGCTGCTCAAAATTTGACATTTGTTAGGAAAAAATACTTACAGTTTACAATTTTATCTTTTAAAAACGTTTAAAATATGAGCTCGTAGATTACAAATAAAATGAAAATAAATTTTGTGTTTAGTTTTAATTAAAATTTTTTATTATTCACACCAATTCTGTGTGCCACTGTTCACAACTTGATGTAAACAACAACAATTGCCGTTTTTTTTGCTATTCCTCTGTTTCAACACTTTCCATAAACAATAACAATAACTAAACGACAGATCTCTGTAACGGAAATATTCAAACCACAATTACTCTCTTTAAACATACCGCGTCTTCACACAAGACTGACTGAACTTCGCTAATTCACCCGCTGCTTTGCCTTGCCTTTTATATGGCAGAGCAAACCTTCTAATGAATGTTTCTGAAGGCGAAAGTGACGCTCTGCCTTACTTGGAAATGAAAAATTGTAAATACAGTGCAAGCTAAAGCCACGATGTAGCAAGTTTTGTTTCATTGTTCAGCTTTTGTAACCTCGAGACTTTAATTTTTCTGCTCTGATACTATAATAGATATAGACTGAGAGCCATAAGTAAGTCAACACCTACTATAATTTTAAATTTTCTATTATAAAAAATATCCTTATAGAGCAACAATAATTTTGTTTTTGTTTTAACATTTCATAAAGTAATGAATAAACATTTTTATTTTTGGAAATTTATTCGACTATTCCCTTTTACTTTTCTCGCTATCCTAAGAAAATGAATTATTTCAGTAGTGTTTACTTACTTTTGGCTCTCAGTGTAATTCTTTCTCAGAGGAATAAACTGGAAGGAGTTAGAGAAGTTTGTACAAGATACAGAATTCTTAATAGTACGCGTACCATAATCCTACATGGGGCATGAGACACTTGGTTATAACTGACATAACAAACTTTCAGTCAGGATTACGACAACGCTTCAAACAGCATTTATGTTGTGTGTTAATTTTATGCATGAGTGGCAGGACCTACAGTTTAAAGTCGACTCCGAACGACAAATACTTGAAAAAGTTTTTCAAATCACAGCTCCGAGGTGGCCAAACGACATCAACTCTGCGGCTGATAATACGATTTTCAATAACAGGGCGCAAAACATCGAGTGTAACATCGGCTGTGTGACACGCAGTGCCGTCCTTTTGAAACCAAATGTTGCCAATATCCTCCTCTTCAATTTTTGTGAACAAAAATTCGTTCAACATGGCCTGATAACTATCGCCATTGACTGTAACGGCTACTCCTTGCTCATTTTCGAAGAAAACTGGCTCAATTATGCGTCTGGACTAAAATCCGCACCGGTATAATAGATATAATTCGTTATCAGAGAAATAAACTGGAAAATTATATAGAAATTTGTACAAGATATAGATTTCCAATAGACAGTAGGATGGTATTCTTAATAGTTACAAACCTTCTGCCAGGATTTCAACCACGCTTCTAACAGCATTTATGTTGTGTGTTTTAATTTCAGACATGAGTAGCAGGACCTACAGTTTAAAATCGATTCCGTACGACATATTCTTAAGAAACTTTTTCATTGCAATTGTATTTTACTCTCAGAGATTTTTGCCAGAAATCTGCTGAGAGGCAGTAATTAAAGAAACCTTTGTTCATATTTCGTTTTGTTGGAGATTTCTAACCTGGGGTTTCTACCGTAGCCTTACGTCTAATAAGCCAACACACTACCTACTATAATATGGTAACTACTTCCCTTGCTTCGTCGCCATTTATTCGATTAACCCGGCCTCGAGGTAATCATAACCATTTAAAGGGTCCGCCAAATAATCTTTTTTTTTTTTGAAAATGCTTTGAAAAACAACTACTGAATATTTTTTCAAATTTCTTTTTTTATTTGAAAGTACAATCCTTTCGTTTAATAATGGAAAATAATTTCATTCAGATGGTTGCCTTGGCTGGCCAATTTTTAAGCACATTATCGATTGTGTGCAGCTGTATTTCACCAATGGCATCACGAATATTGTCCTTTAAAACGTCAATTGTCTCTAGCTTGTCGGCGTAACACTTATCTTTGACTGCACCCCATAAATAATAGGCCAACGGTATCAAATCGCAGCTCCGAGGTGGCCAAACGACATCAGCTCTGCGGCTGATAATGCTATTTTCAAAAACAGGGCACAAAACATCGAGTGTAGCTTCGGCTGTTTGGCACATAGCGCCGTCCTGTTGAAACCAAATGTTGCCAATATCCTCCTCTTCAATTTTTGTGAACAAAAATTCGTTCAACATGGCCTGATAAGGATCGCCATTGACTGTAACGGCCCCTCTTTGCTTATTTTCGAAGAAAAATGGCTTTATTATGCCTCTGGACCAAAATCCACACCAAACAGTTACTCGTTTTGGGTGTGTCGGCTTTTCAATGTATGCGTGCGGGTTTTCTGTGCCCCAAATGCAACAACTTTTCTTGTTACATACCCGACAAGATCAAAATGAGCTTCATCTGAAAAGATGATTTTTTTTTTTTGCCAAAATCGGCATCCTTTTAAGTCGATTGCAGGCCCACTTAGCGAAGCGAAGACGCATTGAATGGTCAATTGTTCAAGCGTATACACAACCATATTCGTTCAGCAGAAGGATAAAACTAATTGTCTGTCAAATCAGACATGAACTAAGTGTTACCATTCACGAAATAAGCAGTAGTTGAAAAAAAAACATTAGATGGCGGACCTGATACTTTATCCACTTAAACCATACCGCTCGACCATTTACGCCAGTAATTACTTTCTATTTACATTCACCATTTTTTTTTTATTCTCGGCTGCGGCTGCTTCTTTGTAAAAACCACATTTAATTAAAACGAAAATTCTAAAATCCATTGAAGGCAATGTAAAGTAAATGCTTCTCGTTTTTTGTGAAAATTATTTTATGCAAAAGCATGTCTTTCATTATAAAAAAAAAAAAAAATTAAAGAAATATGAAAAGAAAAGAGAGGAAGAACATAAAAAAATAATATTTTTACACAGACACATACACACACACACATACAAATAAATAATATTGATTATAAGTGAAAACCAAGAAGAGAAAAGAGAAGAGCTTGGCATAATTCAAGGGGAAACACTTGAATTAATGTTCGAGAAAAAGTATAACAGTAAATAGTAAAAGATAAACAAGCAAACAAGAATAACAAACAACAACAACAACAACTATAATATTTTTTGAATTGTTAAATAAAACAAATTATTTATTACACAGAAAAAGAAAACATAAATAACAAATGCCAACAATAAGCTCTACAAACACTCTACACTCTACTCACGGCTCTTTCGTGCTCTCATAAAAATATAGAAGCATCAGCTCTTATTTTTATGGCACAATAACGTATAAAACGAAATGCTTTTTCGTAAAAAATTTTGTATTTGTATTTGTATGTTTGGGTGGCTATGTAAGTAAAATGAATATTTTATTTATTATTGTTATAGTTGTTGTTGTTGTTGTTGCATTTTATTCTGCTGTTTTGTTTGTTTGTTTATTTGTTTGTTTAAAGCATCATTAGTGTTATTAAAACAAACACCACAACATTTCGTTCTTTTTACACAACAAAAGAAAACAAAACACTTTCGCTATCATTTTCTCTCTCATTCACTCTGTCTCTCTCTTTATCTTTACAAAGCCACTATACACAGTGTCGTTTACAAGCAAACATTTATTTCATTGCATACTTTCAGGCAATTGAAAGACTGCGTGCTTGTGTGTGTGCTGTGTTGTAAAAGAAAAATGTGTCGATTTGTCATTGAATACCACAGAGCCGTAATGATTGCATTTAATCTAAAGGTGTGTGCTACGAAAATAAGAAAGTGTCACCCACACATCCACACACACACACACATACAGAAAAATAAAATAAAACCCCAAGTGAGAGTAACTGATAAATGTGTTCCACTCATTATCAGGGTGTAGCCTAAGAATTTCAAATTGATGAATTTTATGTTGGTAATAGCGTCGCATTTTTTCTTCATTCTCTGTTCTTTTGTTTTTTGTATACTTTTTGTATAATATTGTCTATACATTTCATTGAAATATTGTCATTTAATGTACACCAACAATAAAAAAAAAAACAATATTAATGCCACACACAAATGTATGCGATAATAAAAGTAAAAACTGTGAGGAGAAGTAAAGAAGAAGATGAAATTTATTAGCCAATATTTTTATAAGCAAACAAATTCAAGTTATTGGCAAATAAAAATTATTTTAAATTTCTTCAATAACACTTTTAAAGTACGCTTTATTTAAATGCATTTGAAAAGAAGGAGGAGAATAAAAATGTTTAAAAACAATGCTACAAAAATTGTTTTTCGGTTCTAAAGGCGAGAAGGTTAACATTATTAAAATGTTGTGAAATTGTGTGGAATATAAAACTTTTATTGACCGACAGGAATAATACGAGAAGGTCATCGCCACTTTATGTGACTCCATGGCTCGAGGAGGCATACTCACATGCTATGTTGTCAATCAGCAATGAATCGTTTTTTCGCTACTCATAAGCACTCATGAAATTTTGAATATAAGGTAAGTCAACAATATTAAAATTTAATTACTTTGACTCACTAGTACTCACTACAACGTTGATTTATAAGTACAGGTTGCAATAAGTATGAGTACAACGTTGATATCGAAACCCATACCATTCGAAATATGTTTACTCATCCTGAGTCATAACTTTAGAAAAACACTTATGATACCTTCAAATGATTCAAGTCACTCGAATGAGGAGTACTTCAAACTTTGAATATGAGTAGAGGTTCCATGATATTAAAATATGTATGAAAGCGTATACATACATAATTGGTCATTGCAACCCTTCTCTCAGGATTATTGACCTAGTTGCTCACGTAGCTTATGTTGTGTGTGTAAATTTTATACTTAAGTGGAGGGACCTATAGTTTTTAAAGTCGACTCCGAACGACAGATTTTTGAGAAGATTTTTCATAGCAAATTTTATTTACTTTCAGAGTTTTTGCCAGAAATCTGCTGAGAGGAAGTCGTCGAAGAAATATTTTCATATTTTCGTTTTAATGTCTAACCTGGGTTTTGAACTTGGGGCTTTCGTCTAATAACCAAACATACTATCTACGAGACTACGGCGACTTCAAAAAACACTTATGATACCTTTAAATGATTCGAGTGACTCGAATGATGCGTACTTCAAACTATGAATATGAGCAGATGTTCCATGATATGGTTATGAAAATGGAAATGATGTTGTTAAAATAATAAACAAAAGTTCCAGAAACAACGTAATGGATTTCACCGTATATGATAATGATGAACAAAAGGTACAAAAAACAAAACAACACACTGTTCAAGTGATCAATAAGTAAGTCGAAAATACAGTAATAAAAATAATGGGTTGGCCATAAAATATGTAAACACCTAACAACAAAATGCAGCGAAGAGAGAGGTAAACAACCGGATACAAAGTACAGCGTAAAAAAATATTAGCGGATAGACAAATCATAAGCAGCAACAATTCTCTCTGGACGAATGTAAACATGCTACACAAACAAATATGGAAACATGTTGTTTACATTTTTGGATCTTTCCCGAAGGCCGTCATCCTCCTTCGAGAGCATTCATCACACTATTGATCCAGCGATATAAAAAACAAGATAAAGCGAGCGAATTGAATTAATCGTGTGATTCAGTGAGAATTCAGTCAGTTGTGTGTGAAGACACGAGGACGAGAGTAATAATTCAGTTAGTCTTGAGCGCAAACAAGTTGCGTGTGAAGAAAACAGTTGTTAGTGAAGAATTACAAACAAATGTTGTTGTAAAAAGCACATATTGTGAAAGTTATTGTTGTATACGTGGAATAAGTTCGAAAAGTGGCACTAAAGTAGTGCAGACAATAAATAATTGATTTAAAATTAAACGAAAATATATTTTTATTTTATTTGCAATCTACAAACTCATATTTTTAACGTTTTTAAAAAGGTAAAAACGTAACAATATTAAAATATGTATGAATGCGTATAAGTCTCAGAAATTCTAAGTATGTTTCGATTCTACTCATCATTTTGTATACTTATTCCTGATCTCTGGTGTCAACGAAATAAAATACAAAAAAAAAAAAGAATTGTGAAGTTATTGTCTTTGGACAACACTTCTGTTTGGAAAACATTAATTTTTCTGAAGAATATTACAATTTACTGCAAACTAGTTAGTTTTCCAATCAATATCAGCTAAAGTTTTAAAAGTTTTATTCTAGCGAATAAGGATGTCTGCAATTATAATTTTGGTTTGCAGTCAAATACTATTCTGTTGACATCATACTTTAGTAATCATTACAACCCTTTAGTCGGGGGTACAACATAGTTTCTCTCAAACTCAGGACCTGTAGTTTTAAGTTGACTCTTGAGAACAGATTTTTATGAAACTTTCCGTGGCAATTTTATTTGAGTCCCAAATATTTTGCTAAAAGATTGCTGAGAGAAAAACTACTAAAGAAATATTTTTCTTTCTTAATTTTTCATTATGTTCGCGATATCTTACCCATGATTTGAAATATGGGACTTTTTCGGTGTGCTCCACCTAAAGTTTAAAAAGTTCAAGAACAATATCATCAATATTTGAAGTCGCCGTGGTTTAGTAGGTAGTGTGTTGGTTGGCTCATTAGACGAAAGGCCCGACTTAAAATCCCAGGTCAGACATCAAAACAAAAATATGAAAATACTTTTTCGGCGACTTCCTCTCAGCAGATTTCTAGCAAAAACTCTGAGAGTAAAAATTGCCATGAAATGTTTCACAAAAATCTGTCATTCGGAGTCGACTTTAAACTGTAGGTCCCGCCACTCATGTATAAAATTAACGCACCCAACATAAGTGGAGTGAGAAGCTAGGACGTTGTGCAATGGTTCAATTCGACCTCTGGGTACTGTACTTGTCAGAATTGACAAGTACACGTCCTCTAACCTAAGCTAACCTATCATCAATATGTCTTTCATAGGAAGGAAAAGCTTTTCTGACATCTGATGATAGGAACTACTTAATGAAAGACACGACTTATGAATATCAAAATGCTGTTTTGAAAACATAGGCAAGATTTTAGAATTTTAGACACTCATGCAGAGTCATTCTGCCTCTCACCCTGTATTTATTGCTTGTAAATATTAAATATGTTTGTAAGGCAGATCTGTAACAGCAACAATAACAAGAGCATTATAAATGCAACACTTTGTTTTATCCATAAATTCCATTAGATGCCACACACAGCCAGTCATGCATTCAACAATTCATGACTGCATTTGCTCTTACTCGCTCTCTCTCTCTCTCTCTCTCTCTCTTTATCTCGTTCAATTCTAACGCTTTTAATATGCCAAAAGCGTTTTGTAAAGGAAATAGGAAAAATAGACAGAAAAAAAAATGGAAATAAAATAAAATGGAAAATAAAATTGGAATAAAATGGAAAAAATAATCATACAATCAGCCGGGATAACAAGTTGTTGTATTCCGACAAACATACACAAACGCACAGAATGCCGCTAAACGTTGTAAAGGAATAAAATAGGAAAAATATATTGAATAAATAAAAATGAAATAGAAAAATAAAATTAAAACACACAGTAAAACCTTCCTCATAACATACCACGGATGCCAATAGAAAGACTTTCGTTTGGTAAAGAGAGCAGAGACTGTTTGCTCTCTTACCAGCTTTGAAAATGCCAATGAACTTAACACTTTTCCCGGTTTTTCCATTTTGTATTTGAATTTGTTGCAACTGCACAATAAAAATGTTGCAACAACTTATTTATAACTGGGGGATGGGAAGAAGAAGTAGAGGCTTTATGCAGCAGAAAGAATATGCAGGAATTTTAATAGGATTTCATTTTACTCGCATAATCCCTTTTTAAATGATTTTTCTCTAAACCATCCTTATTGAGAAATTCAAATGTTGCAGTTTGATGTGATGTTGTGATAGAGAAACACAAGTTTTAATAGAAGCATGAGGTTTGTACATCACTAGACTTTAAAACTTTAAAGTTATGTTTGAGAGTAAAGAGGGTGACGGTAGAAGAACTTTAAAAACCTGTGATGAATAGAAAATATTTACAGATTTGGGCTGTAAGACCTACAACAGCTCACCATGTAAGAATTTTTAAATCAAAGGGTTACAAATGACGCATGAAAACTGTCATATAAGCAATGGTAGGATGCGATGAGATTTTAGACAGCATTAGAAACTCAGAAGCAAACACCTACCCCATGTAGAAGTAGTAACTTTGATTACCTGTACTGATCGAATTTCATCAAACTCATCAAGGAAATTGGCCAGAGCAAGGGTTGTATAAACTAGAATTTGTCGAGATTATATTGTTACGAAAGTGACATATCTTGATACTGATGTTTTCTATTACATCGCTTAACATTAAATTTATAAACAAAATCTAAAAAAAGTTATTTACAAATGATCGTACTGCTTAATATAACAACAAACGCTAGCGTTGAAAAAATGATAAGCGAGTAAACAAAAATATACCAACAACACTACAACAACCAACGTAAACAACAATGTTTACATTTACAAAAATTTCGAGAAGGAGAAATCTGAAACGTTATAAGTCGTCGTAGTCTAATAGGTCGTGTTTTGGCATATTAATGTCGAGCCCCAGGCCAGACATCAAAACAAAATACAAAAAGTATTTCTCCCGCGATTTCCTCTCAGCAGATTTCTGGCAAATACTCTGAGAGTAAATAAAATTTCCATGAAAAGTTTCTCAAAAAACCTATTGTTCGAAGTCGACTTTACACTGTAGGTCCCACCACTTATGTATAAAAATTAACATACACAACATAAGTGGTATGAGAGACTAGGTCACTAATCCTGACTAAAGGGTTGTAATGACCAATCATGTATGTATGAAGTCTGAAACGCTCGCCCTTCAAGAACATTCATTAGACTATTTACCCTGTCATATAAAAGACAACGCAAAACAAGCGACTGAGTTAATGAAGTTCAGTCAGTCTTGTGTGAAGGCGCAGTGCATTTGAAGAGAGTCGTCGTACTTTTAAGATTTTTTTACAAGGATTTGTTGCATAAATACTTAGTGATTGTTATTGTTTATAAAAAGGGGTATACACAAAGGAATAACAAAAAACAGCAATTGTTGTTGTTTACATCAAGTTCACTACAAGTTCATATTTTAAACGTTTTTAAAAGGTAAATACGTAACAATATACAGTCAACACTCCTATAACGCGGTGAGTGCGTACCGAGTTATATGGAAACTGCATTATAAGAAATTCGAATTTCAGGTACAAACCAAACTAATTCGTATCGCGTTCTATGGAAACCCTCTACCGCATTGTATGGAAACCGCGTTATATGGAAACCGCGTTATATGGAGTCCAAGAAATACAAAAGCCGTGATAAATTATAAATTATTTTTATTGAATTCAAGAGTTCATATAAGGATTAATAAAAAAATTAAATAAAAACTGAACTAAAAGACTGGTTTCCAACAAAATTAAGAAAGACTTGTAAAATAATGCAATTTTTTAATAGTTATCCTCACTTGATTCATCTTCATTTATTGTTTTTTTTTTTAAATTGAAAAACCAACTGCTATTATTTTACATGCTACTGTATCTCGGCTGAGCTTTTGCGTCGAAAATAAAACTTTATTTTTTTAATTAAATTATTTTTTATTAATTAAACCCTCTTACAATATCTAGTTACTATTCATTTATTGGCTGTGCGGAAGGGACTTATGGGATGAAGTTGAACGCAAACCGCGCTATAAGAGTACCGCGTTATAGGAGGGCTGTTGCAATTTCAGCCCCGCGTTATATGAAAACCGCGTTCTGAGAATACCGCGCTAAAGGAGGGTTGACTGTACATGAACCTTTTTCAACGGATTGTATAAAGGAATCATAACTTTCTGCAGATGATGCTGTGTTGGCACTAGTTTACGTGGTTTCAAAGCAAAAAACCTTCAAAACTCTTTAAAATTTCCTATGGATGGCCGATTGTTAATTCCTTACTTTCATGATCTACACGAAATTTGAAGTATTTCGTAATGTTTGTAAAAAAAAAATTAATTTTTTTTAATACTTCATCCATAATAAATATGTTCATGGGTAATATGAATATCATGGTACCGTAACAACATATGTTACTTTGCATTATTAATGTTATGCGAGTCAGTATCTTGAATGTTTAAAAATAAATTCTTGTTTAATTGCCTGCATGACTTGATCACAGTCTTCTGACTGATTCATGCATCTTCAATGAAAACATTTGCTAAAGTATGCTCAACTAGAACATGAGCCATGAAATCTAATCCTAAAGATTTATTATCTTTTGTGTGTGTGTGTCTGTGTGTGCATATGCAGGATTATGGTGTGTGTGTGTGTGTGTATGTGGCATGCAACATTTTTCTAATGCTTGGAAACTATAGCAATATTTCAATTAAATTTCTCTTCTGCTAATACATACTTCTTCTATAACAACTTGCATTTTGTTGTTTATATTTTTTGAACAAACAAACAAACAAACAACAACAAAAACAAGAAAAGTTTTTCTTTTTCATTTTTCTTCTTCTTCTGAAAAATGTTGTTTTTCTTTCTGAAAATTTTTGTTTCTTGTGTGTGTGTGTGTGTGTGTTTTTTTATTTTATTTTTTCCATAAAGTTTTCAAGATACACTCAATTCAATATCGATAACTTTGTTTCAGTTTTAATTCTTTTCTTTCAATTTTTCTTTTCCTTCTTTTCGTTTTTTTTGGCTATGGAAACTAAAACTTAAAACTAAACTAAACTAAACAACAACAATAAAAACAAAATATGTAGAGCAACAACAACAACAACAATAAATAACACAAATATTTTATCCATTTTTAACTGATGGCCCCAAAAAGCCAGGGGATGGATGGACTGCATGAAAAATATTCCAAATATTTTTGCAAAAACAAAAACAAACAAAACTTTTATTTCATCACATTCTCTCAAATGTTCAATAATATTGATGATATCTTGTTAAGGTTTAAGACTCTAAGTCTGTCTATGCGTCCATCTTTAAATGTTCTTCAAACTAATTTTCTATATTTTTTAAGGCTTCGAAAGAGACGTAGAGAGAGAGAGAAACAAAGGGAGAGTAAGTAACTGAAAACCTTTTTCTTGAAAATTGTTCGAAAACTTTTAAAGTTTCTACACAAAATAACCAAGAATTCTGTTTCATTTTTCCAATTTCTTTTCCCGTTTTTATTTTTTATTTTTTTTGATAAGTTAATTAATAATTTTTCCTCCTTTCCTTTATGCCCTGCAGCAACCAAGAAGCTTGAAACCATAATTTTGAATTCGTTCATATTGCCAAGAAATTGATGAAATTTTTGCGGTTACGTTTTTAATAATCCCAAATGGTTTATCGTTCATTCATTTGCACAAAAAAACAACGCCAACACAAAATAAGTTTTTTAGAAATATTCTGAGTACAGTAAACTTATTGCCAGACATTAGAGGAAAAGAAAGGGGAATTTTAATAAATATTCGTCAGATAATTGGAAAATATTAAATCAATGAATATTCCATTTTCGATATTTTTTTTATCAGGAAATTAATCGAAGTCCTATTCAACTTCAGTGGAAGTAAAGAAATGAAAAAAAAGAAAATTATTTGAAATCTTTGAGATATTTATCAACAAAAAATGGGGGCAATTGAGTAATTGGGAAAGTAATTGTCATCA
The DNA here is from genome assembly GCA_014635995.1 of Sarcophaga peregrina. Taxonomy (NCBI): domain Eukaryota; kingdom Metazoa; phylum Arthropoda; class Insecta; order Diptera; family Sarcophagidae; genus Sarcophaga; species Sarcophaga peregrina. Next base: position 18,313,916 of record CM025790.1, read on the forward strand.
AAGGAGCAGCCCTGAGTTTACTACCTAATTAACACAGCGATCTTAGACTGTTCCCTAAAAATAGCACGAATTAATGTCAAATATCTTGGAATAGTATTGTACAGCAAGCTAAAATGAAAGACGAATGCATAATTTGTTAACACTAAGGCAGAAGTAAAAAAGTATACTCAACGAAGCACTTTTTTGTAAAACCGTGTAGAGTAAAAGAATTATAAAAACCTAGATTTAAGCATACTAACGAGCGATTTTTTAGCTATTATAATTTTGGCAACATTGGTTTAAACAGCTCACGCACGTTTAGTGTTTTATTTCATTGTTTCACTGTTAAACATCTTCAGTTTGGTCAATAATTTAACAATGAATCGTCTTACAAACGAACAACGCTTGCAAATCATTGAATTTTATTAACAAAATGCGTGCGTGCTCTGTTAAGAAAGTTAGTAGCGCGCTCTTCCATTTTACGGTCAGTTTAATCGACCCACTGAAGCGGATATTCGGGCTATTGTGACTAAATTTCGCACCAAATTTACATTGTTGGACATTAAACCGCCAACACGCTTACATAGAGTGCGAACTGAAGAAAATATCGCAGCTGTATCGGCCAGTGTTCGCAGCAATCGGGCCTCTGTTACTTAACAATGTGCAAAATTTTGCGGAAAGATTTAGGTGTGAAGCCTTTCAAAAGACTTGCATGACATGTGGTATCAACAAGACGGTGCCACATGCAACACTGCATGCGTAACAATGGACTTATTGAGAGGTGAGTTCGCTGAAAATTTTATTTCACGTTCGGGACCGGTAAATTGGCCGCCTAGATCGTGCGATTTAACGCCTTTAGACTATTTTTGTGGGGCTAGCCCGCTTCAACTGACGCATTGGAAGACAGCATTTATTCCTGAGATACCGGTCGAAATGTTGGAAAGTGTATGCCAAAATTGGACTAAGCGGATGGACCATTTGAGGCGCAGTCGCGGTCAACATTTACGTGAAATAATCTTCAAACATTAAATTATATGGACCGTACTATCGATTCAAATAAAGATTTCATGCATTTCCCTGAATTTTATGTGTTTTTTTTTTTTGAAAAATTTTCCTATAGCTCTTAAAAAATCACCCTTTATAACAGGTACTCGTTTTACTACAATACAATTATACAATTGAAAAAATATAGACATCGGTGTTTTACTTCTAAATCGGTTAACATTAAAATTGTAAACAAAAGCCACATAAACAAACAATCCAGTAACAAACTTGTTTACAAATTTGGGCTGTAGAGGTAAAACTGCTTACAGCAATGTGCCAATTCTTCAATCAACAGCTGACGAATGGCGCATGAAATGATGAGAGGATTATATGGGATTTTAGACGGCAGTGTGTTAGTCAGAAAGTAAAGGAATCGATCCCTATAAGTTAATCAGAAGCTTAACACCTAATTTGGTTAGTTCAAAGTAGTACGAGTAGTTTTGATTACTAAATCATACTTGTACAGGTATGGAGGCACGGTGTACGCGCAGTCCCTGTACTGACTGGTTTTCACCAAACTCTTCAAGGGAGTTGGTAAGCTCAAGGGCTGCAAATAACTATGTTGTGGAGTCATACAAAATATGATTACGAAGGAATACTACTAATCATTTACTTGGCATACTCTACTCCCTTCATTCGTCAACCAACAAGATTACATTTGGTAAAGTTATCAACCAGCTCCGAGAGAATGGTTTAATTGACTCCAACAAGGTATTCAAATTTCTTTGGCATAGAAACGTTCTGTTCAAGAATTTTGGATGCATAAACATTTTTCTTCTTAGGCTACCCAATGTCCGACATTGATACAAGAGATATTCGGTGGCCTTTGTATTCGAACCCAGGTCAGACATCAAAACGAAAATATGAAAATATTTGTTTGGCGACTCACGGCAGATTTCTGGTATTTGAGAGTAAAAATTGCCATGAAAAGCTTCTCAAAAAATTTGTAGTTCGGTGTCGACTTTAAACTGTAGGTCCCCGCCACTCATGTATAAAAAATTAACGCACACAACGTAAGTGGTGTGGGAAGCTAGGTCGAAATCCTGACTGAAGGGTTGTAATGGCCAATTATGTATGTTTATATTCGATTCGTCATTACAGCTTCTGTAAAAGTCTAGGCGAAAAGAGTCAAATTGCAACTTACGCAAACTCCCAGAGGCAATCTTCGGGGTTAGGTTGAACTTTAATTTTCTCCATATCAGGCTAGATTAGTTTGGGTCGCTATACAAATAGCTGACTTTCTGTTACGTCCTCCTTTTGTAAATAAGTACAGTCTGTGTGAGATCATATGATTGGCTCTCTGTAGAGGATTCATTAAAATTTTCTGTTGTTGCATCCCTAGAAATTATACGAACTATCTTTTTACCTCCAATGCTTCAGAGTCCTGAAACCTACACGAGAGCAACCGCTGAAATTCTCACATTTTGCTCCATAGAAACATATTTTTTGAAACTCTTATATGGGTACTCGTATAAGTACACTCTCTAAGGGAAGTAATGGCCACTTTACTGCCTATGTACATACATATCGACGCCTCTAATTCTATAACGTTCTAAGTACATTAAGAACGTTTTTAATGTTCTTGTATTTTTAAATTCTATTCGCACCCATCCGTTCCAAAGTTATAGGGAAAAAATTACTTAGAATACACCTAAAGTCTTACGGCGCGTACAAATAACTCATAACACACTTTTTCTTAGAATGTTATAAAACGAAGGCGTCGATATATAGGCTTATAACTCCACTGGATAAGCTCTATTGCCCTGAGCTAGATAATTGTTCTTTTCATAGGACACTGTATGACCACAGTATACTTATATAGAATGGCCAACGATGAGAATGAATCATAGGAACGCATTCGTGAAACACTTTGTTGGAACCAATGAGTCATTAATGCACTCTTAAATGAAATCCTTTGGGTGCATACCAAATGCTTAGCTGTAAACTGGAATTGTTGACAGCAACCTAAAGTTAGTCAGTGCAATGGATTTAGAGAACACACTTTAGGGATATTCTATAAAATATGAGGGCAGTAATAGACTGTTTGGTGGCAGTATTAAGACATCTCTTCTCCACAATAATAATAACACTCTGATAACAGACGAACTCAATTAAATTCTTTGTAGCTGCCATTTCAGCTTAAATTTCAACTTAAACACATGGTCCAGTGCCAAGATATAGTATTTAAATGTTAGATTTTAAACTAAGAGAAGTTTCCAAATTATTCCAGAATACTTTTTTAACAAATATGTGGACCTGATCAAGAGATTGTAATGTTTGAAGAGCAAATGCTTAAAGCAACAAAAAGAATGGAAACTAAAAGTCACAAGTACATTTTTAGGACCCTGGATGCAATACATATTGGGTCCGCCATTTAATGTTTTAATGCTTTAGTCGCTGTTAGCTGAGAGACATTGCGTTGACTTATTAGACGTCAGGCCATGGCAGCTATCTCAAATTACACGAAATATGAACAAATATCTGGTCCGCCATCTAACGTTTTTTTTTTAACTAGTGCTTATTTCGTGAATCGTAACACTTGCTTATGTCTGATTTGACAGATAATTAGTTTTATCCTTCCGCTAAATGAATATGGTTGTGTATACGCGTTTTCACTTTGCTAAGTGGACCTGCAATCGACTTGCAGAAGACGATCTTTTCAGATGAAGCTCATTTTGATCTTTGCTGGTATTTAAACAAGCAAAATTGTCGCATTTGGGGTACAAAAAACCAGCACGCATATATTGAAAAGCCGACACACCCAAAACGAGTCATTGTGTGGTGCTGATTTTGGTCTTCGAAAATGAGCAATGAGTGGCCGTTACAGTCAATGGCGATCGTTATCATGCCATGCTGAACGAATTTTGTTCACAAAAATTGAAGAGGAGGATATTGGCAACATTTGGTTTCAACAGAACTGCGCTACATGCCACACAGCCGAGACAGCACTCGATATTTTGCGCCCTGTTTTTGAAGATCGCATTATCAGTTGCAGAGTTGCGATTTGACACCGATGGACTATTATTTGTAGTGTACCGTCAAAGATAAGTGTTACGCCAACTAGCCAGAGACAATTGACGCTTTAAAGGATAATATTCGTGATGCCATTAGTGAAATACAGCTGCACCCAAACGATAATGTGCTTAAAAATTGAGCCGATCGTGTAGGCTACTGCATGGTCAACCGAGGCAGCCATTTGAATGAAATTATTTTCCATTATTAACCGGAAGGATTGTACTTTAAAATAAAAAAGAAATTTGAGAAAAATATTCAGTAGTTGTTTTTTTAAACCATTTTCAAAAAAAGAAGTTATTTGGCGAACCCTTTATAAAGAAATCATAACTTTCTGCAAATGATGCTGTGCTGGCACTAATTTACATGGTTTCGAAGCAAATAACCTACAAAATTCTTTAAAATTTCCTATGAATGGCCGGCTGTGAATCTCTTTCTTTCATGATCTACACGAAACTTGAAGTATTTCGTAATGTTTGTAAAAAATTTAATTTTTTCTAATACTTTACACATAAAAAATATGTTCGTGGGTAATATGAATATCATGGTTCCGCAACAACATATGTTGCTTTGCATTATTAATGTTATGCGAGTCAGTATCTTGAATGTTTTAAAATAAATTCTTGTTTAATTGCCTGCATGACTTGATCACAGTCTTCTGACTGATGCATGCATCTTCAATGAAAACATTTGTTAAAGTATGCTCAACTAGAACATGAGCCATGAAATCTAATCCTAAAGATTTATTATCTTTTGTGTGTGTGTGTCTGTGTGTGCATATGTAACCTATGCGAATATGCAGGATTATGGTGTGTGTGTGTGTGTATGTGTATGTGGCATGCAACATTTTTCTAATGCTTGGAAACTATAGCAATATTTCAATTAAATTTCTCTTTTGCTAATACATACTTCTTCTATAACAACTTGCATTTTGTTGTTTATATTTTTTGAACAAACAAACAAACAAACAACAACAAAAACAAGAAAAGTTTTTCTTTTTCATTTTTCTTCTTCTAAAAAATTTTGTTTTTCTTTCTGAAAATTATTATTTCTTGTGTGTGTGTGTGTGAGTGTTTATTTTTTTTATTTTTCCCATAAAGTTTTCAAGATACACTCAATTCAATATCGATAACTTTGTTTCAGTTTCAGTTTTAATTCTTTTCTTTCAATTTTTTTTTCCTTTTCTTCGTTTTTTCTTTATTTTTTTGGCTATGGAAACTAAAACTTAAAACTAAACTAAACTAAACTAAACAACAACAATAACAACAAAATATGTAGAGCAACAACAACAACAACAATAGATAACACAAATATTTTATCCATTTTTAACTGATGGCCCCAAAAAGCCAGGGGAGTAGATGGACTGCATGAAAAATATTCCAAATATTTTTGCAAAAACAAAAACAAACAAAACTTTTATTTCATCACATTCTCTCAAATGTTCAATAATATTGATGATATCTTGTTAAGGTTTAAGACTCTAAGTCTGTCTATGCGTCCATCTTTAAATGTTCTTCAAACTAATTTTCTATATTTTTTTGAAGGCATCGCAAGACACTTAGAACGAGAGAGTGAGAAACAAAGGGAGACTGAGTAACTGAAAACCTTTTTCTTGAAAATTGTTCGAAAACTTTTAAAGTTTCTACACAAAATAACCAAGAATTCTGTTTCATTTTTCCAATTTCTTTTCTCATTTTTATTTTTATTATTTTTTTCTTTTTTTTTTTTTGATAAGTTAATTAATAATTTTTCCTCCTTGCCTTTATGCCCAGCAGCAACCAAGAAGCTTGAAACCATAATTTTGAATTCGTTCATATTGCCAAGAAATTGATGAAATTTTTGCGGTTACGTTTTTAATAATCCCAAATGGTTTATCGTTCATTCATTTGCACAAAAAAACAACGCCAACACAAAATAAGTTTTTTAGAAATATTCTCAGTACAGTTAACTTATTGCCAGACATTAGAGGAAAAGAGAGGGGAATTTTAATAAATATTCGTCAGATAATTGGAAAATATTAAATCAATGAATATTCCATTTTCGATTTTTTTTTTATCAGGAAATTAATCGAAGTCCTATTCAACTTCAGTGGAAGTAAAGTAATGAAAAAAAAAGAAAATTATTTGAAATCTTTGAGATATTTATCGACAAAAAATGGGGGCAATTGAGTAATTGGGAAAGTAATTGTCATCAAAGGAGCAGCCCTGAGTTTACTACCTACGTAATACAACGATCTCAGACTGTTCCCTAACGTCAAATATTTTGAAATAGTATTGAACAACAATCTAAAATGAAAGACGAATGCATAATTCATTAACGCTAAGTCAGAAGTAAAAAAGTATCCTCAACGAAGCACTTTTTGCTTAGTGTTTTGCTTAGTGGCTCTAGAGTAAAAGAATTATAAAAACCTAGATTTAAGTGTACTAACGCACAGAAGTCGCCGTGGTCTAGTGGATAGACAAAAGGCCCGGGTTCGTATCTCAGGTCAGACATCAAAACGAAAAATATTTCTTCGGTGACTTCCTCTCAGCAGATTTCTGGCAAAGATTCTGAGAGTAAAAATTGCCATGAAATGCTTCTCGAAAATCTGCCGTTCGGAGTCGTCTTTAAACTGTAGGTCCCGCCACTCATGTATAAAATTAACGCACACAACATAAGTGGTGTGAGAAGCTATGTCGTAATCCTGTCTGAAGGGTTGTAATGACCAATTTACGATTTTTTAGCTATTATCTTTATGGCAACATTGGTTTAAACAGCTTACGCACGTTTAGTGTTTTGTTTCATTGTTTCACTGTCAAACATCTTCAGTTTGGTCTATAATTTAACCATGAATCGTCTTACAAACGAACAATGCTTGCAAATCATTGAATTTTATTATCAAAATGCGTGCGTGCTTTGTTAAGAAAGCTAATAGCGCGCTTCTTCCATTTTATGGTCAGCTTAATCGACCCACTGAAGCCGATATTCGGGCTATTGTGACTAAAGTTTGCACCAAATTTACATTGTTGGACATTAAACCGCTAACACGCTTACATAAAGTGCGAACTGAAGAAAATATCGCAGCTGTATCGGCCCAGTGTTAATGATGACCATCAATTATCGATTCGTCGACGTTCGCAGCAATTGGGCCTCTGTTATTTAACAACGTGGAAAATTATGCGCAAGGATTTAGGTGTGAAGCCTTTCAAAAGACTTGCATGACATGTGGTTTCAACAAGACGGTGCCACATGTAACACTGCACGCGCAACAATGGATTTATTGGGAGGCAAGTTCGGAGAACATTTCATTTCACGTTCGGGGCCGGTCATTTGGCCGTCTAGATCGTGCGATTTATCGCCTTTAAACTACTTTTGTGAGGCTATATTAAAGCCCATGTTTAAACAGGCAAGCCCACTTCAATTGACGTATTGGAAGGCAACATTGAAGCATTTATTCGTGAGATACCGCCCGAAATGTTGGAAAGAGTATGTCAAAATTGGACTAAGCGGATGGTCCATTTGAGGCGCAGTCACCATTTGCATGAAATAATCTTCAAACATTAAATTATATGCACCGTACTATCGATTCAAATAAAGATTTCATTCATTTTTCTGAATTTCATGTGTTTTGTTTTTTTTTAAATTTTTCTATATCTCTTAAAAAATCACCCTTTATAACTACAATATTGTTATACAATTGAAAAAATATAGATATCGGTGTTTTGTCCTACATCGCTTAACATTAAAATTATAAACAAAAGTTAAGAAAACAAAACAATCCAGTAAACAAACTTGTTTACAAATTCTGCGCACTGCTTAATACAACAATAAACGCCAGCATCAAAATAAAGGTAAACAAAAATGCACAAACAACACTACAAGAATAAATGTAAACAACGATTGCCATATAAAAGGCAAACCAAAGCAGGCGAGTGAGTTAATGAAGTTCAGTCTAGTGTGAGAAAGCGGTGCGTTTGAAGGGAGTAATTGTGGTTTGAAGATCTCCGTTACAAAGATCAGTCGTACAATTGTTCAGTGGTTGTTATTGTTTATGCAAAGGGTGTAAACAGAGCAATAACATACAAAAGCAATTGTTGTTGTTTACATCAAGTTGTGAACACTGGCACACTGAATTGTGCGAATAATAAAGCATTTTAATTAAAACTAAAAACGAACTAAAAATTGTAGAGCTAATCACTGACATGCTAGAACCATCGCTATTTAAAATGAGCCCAAAGTCAAATTGATTGCATGCACCTTTAAAGTAGGGGGTGGGTTTATGTCAAGGGTGTAAGAGCAAAAGAAACACATTACGAAGGTCCTTAAAAATTATCTGATTTACTTAATAATTGTTACTCAGGGGTTTTCGGTTTTTTATATAAAAAAAAAGGAATTATAAACCTTGAACACCATATTAGATCCGCCATTTTCAACTTTTTAAATCTGAATGAAGTTCAGTAATCACCCACCCTAAAAACACCTGAGAAACAATTTTCAACTAAATCTGATTAATTTTTAAGATTTCGTGATTCGTGTTCAGTGCGTAAAATGCTTTCGGAAACACCTGGAGACATCTTATTTGCACAAAAAAAAAAGCTCAAAATATTGTCTACACGATGCGGAACACACTTTCTTTCACTGTGAGAGATGGAGATTGTAAAGAAGGAATCTTGAGGCTAAAGTCGGAGCCTGTACTGTCGGTAATTTCTGCGGTGTAATTCTGAACAGCGAGAAAAATTGAAACAGCATAGTCAGCTACGCTGAAGTCTTACTGAAAGCGAAGAAAATTGACTTGGAAGAGAGAGGTAAAGTTGATGTATAAACATCTTCTGGAATTTTGTTGCTCAATCTGGACGCGGGTATGAATGTGACGGGGCCATATGGCCAGTTTGGACTCCACTTCGAAGTAATACCACGCTAGTTCCGGAGTGGGCAAAATGAGGCCAAAAGAGGAGAAGATTTTATAAGTGAGGGCCCTACACACGGGGGATAGTGACAACTACCACTAGGGTGCGGTTAGGAACATTTATTCCTCCTCAGCGTAAAAAAAAAATAATATTGTCTACACGATACCGGAACCCCTTTAGCTAGTTCCTATTATGATACTACTTTACGCCGACGTTCCACTGACCGTGAATATATATTACACAAGAAAGTCGAATGTCCTTTTCACAGTCCACTTACTTAATTAGTCATTAAGTCAGGGTTACTATCTAGCTTCATACACTACATACACTGAGCGCCAAAAGTGAGTAAACACTACTAAAATAATACATTTTCTTAGAATACCAAGAAAACTAAATGAAAATAGTCGAATAAATTTCCAAAAACAAAATTATTGTTGTGCCTAAAGATATTTTTTTATAATAGAAAATTTAAAATTATAGTGGGTGTTGACTTACTTATGGCGCTCAATGTATATTGTGTGTATTGATGTTATACATGAGTGGCGTGAATACCGAACATTTTAAAGAAGCTTTTTGTGGCAATTTTATTCACTCTCAGAGTTTTGGCCAGAAATCTGCTGAAAGGCAGATTCATTTTGTTGATGATGCTTGACCTGGTGTTTGAACCGTAGCCTCACGCTTAATAAGGTAATACGCTACCTACTAGACTACGAGAGTTCCAAATTGAAAAATTTGGAATTTCTTTTGGCTGTAGGTAGCAAATATTTTTATTAATTTTTTTGCACTTGGTCTTATTTTTAATTTTTTGTTTAAAAGTTTTTCGAAAAGTTTTCAATTTTTCGTTTACCAAACTACGGTTTATTATCTTGTTTTTTCTGTATTTTTATTTAACTTTACTTTACTGTTTAATTAAGTAGTTAATGTGCTTCCGAAAGCCTTTGTAAATGTTATTTTACAAAACCAGCAACAGCAACAAGTTTTGATCCAACAAAACCATACTTTTTCTGTGTAATTAATACACTTACCAGGAACACTTTGGAAAGAACTTTTGCTAAGGAAAAATACCAAGTAATTGAATGAAAAATTAATTCAATATTTTCATTTTAATTTTTTTTTTTAAAGTATATTGATTTGTTGTTTTTTGTTATTGCTTTTCTTAATTTCATGTAATCAAAGAGAAAATTGAAAATCGTTTAACAATTTACTTGTAATGGACAGACAGACATCTTGGGAATACACCTGGTCTTGATAAATACGTTAAGCAGCAGGCAACAGAGAAAGAGATGTGGATGAGTAAGTAATTGTGATATCTAATGCTACTTCTAAGTGTATTTTTCGTTCTGATTTACTCTCTCCCTTTCCTTGTAAAATTGCATAAGAATGGGCAGTTGTTTTAAGTTCATTAATTACTGCTGCATATGATGTAACCAGGATTATATCGTATATGGTTGAATTGAAAAACGAAAGAAAAATTTCTGAAAAAGCCATAAAAATTACAAAGGCAGGGAAAGAGAGAGAGGTTGAGGGGACAAGGGATTCTTTGTTAAAAAGAAAAACAAAACTTAAGTTTTCTAAAGTTTTTCTTTCATTTGTTAAGCTCTTCCTCTCTTCTCCGTTCAAACTCTTAGCTTAAACATCGGCTATCTCTGTCTTCGAAATTTAAGTTTGTGTAGATGTGCTTCAGTACTTGTGCTTGTGTACTTTAAAATTGAATTGATTACGATGATGATGATGATTATGCTTGGATTACTTTATTTATAACAACAGTTTCTTCTTTCTTTTATCGTTTTTTTCTTTTAAATTTTCTTCGTAAAAATCAAATTGAATTATTTGTCTTCTCTATCTATTCTTTACTGATTTAGATTTCTTTCTGCTTTTCATTTTACCCATATTGCAATTAATATGCTTTGCTTCCATAACTCTGGCATTTAAGGAAAAGTAATGAGTTCAATAAAAAAATTTAATGGAAGATTATGTTTTTCTAAAGCACATTTCCAAGCTTTCATATTTTCTTGTTATTCGTGTTGCCACGCCCTCTGTATTAATATTATTATGTTAAGGTATGTGCCTAACGAATTCGTTTATACACATAAGATCTCTCTTATGTCTTAAGCAGCTGTATCCTCTCCTGTATTTCGTTTAGCAATTAAGCTGAATACTAAACTTGCTGAAGTAAAATTTAACATAGAAATTGTGGGCATGGCTCCCTTCATGACTAAAATTTCAATAAAATCAATAACAGAATTCACGTCAAATCTTCAATATTGAGTACCACATTAGTTGAAGCCAAAAAAGCTATTTGAATTGAGTGAAAAGTTCAATAAAACAAGATTTTATTGAAAATTCTAAGCCACGCCCACAATTCCTATGACCTTAATATCTATTCTAACAGTGCTTAAAAACAAAAGTTTAAAGCTCAAGAACTTTTTACGCAATTGAAACAGACGTTTTGGCTTCAACTCAATGTGGAAGATTTTAAATGAATTCTGTTTTTGAAAGCCTTAGCCAGACTTTAAATGTTTTCGTTAATATTATAGGGAATCAATACCATCAAACTTTGAATTTTGACAGTAACATTGTATCAAAGCAGTCTTTGATGTTGTGTATGTATGGAGGTTAATAAGCAGCATCGTTTAAGAGGTATGTACGTCATAAAACAAATCGTTTAAGAAGAGCTCATACATTCTCATGCTCATGATGCGGACTTAAGGCAAAATACAATTGAATTTAATTGACTTTGTAATAAATTTGCAACACTTTTTTGAGATTCAGATGAACCTGTCCCAGGCCAGACATCAAAATAAAATACAAAAAAGTATTTTTTCGGCGAATTCTTCTTAGCAGATTTCTGGCAAAAACTTTGAGAAAGAAATAAAATTGCAATGAAAAGTTTCTCAAAAATCTGTCGTTCGGAGTCGACTTTAAACTGTAGGTCCCGCCACTTATCTACAAAATTAACACACACAAAATAAGTGATAAGAGAAACTAGATCGTAATATAATGTTATAGTGACCATCTACGTATGTATGTACGGTTCAAGGCTGTAACAATCCATAAGATTGGAAACACTGAAAAGCGATGTGAATGAGCGACAACTTTGCTTGTGCTCAAGTGAAAAGTAAGCTTAATAGCTACAATGGGCCAACAATGAGAGCCTATTGTTCTAGCATTACAATGAATAATCAGAATTTCAACTTTCTAACAGATAGTCGTGCAAACCGAAATGCAATATCACCTATGGAGAATCATAAGATAGGCTCAATTGTATTAACAAATTCAGCTTATCCGCCATATTTTTTTGTACACTATATTTTAGTAGTCTTGATCCCAACTGTAAAGCTTCAAGTTTCTTTAAATTTCTTTATAATTTTGACAATTTTTGTACAGTACAGTTGGTCAATCTCCAGTTTAGTAGTCAGTTTTACACTTTTACGCCTTCTGCATACATAATTGGCCATTACAACCCTTCAGTCAGGATTACGACCGAGCTTCTCACACCACTTATGTTGTGTGCGTTAATTTTTTACATGAGTGGCGGGACCTACAGTTTAAAGTCAACTCCGAACGACAGATTTTTGAGAGGCTTTTTTCATGGCAATTTTTACTCTCAGAGTCTTTGCCAGAAATCTGCTGAGAGAAAGTCGCCGAAGAAATATTTTTCATCTTGATGTCTGACCTGGGATTCGAACCCGGGCCTTTCGTCTAATAAGCCAACACACTACTTACTAGACCATGGCGACTACCTTTTACGCCTTCTGCATGTGTTAAATGATTACATTTGTAATTGGTAAGCTTTCCTAAATAAGAGCAACAAAGAAAACCTAAATCTGTATATAACGGTAATAATCAGGTCTAATTGATATTTACGCAGTGAGCAGATTAGTTATGGGCTTAAACCTTTCCCATAATTAAAGCAATCAAACCAGAATTGCGCCAGAAGTTTCGAACAATGCAGCATCTTTAACGTGACAGTGTGACTGTAAAATTCCTGAATAGCCTCGTTAATATTGCAGAGAAGAAACAATTAAAAGAAACTTTAATTTTTGTTTTGTATTCAAGCGTGAATAAATCGGTTCAGGCGAGAATCGAAATTTCCAGCAAACTCGATTAAATCTAAACTTCGTATTTGATTCAATGAAACCTTTTAAATTCTACATTCCATCCAAGTTTAAGATAAAATTCTAAAAAAAAATTCAAAACGTACTCGCATCTGCAATCCCTGTAAAGTGCTGATTATTTTCCGTTTTTACTTCTTTTTAATTGTGGCCGAATTAACTCAAGATTTTATTTAAGTGACCACGCACTGTCTACATTATTTTGAAAATTGTTCGTTTACTCTCTCTCTCTCTCTCATAGACATGTACAGTGAGACTCCGCTTAACGCTCGAATAAATTTCAGCGCTAAACGAAACAACCCTTCAGTCAGGATTATTGACCTAGTTTCTCACACAAATTATATTGTGTGTGTTAATTTTGTTAAACAAGTGGCGGGACCTACAGTTTAAAAGTCGACTTCGAACGACAGATTTTTGAGAAACTTTTCATGGCAATTTTATTTACTTTCAGAGTTTTTGCCAGAAATCTGTTGAGAGGAAATCGCCGAAAAAATATTTTTTTTGTATTTAATTTTGATGTCTAGCCTGGGACTCGAACCCTGGCTTTACGTCTAATAAGTCAGCACACTACCTACTAGACCACGGCGACATAGTACAATAACGTCGCTATACTGTGTACCGCTTTAGGTTAGTGCACGACCGTTTCATTTGCCAACGCGTAATACTGAAACAGCTTTAAGCGATGCAGCATTAAGCGAGGTCCTACTGTATACACATATACCGTTATGCAGTAGATTCTTACTTAAGAACTCATTGCCTTAATGGCTATTGCTTACACATGCATGCTTATGTGGAAGTGTATCTCTCTGTGCGTTTGTGTGTGTGTGTGAGTGTATTCTAGTTAAGGTATGTGTTTCTATCTTGTTATGGCTTTGTTTCATTACACTTCATTCAATTTCTAATTCTCTCTTCTTCCTTTATCTCTTTCCCCTCCCTCTTTCATACAAATCTCTTTCTATCCCTGTCTATTGCTATGACTATATAAAAATTGAAAATCTATTCAAGTATTAGGTGCTGATATCCAATTTTCTAAATGTAATTCTTCTGGAAATGACCCTGGACAAAAAGCAACAAATTTACAACAACAACGAAAGTCTAAGGCAAATGGCAAAAACATTTTCAATAATAAGTCATGCGTTAAAATGAGATTTTATTTATATTTTCAACAGAGGCATCTTAAAGAACAATTATTGAGAAAAACTTTAAAAATTTCCATTCAAGACAAAACAGCACGAACGAAAAGAAAAATAAGGAAAAAGGGAAATTTATTTAAATTAAATAAAAATACAATAACAACAAAGAGAAAAACAAGTGAATCACAAAAAAAAATATGCACAAGGCCAATGAATATTTCAGTCGACTTAGGCAAGACATCGAAACTAAATTTAAAATTTTTAAAAATTCGTTTGTATTGCAACACAATCTTCCTAGCAATCTTGCATAGTTAAGAATAAGGACTTTCAATCGACAAATCTGTGAACAGACCTGGAAACTTTTGCTTAACGAATATTGGTTTTTAAGTGCTCAAGATTTGAGGGTCTATCTGCATAAACACGGTCTTTCGCGTAGCCACACAAGAAAAGTCTAATGGTGTCAAATCGCATTATCTTGGTGGAAAGTTGATATCGACACGACGAGAAATTACGTGGCCAGGAAATATTTCCTGCATTAAAGCCATATTCGCATGAGTTGTGTGGCTTGTGGCACCGTCTGGTTGAAACCACATATTCCCCAACTCATATTATTCAATAGCAGGCAAAAAAAAGTGACAGTCGTTCCATCGTCGTTTTCGAAGAAGTGAACTCCAATCATACATTCGTGACTTTTTCTGGATTTAATGGCCTCTCTTCAATTACTTGAGGATTTTCAGAACCCCAAATACGACAATTTTATTTATTAACATACCCTTCGGGTGTGAATCGTGCTTCGTCGCTGAAGTAAATTTTGTTCGAAAAATTCCCGTCCACCGCCTGTTGTTCAAGTACCCATTCAACGTATCTTCGACGTTGTGAATGGTCAGCAGGCTTCAGTTATTGCGTGAGCTGGACTTTATATGGATATAGGTGTAGATCTAAATGCAAAATACGCCATAATGTGATGTAAGACAGTCCTAATTCCTAAGAACGACGAGGAATCGACACATTCGTGTCTTTGGCAACACTTTCAATTACAATAGCGATATTTTCAGCGGAACGAGCGAAACGATGATGCACAGGCCTTCCAATATTTGTAACCACTTCAATCTCTTCAAATTTCTTCACAATTTTGCCAATTGCTTGCGTACGATTGGATTGATAGTTAAGCGATCCATTTTCGTCAATAACAGACTTTCAACGGAAAAAAAAAATTGGTTTCACAACTTAGTTTGACAGAAGCCGAATTTCAGTCCCATACTTTTGAAACCACGAAATGAATAGCCCTTTATATTCTATTCTATTCAATTCCAATGCGAAAGTTTTCAATTCTAAAACGTATGCGTTATTTCATATACGAAATAATATTCCTCATACGCTATGGTGCTTCCTTTGACTTTTTACTCGTAAGAAATATTTCTCATACGCTATGGTGTCCAGTGTTTATTTAGCTTAAAACCTCATTTGCCAGTCACTGTATTACCCGTAATTGATATTATTTAAGTTTTTTTTTTAATATTATTTTGTATGTATTTTACACTCTGTTAAATATTTAGCCAAGATTTTCCATTTTAGTCTTCTCTGTTCCTGTGTTTTGTTTCGTTTCTATTGTAAATACAAGGATTTATGTATTTACAATGGCAAACACAACTTCAAACATACAACGTACAATGCATAATTTTATGTAAAGGTTTGCAATATTGCAGCATTTTAGTTGTTCGTACCTACTGTAAGTCTGAATTTTGCTTAAAAAATAAATTCCATTCAGTAGGTTAGTTTTATTGGTAGTAACCCAGGTACATACATACATACGTATATATTTACGGCTGTGTATGTATGTATATACATATAATGTGTATATAACATTGTTGTAAATGTCTGTATTTGGTATGCCAGACCATGTAAAGGTATTTGTCAAATTTAATCATGTGTGTTATCACATTGACAAAATGTATTATTTCCAATTTACTTGGTTTACGAAGAATTTCGTTGTTTGTTTAAACAGTCGAGAGTTTCTTTTTTGTGGCTTTAAGAAATATATCGAATATAAAAAATGAAATTTTCGTGGAAATTGTATAGAATATACAAAAATTTTATGCTTATTTAAAAGGTCCGCCAAATAACTTTTTGTCTTTTAAATGCTTTAATAAAACAAACCTACTGAATATTTTCCTAAATTGCTTTTATTATTTTAAATTACAACCCTTCCGGTTAATAAAGGAAAATAATTTCATTCAAATGGCTGCCTCCGCTGGCCATGCAGTAGCCTACACGATCGGTCCAATTTTTATTGCACATTATCGATTGTCCTTTAAAGTTTCAATTGTCTCTTGCTTGTCGGCGTAACACTTATTTTTGACGGCACAAATCCCACACAAATAATAGTCCAACGGTGTCAAATCGCAGCTCCGAGGTGGCCAAACGACATCAGCTCTGCTACTAATAATGCGATCTTCAAAACAGGGCGCAAAACATCGAGTATAGCTTTGGCTGTGTGGCTCGTAGCGCCATCCTGTTTAAACCAAATGTTGCCAATATCCTGCTCTTCAAATTTTGTGAACAAAATTCGTTCAATATGGCCCGATAACGATCGCTATTGACTGTAACGTCCACTCCTTGCTTATTTTCGAAGAAAAATTATGCCTCTGGATCAAAATCCGCACCAAACAGTGGCTCGTTTTGGGTGCGTCGACTTTTCAATGTATCCGTACGGGTTTTCTGTGCTCCAAGTGCGACAAATTTGCTTGTGTACATACCCGCACACAATCACCTGCACCCAATCGATAATGTGCTTAAAAATTGAACCGATTGTGTAGGTTACTGCATGGACTGCGAAAAAAATTATTTCTTCGGTGGTTTCCTCTCAGCAGATTTCTCTGGTTGGAAATTAATAATTGCCATGAAAACTTTCTATAAATCTGTCGTTCGGAGTCAACTCTAAACTGTAGGTCCCAAGATTTATGTATAAAATTAACACACACACAACATAAGCGGTGTGAGAATCTAAGTTAATAATCCTGACTGAAGGGTTATAATGACCAATTATGTATGTAAAACAGATATCATTTCTTATTGGATGCCATTTCGTTAGTCGCATGGAAGTACTAAAAAATCGAGTCGTCCATGACTCTCTTTGACTCTTTTTGAAATCACATACGGCCCTTAGCAGCAGGGTGGTGTGCATATTTTAAAGGTTCTGAACTAGATTTGATATAGTTCGCTTCAATATTGTAGGATATTTCAGGCAAAGGATGTCATCACAACTTCCGTCGTACTCCATGTGGTTTGGGGATTTGGCTGGAAAGTAAAGATTATGACAAGGAACTAATAACTTTAGGTTCTAGTAACATTAGCACAGCGATGGAAATAATGTTTCTGGGTACTTAAAAAATGTGGCCACAAAGCGGAGAATTTCTTACAGTAAGACCCCGCTTAACGCGGGCGAAACGTTCCAATAAGTTCCAGCGCTAAACGAGACAGCGTTCAACGAGCCAACTTATTTCGTACACATGCATACACCTAGTAACGTTAATGACAATTAATAAATCAACTGTGATTTGGCAAGATGCATTCGTACTGTTATTGCGACTTCAGAAAACACAGTTGAAATCTTTATTCTGGATCATTGAAAAAGATACATCGTACACCGTCACTATATAGTGCATCGATTTTGGTTAGTGCATGGCCGTTTTATTTGGAACCGCGTAATACTGAAACAGCGGGGTAGCGCTAAGCGGGGTCATACTGTAGTTTTCAGGGATTATTTTACGTAAATTCAGCCGCTTTGGTAGCTTGTTGGCATAAGTAGTATTACTGGGCACTACACTTAAAGGTAGAATACGTTTTATAGCCTTTTTTTCTAGTCACAAGCCAACCCTCTATTTGAAAATATGTCGACAAACCTATTATTTTATTATACTATTACTGCACGAGCTGTAAATTTGATACGAATCATATATCAGCACTCTGAACTTGCAATGTTTTACAAAGTAGTAACTATTTCCCTGCAAACCTAAGTATACGAGTAGGTAGGGTATTGTCCTAATATTCAAATTGAAATTCAAAAAATTTCAAAAATGGGCCTTTCGGTGTCTTCTCCTCAGCAGTTTTCTGCCAAGAACAAGCTCAACTCCAGAATTTGTCATAATGAGTCAATCCTTAATTGTAGATCACGCCACTCGTGAATAAAATGAGCACACATAATATGGGTGTTGTGGAAAGTTAGTTTGTTAGCCTGACTAAAGGATCATAATGGCAATTAGATAAAGAAGTTTGTGTGTAGAAATTGTGTCCTATAGGGACTGTTATCATAATGTCCCTAACCTCTGGTATCTGGATTGATAATAGCATGAGATTTATCGGCACACATGCCCTTAATGCTTACACCATTGAGAGTCAAACAGATACATGAGGTATAGCAACATAGACGACATCAGAGCAGGCAGTGCTAAGGGAGAGAATAAGATTTAGTCGACTTGACAATAGCAATAAAAAGCTGTGATTTAGTCAAGATACCCTCAAACCAAATATAAATTCAAAAGTCTGGTCTACATCACACCAGTTAAGATTGAACTTTCACAGAAAATTTTGTCTCGTCGATGGGACAGTTCGACATTAATTTTCCTTCTCTCTATCTCTCTCTCTCTCTAATTCTAGTCTGCTGCCATAAGTCTTTTATTTCAAAAACAAGGTTTTTAAATAAAAATAAAAGTATTTAAACCCTCAACCATTGCCTGACGATTTAAGAGTAACAAAAAAAATGTATTTTACGTTGCCGATTGAATTTCGAGAACAAAAATTTTTCAAGACTTAGACAGACTTAAAGACGCCATTTTATTACAAGAGGCTGGTATAATATGGTGAATGTATGTTAAAAGTAAATAAAAAAATGCTTAAATTTCTTTATTTGTTTATCTCTTTGGCGTTTTCCTTCACCCCCAAGCATGTATTTTATTTCAATAATACGACTCTAGGCTGTATTACTCACTGAGAGAAGCAGAGAGGGTGAGAGAAAAAGAGAGAGAGATAGAGGATGGGAAAGAGATAGTGGACATAAAATATAATATTTATAAACACATATAAACTGTTACAAAAAAAAAACGTTTTTTTTTATTATTTTCCATTGACCATCACCAACACCATCACACAATGATGGCCATCATCATCATCGCCATCATTACTGGTCCAAAAAAATTTCTTTGTCGTATCATCAGAATAAAACAGAAAAAAAGCTTTCAAATTAAATGACTTTGCCATTGTGTCCCTATTTTTTTTTTTATTTATTTTTTTCAGTTCTGTTTTACAAATATTTGTCGATCAACATTAATCGCTCGTAGTGCGAGGGTGGCCGGGGTAACATGAAAATAAATATGAAATGAAAACACACTCACAAATCAATTTGTTAAGTTAAGCAAATACATAGTCCGGGGTTTTAAATATTCAGTATCACTGAACACATGTATTGGTAAACAATGAAGGAAAAATTTTAAAAGTCCAGATACACGGCGGTTTTTTATATTTTTGTGTTGTAAAATTTAAAAATGAAAGCAACTTTATAGGGTGGTGTAAGCGATACAAAATTTTTTTTTGTTTGATTATAAATATTTTCGATCAAAGCTTCTGTTTTGACTTTTGTAATGCAAATAAAAAAAAAGTGCTTTTAAAATATTCTTTGAATAGAAGTCAAGGAATTATAAATAATAATAGTTTTGGGTTAATAATTAATAGTGCTTGAGGCCTACATAGCAAGGGAACAATGCCAGTTCAAAAAGAAATCATCAAAGTACACTATAATCTCTGTATGTATTTACTTTGGCGTATGGTGGGTTATCAAAAACCAGTTAAAGTACTAAGCAATTGATTGGCTATGAACATCGTTAATATACGTATG
>CM025790.1:18334474-18406969 GCA_014635995.1 Sarcophaga peregrina
CATATTTTTCTTGTTATTCGTGTTGCCACGCCCTCTGTATTAATATTATTATGTTAAGGTATGTGCCTAACGAATTCGTTTATACAATAAGATCTCTCTTATGTATTTCGTTTAGCAATGAAGCCGAACACTAAACTTGCTAAAGTAAAATTTGTCATAGAAATTGTGGGCATGGCTCCCTGCATGGCATAAAATATTCAATAAAATCAATAAAACAGATTTCATGTCAAATCATCAATACTGAGTACCACATTAGTTGAAGCAAAAAAAGCTGTTTGAATGTTCTGTGATGAAATTAAAGCACAAAGACATCTTCTCCCAATAAAAGCACAAGTTTCCAGGTCTGAACAGTTTCTGAACTTGAAATAATGCCTCGCTGATAACAGATTTGCCAACCATAAAGAAATGTAGTGTTCGATTGAAAGTCCTTATTCTTAACAATGCAAGATTACTAGGAAGATTGTGTTGCAATACAAACAAAATTTTAAAAATTTTAAATTTAGTTTCGATGTCTTGCCTAAGTCGACTGATATAGTCACTGGCCTTGTGCATATTTTTTTTTATTTTCTATTTGTGCTTCACTTGTTTTTCTCGTTGTTGTTGTATTTTTATTTAATTTAAATAAATTTCCCTTTTTCCTTTTCTTTCTTTTCGTTCGTGCTGTTTTGTCTTGAATGGAAATTTTTAAAGTTTTTCTCAATAATTGTTCTTTAAGATGCCTCTGTTGAAAATATAAATAAAATCTCATTTTAACGCATGACTTAGTATTGAAAATGTTTTTGCCATTTGCCTTAGGTTTTCGTTGTTGTTGTAAATTTGTTGCTTTTTTGTCCAGGGTCATTTTCAGAAGAATTACATTTGAAAACATTTAGAAAATTGGATATCAGCACCTAATACTTGAATAGATTTTCAATTTTTATATAGTCATAGCAATAGACAGGGATAGAAAGAGATTTGTATGAAAGAGAGAGGGAGGTAAAGGAAGAAGAGGGAATTAGAAATTGAATGAAGTGTAATGAAACAAAGCCATAACAAGATAGAAACATACCTTAACTAGAATATACGCACACAAACACACAGAGAGACACACTTCCACATAAGCATGTGTAAGCAATAGCCATTAAGGCAATGAGTCTTAAGTAAGAATCTACTGCATAACGGTATATGTGTGTACAGTAAGACCTCGCTTAACGATATTTCAGTATTACGCGGTTGAAAATGAAACGGTCGTCCACTAACCAAAAGCGGTGCACTATATAGCGACGGTGTATCTTTTTCAATGCTATTTTGTTAGTCTGTCCAGAAAAAAGATTCCAACTATATTTTCTGAAGTCACAATCACAGCACGAACTCGTCTTGCCCGCGTCAAGCGGGGTCTTACTGTATATGTATATGTGTATGAGAGAGAGAGAGAGAGTAAACGAACAATTTTCAAAATAATGTAGACAGTGCGTGGTCAATTAAATAAAATCTTGATTTAATTCGGCCACAATTAAAAAGAAATATAAATGGCAAATAATCAGCAATTTACATGGATTACAGATGTTCGTTTTGCATTTTTTAGATTTTTATCTTAAACTTGAATGGAATGTAGAATCTAAAAGGTTTCATTGAATCAAATATGAAGTTTAGATTTGATCGACTTTGCTTGAATTCACGCTTGAATACAAAGCAAAAATTAAAGTTTCTATTAGGTTGTTTCTTCTCTGCAATCACAGTCACAGTCACAGTCATTACAAGATGCTGCATTGTTCGAAACTTCTGATGCAAATCTGGTTCGATTGCTCTAATTATGGGAAAGGTTTAAACCCACAACTACTCACTGCACGAATATCAATTAGAGGTATTTATTACCATTATAGGCAGATTTAGGAACACATCGTATCGGTTTTGTTAGTAGCGCTTATTTAGGAAACCTTACCAATTGCGTGTGTACTCATTTAACACCTACAGAAGGCGTAAAAGTATAAAACTGACTACTAAACTGGAGAGTGGCCACCTGCACTGCATATTAAATCGAATAATAGATATATGTATACCGTTTTAAAGCTCCATCCTCTTTCCAACAAAGTTTAAATTTTGGAAATCGGGTCAGAAATGTTTGAGTAATTCATAAATTTGTGCATAAAGTAAAAAAAAAAAACAGTTTTTGTCAAATAAAAAAGTATGGAGGGTTGGAGAAATATAAAAAGAAAATAGTTTTGAGATCTACTCAACAAAAGTCATAATCTACTTTATGCCATTACCCTGGTATATTTAATTTTTCTTATTTTGTCGCATAGTGTTATCCATGAGCGGTGGAACCTACAGTTTAATGACGAATCCATGCAGTAATAATCAGGCGTTCTTAGATAATTCTGGACACTTCATGTTGTATAATAACAGGGCGTTATGTTTCACTTTGTCCGTTTTATTCTTTCTATATTCTATTCTATTCAATTCCAATGCGAAAGTTTTTAATTCTAAAGCGTATGCGTTATTTCATATACGAAATAATATTCCTCATACGCTATGGTGCTTCCATTGACTTTTTACTCGTAAGAGATATTTCTCATACGCTATGGTGTCCAGTGTATAGTAACCTTAAAACCTCATTCGCCACTCACTGTATTACCCGTAATTGATATTATTTAAGTTTCTTTTTCTTTTTAATATTATTTTGTATGTATTTTACACTCTGTTAAATATTTAGCCAAGATTTTCCATTTTAGTCTTCTCTGTTCCTGTGTTTTGTTTTGTTTCGTTTCTATTGTAAATACAAGGATTTATGTATTTACAATGGCAAATACAACTTCAAACGTACAACGTACAATACATAATTTTATGTAAAGGTTTTCAATATTGCAGCAGTTTGGTTGTTCGTACCTACTGTAAGTCTGGATTTTGCTTAAAAAATAAATTCCATTCAGTAGGTTAGTTTTATTGGTAGTAACCGAAGTACATACATACATATATAGTATTTACGCCTGTGTATGTATATGTATATATATATATAATGTGTATATAATATTGTCGTAAATGTCTGTATTTGGTATGCTAGACCATGTAAAAGTATTTGTCAAATTTAATCATGTGTGTTATCACATTGACAAAATGTATTATTTCCAATTTACTTGGTTTACGAAGAATTTCGTTGTTTGTTTTTTTTCTGTTGCTACTGCTTTTAAACAGTCGGGAGTTTTATTTTTGTGGCTTTAAGAAATTTATTGAATATAAAAAATGAAATTTTTGTCGAAATTGTATGGAATATACAAAAATTTTACGCTTATTTAAAAGGTCCGCCAAATAACTTTTTGTCTTTTAAATGCTTTAAAAAAACAAACCTACTGAATATTTTCCTAAATTTCTTTTATTATTTTAAATTACAATCCTTCCGGTTAATAAAGGAAAATAATTTCATTCAAATGGCTGCTTCGGGTGGCTATGCACTAGCCTACACGATCGTTCCAATTTTTAAGCACATTATCGATTGTCCTTTAAAGCTTCAATTGTCTTTTGCTAGTCGGCGTAACACCTATCTTTCACGGTACAAATCCCACACAAATAATAGTCCAACGGTGTCAAATCGCAGCTCCGAGGTGGCCAAACGACATCAGCTCTAATAATGCGATCTTCAAAACAGGGCGCAAAACATCGAGTATAGCTTTGG
Source organism: Sarcophaga peregrina (assembly GCA_014635995.1). Lineage (NCBI taxonomy): Eukaryota > Metazoa > Arthropoda > Insecta > Diptera > Sarcophagidae > Sarcophaga > Sarcophaga peregrina. The sequence continues at coordinate 18,338,124 of CM025790.1, forward strand.
CTGTGTGGCTCGTAGCGCCATCCTGTTAAAACCAAATGTTGCCAATATCCTGCTCTTCAATTTTTGTGAACAAAGATTCGTTCAATGTGGCCCGATAACGATCGCCATTGACTGTAACGGCCACTCCTTGTTCATTTTCGAAGAAAAATTGCCCAATTATGCCTCTGGACCTAAAATCTGCACCAAACAGTGGATCGTTCTAGGTGCGTCGGCTTTTCAATGCATGTGTGGGGGTTTTCTGTGCCCTAAATGCGACAATTTTGCTTGTTTACATACCCGCACACAATCAGCTGCACCCAATCGATAATGTGCTTAAAAATTGGACCGATCGTGTAGGCTACTGCATGGCCAGCCGAGGCAGCCATTTGAAAGAAATTATTTTCCATTATTAACCCATAGGATTGTACTTTCAAATAAAAAAAGAAATTTAAGAAAATATTCAAAAAAAAAAGTTATTTGGCGGACCCTTAACTGCTCGATTTACAGTTACAATGAGTTTGTGTCTAATTCCTAAGCCGGTTAAATCACAATTTTAGAAACATTTAAGACTTTACGTTGAGTTATCCTATAAACTCTTAGAGACAAGTCTTCTGACAAGAACAGGAGATATTTTAATTATTACTGAACCAACTTGGACATCAGAGTCCAATATTTAAATACTTGAAGAAGGCATTTATCTTGAGATAAAAGAAAAAATGATTCTTAATGTGCTATAAAAAGTACGGCATTATACTCTAATCCCATAATTTCTTGACAATACTTCGCTAAGCATCATAAAAGAACAGTGAGCGGAATAAAATTTGTTTATACTTTGCATACATTGTACATAGACGTGTGGCGAAATGCACCCAATTGACTCAAAGTATCAAATAATCTGCACTTGATTAAGTACAGTTAATATCCATTAGCTAAATTTTAGGTTCTGAATCGCTAAGAAATCCTTACAAAACTCTGAAGAGCAACAGACTTAACATTCTTTTTGTACAGTTTAGTGGATATTTTAGAGTTGTTGCCTTCCAAGAGTTAAAAAGTAAAAGTGAAATAATAAGAATAAGTAAAACAGATGTTGAAGTCTTCGTAGTCTAGTAGGTAGTACTACACTTATTAGACCTAAAGCCAGAGTTCGAGTCCCAGGCCAAACATAAAAACAAAATATAAAAAAAGTATTTCTTCGGCGTTTTCCTCCCATCAAATTTCTGGCAAAAACTCTGAGAGTAAAAAAAAACCTGTCATGCAAAGTTTCTCCAAAAAAAATCAGTCGTTCAGAGTCAACTTTATACTGTAGGTTCCGCCACTTATGTAGAAAATTAACACACACAACATAAGCGGTGTGAGAAACTAGGTCAATAATCCTGACTGAAGGGTTATAATGACCAGTTATGTACGTAAAACAGATATTATTTTTTATTGGATGCCATTTTTTTAGTCACATGGTAGTCGTCTCTTTGACTCACTTTGAGACCACATACGGCCCTTAGCAGCAGGCTGCTGTGCATATTTTTAAGGTTCTGAATTAGATTTAGTATAGTCCGCTTCACTACTGTAGTATATTTTAGTCAAAAAGGCTCATTGAAAGCTGCACAATGCTTGTTAGAAGGCGGGAGGTTTAACTGACTATCTGCAGATTTACTCTGATTAATATTCTAAATTAAAGTCCCTTTCACATGTTATCACAACTTCCGCCGTACTCCATGTGGGTTAGGAATTTGGGTGGAAAGTAAAGATTATGACAAGGAACTCTTAACTTTAGGTTCTAGTAACATTATCGCAGCAAGGGAAATAATCTTTCTGGGTACTTGGAAAATGTGGCCACAAAGCGGGGAATTTCTTGCAGTAAAACCCCCCTTAACGCGGGAGATACGTTCCAACCAGTTCCAGCACTAAGCAATACAGCGTTAAACGAGGCAACTTAATTCGTACACATGCATACACCTAGTAACGTTGATGACAATTAATAAATAAACTGTGACGCTGGCAAGATGCATTCGTACTGTTATTGCGAATTCAGAAAATACAGTTGAAATCTTTATTCTAGATCATTGAAAAAGATACATCGTATACACCATTGCTATATAGTGCATCGATTTTGGTTAGTGCATGGCCATTTTATTTGGAACCGCGTAATACTGAAACAGCGGGGTAGCTTTAAGCGGGGTCATACTGTAGTTTTCAGGGATTGTTTTACGTACATTTAGCCACTTTGGCAGCTTCTTGGCATAAGAAGTGTTACTGGACACTACCCTTAAAGGTAGAATACTTTTTATAACCTTTTTTTCTAGTCACAAGCCAACCCTCTATTTGAAGATATGCCAACAAACCTATTATTTTATAACACTATTCCTACACGAGCTGTAAATTCAATACGAATCATACATCAGCACTCTGCACTCGCAATGTTTTACAAAATAGTAACTATTACCCTGGAAACCTAAGTATACGAGTAGGTAGGGTGTTGTCCTAATATTCAAGAGTCAGTGGTTCAAATTGGAATTTAAAAAATATCAAAAGTGGGCCTTTCGGGTTCTTCTCCTCAGCAGTTTTCTGCCAAGAACAAGTTCAACTCCAGAATTTGTCATAAGGAGTCAATCTTTAATTGTAGATCACGACACTCGTGAATAAAATGAACTCACACAATATGGGTGTTGTGGGAAGTTAGTTTGTTAGCCTGTCTAAAAGATCGTAATGGCAATTAGATAAAGAAGTTTGTGTGTTAAAATTGTCCTATACGGACTGTTATCCATAATGTTCCTAACCTCTGGTCTAAGGATTGATAACAGCATGAGATTTATCTGCACACATGCCCTTAATGCTTTCACCATTGAGAGTCAAGCAGATCGCTGAGGTATAGTAACATACATAACATCAGAGCAGGCAGTGCTAAGGTAGAGAATAAGATTTAGTCGACTTGACAATAGCAATAAAAAGCTGTGATTTAGTCAAGATACCCTCAAACCAAATATAAATCCAAAAGTCTGGTCTACATCACATCAGTTAGGAAAGCACCTTCACAGAAAATTTTGCCTCTTCGATGAAACACTTCGACATTAATTTTCTTTCTCTCTATCTCTCTCTCTCTCTAATTCTAGTCTGCTTCCATAAGTCTTTTATTTCAAAAACAAGGTTTTTAAATAAAAATAAAAGTATTTAAACCCTCAACCATTGACTGACGATTTAAGGGCAACAAAAAAAATATATTTCGGTTGCCTATTGAATTTCGAGCACAAAAATATTTCAAGACTTAGACAGACTTAAAGACGCCATTTTATTACAAGAGGCTGGTATAATATGGTGAATGTATGTTAAAAGCAAATAAAAAAATGTTTAAATTTCTTTATTTGTTTATCTCTTTGGCGTTTCCCTTCACCCCCAAGCATGTATTTTATTTCAATAATACGACTCTAGGCTGTATTACTCACTGAGAGGGGCACAGAGGGTGAGAGATAGAGAGAAAGGGAGAGGATGGAAAAGAGATAGTGGACATAAAATATAATATTTCTAAACACATATAAACTGTTACAAAATAAAAAATATTTTTTTTTTTAATATTTTCCATTGACCATCACCAACACCATCACACAATGATGGCCATCATCATCATCGCCATCATTACTGGTCCAAAAAAAAAATTTCTTTGTCGTATCATCAGAATAAAACAGAAAAAAAGCTTTCAAATTAAATGACTTTGCCATTGTGTCCCTATTTTTTTTTTTATTTATTTTTTTCAGTTCTGTTTTACAAATATTTGTCGATCAACATTAATCGCTTGTAGTGCGAGGGTGGCCGGGGTAACATGAAAATAAATATGAAATGAAAACACACTCACAAATCAATTTGTTAAGTTAAGCAAATACATAGTCCGGGGGTTTTAAATATTCAGTATCACTGAACACATGTATTGGTAAACAATGAAGGAAAAATTTTAAAAGTCCAGATACACGGCGGTTTTTTATATTTTTGTGTTGTAAAATTTAAAAATGAAAGCAACTTTATAGGGTGGTGTAAGCGATACAAAATTTTTTTATTTGTTTGATTATAAATATTTTCGATCAAAGCTTCTGTTTTGACTTTTGTAATGCAAATAAAAAAAAAGTGCTTTTAAAATATTCTTTTGAATAGAAGTCAAAGGAATCATAAAAAATAATAGCTTTTGGTTAATAATTAATAGTGCTTGAGGCCTACATAGCAAGGGAACAAGGCCAGTTCAAAAAGAAATCATCAAAGTACACTATAATCTCTGTATGTATTTACTTTGGCGTATGGTGGGCTATTAAAAACCAGTTAAAATGCTAAGCAATTGATTGGCTATGAATATCGTTTTATATACGTATGTTAAGGTAGTGACTTTTTACACCCACTATATTTACATGCACACATGTATTATGGGCACCCATAATTTTAATCCACAGTGTGCTAAATAATTTGCTGCCTGTGTGGTGGAACCTACTGTTTAATATCGATTTTGAATGACAAATATTAGAAGTTTTTATTCACGTCAATTAATTGTTTTCAGAGCTATTGCCAGAACATTATAGAGATGATACCCTGAGTCCAATAAAAAGAGCTATACAGTTACTGATAGAGATCCTAACAATATCCTAACCGAGAACATGTATTTGCGAAGCGGTGTCTATGCAAAATGTTCACTAACCATGCACCATGAGTTAGGGATCGTAACACCCTCAATAAATTACGTTTCTTCTCATAGATCCTTGCATGATATAACCCGGAGGTGCCCAAAGCAAACGGAATTTATGCAGCCAAAGTGGTTGTGTGTAGCAAATTAGGCTTAAAACGCATTGCACCTAACCGAATGGAGTATTTCATTTGGATTCTATATTACGTACTGACCTTTAAGAACCCGATTATCGGATTTTGGCCTGCCGCAACACATTCTTCCTGGCTTCACTGCCAATTGGTTACACCAATTGATGACAGGGTTCTTCCGACGGATACAAGGTCGCCCTTTTCGCCGATTTGCGCAGTTCGCCGCATCAAATACCCGTCTTGCATCCTCCTTCATTCTAATGACATCGCCGAGTCAGCCGCTGAATATAAATGCGCTGCACAAAGCCAATGTCGTTGAGGAGATCAAACAGCTCACTGTTGGATCGGATGTGGAAATCATCGCTCATTCGCACTCGGCCGAACATCTTACGTTGGACTTTTCTCTCGAATACTCTAAAGGCTGCTGCATCAGTTCTAAATCGGGTCCATGCTTCTACGCACAAAAGAAGCACGGGAAGGATCAAGGTCTTGTAGAGTAACAGTTTTATCGCACGAGAAGGTTCTACATTTCTTGTGGAAACTAATGGCTAAAGAAGTTAGTTTCTTACTTAATTGGTCATTACAATCTCTTAGTCAGGATAACGATTAGTTTCTCACAACACTCTTGTACTGTAAGTGTTGTAATTCTACACATAAGTGGGGAAAGGTACAGTTTAACGTCGACTCCGAACAACAGTTTTGAGAAAATTTTCATGATAATTTTAATTGACTATTAAAGTTTCGCCGTGGTCTAGTGGGTAGTGTGTTGGCTTATTAGACAAAAGGCCCGGGTTCGAATCCCAGGTCAGACATCAAAATGAAAAAATATTTCTTCGGCGACTTCCTCTCAGCAGATTTCTGGCAAAGACTCTGAGAGTAAAAATTGCCATGAAAAGCTTCTCAAAAATCTGTCGTTCGGAGTCGACTTTAAACTGTAGGTCCCGCCACTCATGTATAAAATTAACGCACACAGCATAAGTGGTGTGAGAAGCTAGGTCGTAATCCTGACTGAAGGGTTGTAATGGCCAATTATGTATGTATGTATGTATTAAAGTTTCGCCAAAAGACTGCTAAGAGATGGATTTTGAACTGCCCGGCTTTAATAAATTAACACACCACTTACTCAACTACGGTATCTTCATCGTAACACCCTTAAAAAATACACGAAAAAAAAAACCACCAGCACCTCAACGATATAACCTCGAAGATAAACTTCATATGGCAACTAAAGTATGAGATGCATAAACCGCACGTGGTTCCCATTGACAAAGGAATTGTGTTTAGCAAATGAGCTTAGGATGCATTGAACAAAATAAAATGGAGTACATCCCTTGTAGAAACTAAAGGACTAAAGAACAACAATATTTTCCAAATTCAAGAGATATCATCTTTCCACTATATGTAACTCAGCGATCACTTTCTCAGAATCATGTGATTTGCTACAGTTCACTGACCTTTAGTTATGCACATAACTATAGTATGTAGTCAGGGTTACTGAAGCTATAGTAGTTACTGGAAATTTTTGTTTTAAAATCCAGCTCTAGAGATCATCAACAATCAAAGTTATAAGGACGAAAATTCTCTCTCTTACGAAAACCAATTGATGTTTAGTCTGATGCGATCCATACAAAAAAAGAAAAATGGAAAATGATAAAGACAACCTTATGGAATCAAAAGGTAATTAAAATCTCATCAACTACAGCTGCCCTTATAAGCAAAGCCGATAACGATGATTGGTTTTATGTGGGTTCCTGTCTGAGTGGACCTACCCCCACGGTGCTCTTCGCGCAGGATGAAATACAAAGCGCCTACCAATGTCCCCAGATGTAACAGATTGCTACACCTGACTACCAATTCGAAGTCATGTATTTGGACATGACATCCAGCTTGGTTAGGAGTGGAGCCTATCGAAAACTCCTTCCGATCTTTGGTCACGGCACCCGGTTGTGAGTGTAACTACACACCGACCAAAGCCGATAAATAAGATGTTGTAAACTTTACATAAAAAAAAAATTAAGAAGACTTTTACAAATAAAGTACAACTGCATAAGTCGTCAATAGTTTCGCGCTGCTCTCAAATGCTTTACAAATTGAAAGGAATTGTTTTCTGTTGGTAAACTTACCACAAAATTTTGTCTGTCATTTGGTTTACAATAAAACTTACCTGAAAATAAAGGAGAAAATTTATTATTGAATATGATTTCATATTTAATTAATTTCTAAATAAAAAACGTGAATAAAAATTCTAAATTCTGAATTCTAAATAAATATATTTGACGTAAAGCCAGAGTTCGAGTTCCAGGCCAGACATCAAAATAAAATACAAAAAGTAATTTTCTGGTGATTTCCTCTCAGCAGATTTCTGGCAAAAACTCTGAGAGTAAATAAAATTGAACCAAAAGTTTCTCTATAAAATTAACACACACAACATAAGTAGTGTGAGAAACGAGGTCAATAATCCTAACTGATGGGTTGTAATGACCAATTATGTATTTGTGTATTATAGCTTCTCAATCCAGGAGGACCTACAGTTTATCCATCAACTCCGAACGACAAAATCTACATAAGTTTTCCCATAGTTTTTGCCACAAGACCGTGGCAGAACCTCCACGAGAATTTTTAACACTAGACTGCTGATATCTTTGTATTTTATTTCATTTTGTTCGAAATATTTGAGCTTGGATTTTAACCACATGCTATTATCTAACAAGTTAAGGTTCTACCAACTAGACTACGATATTATTGTTCACTGACCCTAAGTTTAAAATTTTTTCATCCACTTCCTCAATTAAAACATATAACTCTGAAATCATTTTAAAAATCTAGATAATGGTGTTTTACTTTCAAATCGTTTAATATTAAAATTATAAACAAAAGCTACAAAAACAATGAACTTGTTTACAAATTATCGCACTAGGTAATATAACAAGAAATACCTGCATAAAATATGACAAAATAGACAACAAAAATATAGCAACAAACACCATCATAAAAAATACTAAACACCTAAACAAAGGTACAACAACAAACACTACAAAAATAAATACAAACAAAATACACAAAGAAAATACTGAAACAACGATGTTTACGTTAGTAGAGATCTCGAGAAGGCAAAGCTACGAACATTCGCTTTCAAGAACAATCATCAGACTGTTTACGTTACGCCATATAAAAGCCAAGGCAAAGCAGGCTACTGGGTTAATAACCGTTCAGTTAGGCTTGTGTGAAGACGCGGTGCTTTTGAAGAGAATAATCGTGGTTTGAAGATCTCTTTTACAAAGATCTGTCGAAAAATTGTTCAGTAATTGTTATTGTTTAAGCATGTCACCGTAGTCTAGTAGGTAGTGTGTAGGCTTGTTAGACGTAACGCCCGGGTTCGTGTCACAGGCCACACATCACAACGAAATATAAAAAAATATTTCTTCAGCGACTGCCTCTCCGCAAATTTCTGGCACAAACTCTGAAAGTAAATAAAATTGCAATGAAGAGCTTCTCAAAAATCTGTCGTTCGGAATCGACGTTAAACTGTAGGTCCCACCACTCATGTATAAAATTAACACACACAAGATAAGTGGTATGAGATGGTAGGTCGAAATCCAGTGTTGTAATTACCAATTATGTATTTATGTATGCATTGTTTGTGAAAAGTTGTAAACAGAGGAATAACAAACAAAGCAATTGTTGTTGTTTACATCAAGTTGTAAGCAATGGCACACAAAATTGTGCGAATAATAAAGAAATGTAATAAAAACTAAACACAATTTTATTTTTATTTTATTTGCAATTTACGATCTCTTATTTTTTTTTATGTTATAAAACCAGCACTCAGGGGATGACCCCTACTCATGCATTGTGCAGGTTTTTTAGGAAAGGTGGAAAGAGAGAGGGAAGATGCGAATGGCAAGGAAACGAGTTACTGCTGGTGACTATAAAATAGCTATACCTTCACCATTAAACAGTCTACAGCAATCGTCCCAAGAAGCCCGCAGTTTCTCACACCACTTATGTTGTATGTTTTAATTTTATACAGAAGTGGCGGGACCTACAGTATAAAGTCGACAGATTTTTGAGAAACAAGAAAAGAAATCGCCGAAAAAATACTTTTTGTATTTTTTTTTTATTTTTTGATGTCTGGCCTGGGACTCGAACTATGGCTTTACGTTTAATAAGCCTAGACCGCGTAACAGTATTATTCATTCATTTTTTTTCTGTTTGTCAACTTCTAGAATATACTGTTGATTTGTTGTTGTCATTCTTTTTCCTTCCATCTTACCTGATACTTGCTAAGGAATTTAGTTATTGTAATTTTGGATGTTTATATCTGCATTCTTTTATCTTTATATCGTTATGATTTTTAAGGACAAAAATTTTGTGTTTACTTTGTGTTTACAACATTACACAAAATTTGACTTTCCTTATAATAACTAATCTTAAAAAGAATTTTGATGGTTTTTTTTAAGTTTTTACAATCAAATTTAAATTTTTTAATGTTAAAAAAAATTTTTTTTCAAACATTAAATCGCAGAATAAAGGAGAATAAGGAAACTTTAAAAAGAGAAATTTTTTTATTTAACACTTGATTCGTATGTTAACGTTTACGCCAAGTGGTTACTACTAAAGCACTTCAACGAAATTTGCGGTGCTATAAAATAGAAAGACGTATAAAAATCAGACTTTCAGTTAGAAAAGCACATGTGGAACAAAATTGATATGAAAAGAAGAAAAAAACAGATAGAAAACTCAAATACTCATATAAAAAAAAACAACAACAAAATCTTATGAAATAAAAAAGAAAAGCCACTTTCAAAAGAAGATAACAGACATAAAATTATAAATACAACTTCAATAATAATGCTAAAGAGAACGCATTTAAAAACTCTTCAAGTTGCAATGAAGAAATTTTTCTACTCTCGCGTGCAGCAGTAGAGTTAGCAGCTGTACTAACAAAAGGCAGCTTAAATAAATGGCTACTGCACTCACACCATGGCACATATCATCAGTAAACGGCATCATATAAACACAAAAAAAAAAACACTCACACACACAGTTAAATTGCTGGATGTGCATGAGTTTGTATTCCTTAACATGCAGCAAACACTTGCAAAAATATTATTACTTGTATAAAAACAACAACAACAACAACAGGAATAACACGAACAAAACAACAAAAAAACCAAGGAGCACACTATAAAAAACGGAACCATGTGCATCATTATAACACTTTAAAGGGAAAAGCTCTCATAAAAACACAATAAAAATAAAAGAAAACAAAACAAAACAAAAGAAAGAGAAAGTGAAGCAAAAGCAAAAGAAAGAAAAGTTGAAGAACAAGAGAATTGTTGTTGGTGTTTAATATAAACTAGGAAATAGAAAACTTTAATATGCCCACTCCTTACAATACAATACAATACACCCACGCACACACATATGACTACAGAAACAAATGCATTTCCTTTATTTTAATATTCCAGTAGAGAGGTGTATGTGTGTATGTGAAAGAACAAGAAGTTTTAATAGCATTTTATTGTTGTATCTCACATATACATATGCACATACATAGTTATACTATTATTTTCCTATTTATTCTTCTTCTTTTTCCTATTATTGTTTCTGTTTCGGTTGCTGCTATTTTACTTGTTGTGCAGTGTTAAATTCATTGCAACATGTGGAAACAACAATCGAGTAAAAGCCAACATTTAGTTTCTCATTATTTATTTACATTCTCTTTATGTACACACATATGTATGTATGTATGCATGTATGTATTTATGTGTGTTCTACATTTTATTTATTCTTGTTTTAATATAAAGAGTTTTATTTCAGTTACACTAGTTCACTGCAAGCTGGTAGAGGTGTACTTTACATTACTTTAAGTTCCGCTCAAGGCTGCCACAGCCCATTGCCTCAACAGCAACTGTCCTTTACATCTCCCTATCTAAAGCAGCTGACCACCAGAACTCTTTTGTAGAGTGAGGCCAAATGTTTGGCAGGTTATGTTCAACAAATAAGAATATAAAGAGAGAATTTTCTCAAACCAAGTGGGTAATGTGTAGTACAGGGTGGCTGATATGTACTGCAACCAACTTCAGGTTGTTATCATTCGTAAACCGCTCGTCTAACAGCTGACAGATTTATTCCAATGGCAGTTCATTTTATTATTTACAAGCTTACAAAAGTATTTTGATCTATTGCATTCAGAAAAACAGTTATTCGTGATGGAATTCAAACTTTATATTTGGCTGAAAAACCACAGGTGGCTATCGTTAGAGCCCTCCAGCATATAAATGTGAATAAATCTTTTGTTTCTCGTACCATTGCTCGTTACCGTATTACTGGCAGTGTTGCATCGCGTCCAAAAAGTGGACGATAAAAAACGGTAACAACATCAGAAATGATCCGAAAAGTGAAGGCCAGATTTGATCAAAATCCAAGCCGCAGTGGTAGAAAAATTGTCCGTGAGCTGAACATATCGCAAGAACGGATGCAACACATATTGAAAAATGATCTTGGACTAAAGCCATTGAAGTTCTAAAAAGTGCAAGAGCTCACTGATGGACAAAAAAAAAGTTAGACTGGCAAGAGCCAAGGAGTTACTTCACTTGCACGAAAGTGGCCATTTACCCAAATTGGTTTTCTCCGAAGAGAAGCCATTCCAAATTGAGCAGTTTGTGAACAAACAAAATGACTGGGTTTACTTGCCAAAGAGGTCAGCTGAAAATTTACACCTGCAGTTGGGCACCAGAACTCAAGAGCCGCCAATGGTAATGATGAGGGATGCCAGAAAGGTCGCTTCACGCTCTTATTCAAAATAAATGCCAAATATTATTGGGAAAATGTCTTAAAGACAGTAGTGAAGCCCTGAAGCAGACAAACATTTTTGCCGCAGACCAACAGGACTCAGCATCACCGCACTTAGCACGCGTCAATCAAGAATGTCTTAAAAAGGAGCTTCCCCACTTCATTTATACCGGACAGTGGCCACCAAAATCTTCGGATCTCAAACCGTTGGACTCTTGAGCCTGGGATATTTTTGAGAGTAAGGTTCTCACTAAAAAATACCAAAATGTTTTAACATAATGAACTCCAAGATGGTGAACGCCTGTCGCAGATATTTCGACAAGACCTCGGAACGAGCTTATGAACTTGTCAGACGGAGCACGACCATCGAACTCTTCAGAATTCTCTCTGAATTCTCGAATTTGGTCGTACCTATGAGGACCTGCAAACTCATAATGGATAATGCGATCGTCGATTCGGTCAACGACAAGTGGGCGGCCTCGGACAAGGGTGGAATGGAAAACGGTGCTTCGCCGCAGAGCCACTTTCGTGCAGCCTTTGTCGGCCGTTTGAAGGTCATAATTCGTACCAAAGGTGACCATTTCGAACAAATCTAAACTGATTCTAAAATTTTATGTTATTTCCAACATTTTTTTCTTTTGATCAATAAAATTAAAAAAATTGCGCTTTAGTTTGTTGCATTTTATAACAGCCACCCTGTAGATAGCGTGTTGGCCGCGGTTCAAAGCCCAGGTCAGACATTTCTAACAAAACGAAATTTGAGAAACTATTTCTTCGGCTTACTTCCGCTCAGCAAATTTTTGGCAAAAACTCTGAAAGAAAATATAGTGGCCATGAAAATTTTCTCGAAAATCTGTTCTTCAGAATCGATTTCAAACTGTAGACGTCCTGACACTCATGTATAAAATTAAAACACTCCACATAAATCAAAAGAGAAAATAGGTTGTAATACTGACTAAATATGTACTAATAAGTACCAAATTTTTGATGTTAAGCTGATTTTAAATTTAATTTATACGCCGTATTAAATAAAAATTTTTAACAAAAGCTATGGCTTCCCCAATAATTTTTTTCCAGTGTAATTAAAAAAATTCTTATTGCTTCCCTCTGTATGCGAACTAAAGAATAAGGATGCCTTACAATAAACCTCATGGCATACCTAAAGCTTATCAGGCCTCATTATAAATGCGTTACAACAGTTATTGTTTTGGCTTTTAAGTAAAGTTTATGGCCATTACAACGGCAGTAATGGCTAATATCTCTTAAAGAAACAAAAATTTCTTTTGTTTTTTAATTGTTTTTATGCTGGTTATTAATGAAGATAGGAAAACTTAAAAAAACAATTTTAAACAAGTTTATGAAATTGAAATTTATGAAGACCTTTTAAAGTATAAGAACCCAAAACAAAGTTAAACAAGAGTACACTGAGCACCAAAAGTGACAAAAACAATAAACAAAATTATTGTTGTGCTACAAGGATATTTTTTTATAATGGAAAATTGAAAATTTATAGTGGGTAGTGACTCACTTATGGCGTTCAGTGTATCTATATTGGAAATTAGGGTTATGGTGGTTGAAAAGGAAGATATTGTAGAACCTATGGAAAAGAAGTTTGCATTCGAAGGTAGTTTTTTCCTTCAATAATTCCCAGTAGCCATTGACAGAAGTATTGGCTGATAGGGGTTACATTTGTAAATTGTTGGCTATTAAGGCGGTATGGCTTTTTAGTTTTGTTGTTACCATTATATGCTAGGCTAATTGGATTTTAATTTTCCACAACAAAAGAAGACACGAACATCAACAACAATTTGTAGTTATTGTTTATATTTATATTGATTCTGTTACCGAATGGTTGGCCATCCCCTTTAATTGTTTGGTTTTTGTCTTGTTTGCATAGTCTGATCTCAATTACGGCTTTAATTATTTATTGTGCACACAATCGTTGAATAGCATACTGGCTAATGGAGATTGAATTGGTAAAGCTTGGGCTTGGGTTTGTGTATTGCTGTGTGAACGTTTTTAAATTTGTTTATAACAATTGAAAGAAGATTTTTTTTTATTTGCTTGTACCACCACCCTCACCACTTCGGCTTGTTTATTAAGTCCATGCGAAATAGTTCAATGAAAAATAATTTGTAAAGATTTTTTCCATCGTTTTTTTGTTCTCCTCTCTTAATGAAAATCACAATTTTTTTTCAGTTTAAATGGCTTCCATTTGGCTTTATTAATTTTATTACGAAATATTAAAAAGCGGGAGTATGGCTTAACAAAAAAACTGAATGAAAATGTGGAAAAAAAAGGAAAATTGCGAAATGAAACACCGTAGAGAAGAGTCGAGTACCGTCAAAGACCTTAGAAACAAATTAAATCCCCATGCCATTGTGTACGCGAGTTTTTAATTAACTTTTGTACACAAGGAAACAAAAAAAAAAAACAAGAGAACGAATCAATAAATTGAAATACAATATCTTTGTCATGTTATGCTCGTTCGTGGCCATATTGGCAAATGGCATTTGAATTAAAAATATGCGTGAAACATTTTAATTGCAAATAATTATGAAAAAAGAATTTCTTCCTTCTTTAATTAAAAAATAATTTAAAAATCCTTGACAAATCATTGTCAATCAATTAATTGCTTCAGCATGAAATAAAAGAAAATTTTCATTAAAAGCCTTAAGGAATTGCAAAAGCAAGTCCGTTTCCTTTTTGGTGTCTTTAATTAAAATTAACTTTTGATGTATTAGCCTAATTGTCTGCCTATTCTTTCCTTTTTGTTTTTCGGGGAAAACAAAGGCATTTTCATAAGAGTACCACTAGAAAGGGGAATTTTAAGGCACCTACTGTTCTTCTCTCACTCTCTCTCTCTCTCCCTCTCTCTCTCTTCCCAGTAAAGCGAAAATTTATTGTCTCAACGAAATGTCTTTATAATTTTGTTTGTCCGTTTTGCTTAATTAAAGACACAAATTTATGGAATTTACTCCAGCGACAAACATTGCTGTTCCAACCACTCAATTAAATGAAATAGGTTTCATGAAGAAGCTAAAATTTGTAACTTCCTTGAAAATTAATCATGATATTTCAGTTTGGCAAAAATGAAAATATTATTACGCAACTAAAAAAAAACTAGATGCTGGTGTTTATATATCGCTTAACAATAAAAAAAAACAAAACAAAACAATGCAATAAACAAACCTGTTTACAAATTATCGTACTGTTTAATGTAACAACAAACACCAGCATACACAAACGGTAAACAAGGAAACAAAAATGCAACAACAAACGCCAGCACAAAACAAGTAAAAACAGTAAATAATTAAACAAAAATATACCAACAACACTACAATAATAAAAGTAAACAACGATGTTTACATTTATAGAGATTTCGTGAAGTAATTGTCGCTGTAGTCTAGTAGCTATTGTGTTGGCTTATTGGACGTAAACACCAGGTTTTGTATCCCAGGTCAACCTTCAAAACGAAATATGAAAAAATATTTCTTCGGCAATTTTCTCTCATCAGATTTCTAGCAAAAACTCTGAAAGTAGATAAACCTGCCATAAAAAAGTGTCGGCGTTAAACTATAGGTCCCGCCACTCATGTATAAAATTAAAACACACAACATGCGTGGTGTGAGAATCTAGGCCGTAGTCTTGACTGAAGTGATTTTTCTGTTTTTTTTTTGTTTTTATGCCGAGCAGGGGTAAATGTACCTAACCGCACCATAGAGGAAGCCATCTTGTTGTCCGTGTGTGGAGCTTTCACCCACTAAATCCCCCTCTCGTCCCGTGGACCGTTGTGCCCACCCCGGAACTACAATGGTACGGTGGTATTACTTCGGAGTAGAGTCCTTTTGGCCACCTTTATGCTCATATCCGCGTCCGGATTGCGTATTGAAGGTTAAGGAGAATTCTAAGTATCTCCGCTATTCCTTTCGTCCGGGTTTCCGACTGGGATTTCGTTTGACACGTAAGCTGGTATCATCTATGCCGGCGTGCCTACATGTTCTGCAGCCTCCTGATCTCTCTTCTCTAGTCTCAGGATGCGCTCCACGTAATTCACCACTGAGGCCCAATTTTCCCTACTCGTCATCATAACTCCGACAATGTAAGCGGTCGTAATCGTTCCAATCGTCGACTTCAGTATAGAAATATAGCTCCGCCAGCGTGCACATTCGAACACAGTGTGTTCCACATCAGCAATTACTTCCCCTTCCTCGTAAAGACAGTAAGGGGAGTCAGTCTTGCCCATTCTGTGCAGATATTTCCTAAAATATCCGTGACCCGATAGCATCGGCGTAACGTAGAAATTTACCTCCCCAAATTTCAGACCAATCCATGGCTTTATGTCCGGGATAAGTCTCGATGTCCTCCTTCCTCTATCTTCATCGTTCCATTGTCGTTGCCATTCTGAAATGGTGTTTTCCTTGAAGCGGCCGGTTATGTGATTTCCTGGCGATTTCAACTTATAAATCTCCATTCGCTCTACTGCCAGCAGATCCACAGGGATTGTACCTATTATTACAAGTACGGCTAGGGCGGACACTGTGCGAAATGCCGATCCGATAAGCAGTGCAGCCTTTTTCTGTAGCGATAGCGACTGAAGTGTTGTAATGGCCAATTATGTATATACGTATGAAGTCATGAACGTTCGCCATCAAGAACATTCATCAGACTGTTCTCTCCGCCAAGGCAATACAAAGCATGCGATTGAGTTAGTGAGGTTCAGTCAGTCAGTTGTGTGAAGACGCGGTATGTGTGAAGAGTGTAATCGTGATTTGAAGATCTCTTTTACAAAGATCTGTCGAACATTTGTCTCGTAGTTGTTATTGTCTAGGATATAAACAGTGGAATAACAAACAAATCAATTGTTGTTGTTTACATAAAGTTGTGAATAGTGGCTCACAGAATTGTAAGAATAATAAGGAGTTTTAGTGGGTAGGGTGCTAGCGTGAGGGTCGTGGGTTCAATTTCCGCCAGAGACTCTGATTTGTGACACTACACCAAGCGCATGGTCTTAGTTACTTAGCTCGTGTATAATTAGGCGAGCAGGTTAAGTCCTGTGCATTGAATATTACATCTTCGAGGACTACAACAATCAATACGGACTACAGTGTGGCTTAAATTTTATGAGTCTTGATGTTCTGTGCGTTCATATTCTAAAATTTCTTTCCGTATCCATTACATATGTTGTTTGCTTTTAACTGTTATTAGGTCGAACCTAGTACCCTGCTTTCAAGTGACATAATTCCCAGTGGAAGTTTTGAAATGTTTTTGAAAAGTTTATCAATTATCTCATAACAATAAGTTTAGCTTTTCAACTTGTTTTCTTTCCTATAAGACATGAAGTTAAAGGCCTTGAAATTAAAGAATTTTCACATTTCTGTCTAAACCACAAGAATTTTCCCTTGTTTTCCTTTACCATTCTCATTACCACGCCATGGCAAATTAGAGTAGAGTTGGTACTTTTTCGGTTATTTTTTTCTGTGTTTATGAAATTTTCATTGAACGTGTATATGAATATGAACTTAATTAAAAATCTGTCAAACACATTGCCACCATTTAACGAGAGTCAGCAACAACAACCACAAGGACTTTATAAAGAAAAATCAATGGTGTGTGTGTGGGTGTGTGGCTTTATGTTTGTTTGGCTTAAGAGGCACTCATAACCAAATCAAAAGTTTCTCTTTTTTTTTGCATTTATTCCAGGGGAGGAAGGCAAACCACTTTACAGAGTGACAAATAATATAAGAAACAAATTAAATCATAATTTAATCTTAACACTGGGATATGAAGTTTACCTCACTTGATCCTTTACTACACTATCAGCACGACATGTGCTTTGTTTGGGTGGGGTGTGGTAAATGTTGCTGTAACTGCTGTTTAGCTGCCACAGAGGCATTGTGGTATTAGCGGTCTTGACAGTGGCATTAAAACAACCTACAGCAAACGTGAAAAGATTTTTATTTTAAAGTTCGCGTGCTTCTTTGCAGAACACAAACTCAGCCGCTCATGCCACAACACATAGTCAATGCCGCAGTAGGCCTTAGTAAAAAGGTTTTTAAACTCGCTGATGATGGTGATGATGATGATAAAAATTATTTTCTTTTATTGAAATATTTTTATTTAAGCATTGTTTATTTAAATTTAATAACTTTTTTATTGTTTTCCTGTGACATACACCCATGTAAATAAATCCAATACATATACGCATACATCATGTAGTCTGTGTTTTGTAAACAATACAAGTGACATGTAAATTGTTGTCTGGCTTATACTGGCACTGGCTGCTGGCATTGTAAAAATGATTGTGTTCATGATGAATTGTTGACATTTTCTCCAATAAATTATATGAAAATTGTTGTCTTTATGTATTGTAAATAATTTATTATGAAATAATTTATGAACTTTAAAAAGATATCACACACAGGAAATCGTATTTGAACACACTACTATAGAAGTCTACTAAACGGTAGTGGTAGTTAATAGCCGTGGCTGTTTTATTTTAAATGGCTGGCGGATATCAGCCATCCATATAACGGGTAAGTTTTTTAAATGTTAAAGTTTTCGAAAATTTTAAAAGAAAATACGGGAAGATTTTGCAAATGTAAAAAAACCATTCATCAGCTGCAACATTAGGAGACTTTTTACAGCATATCCTTAAAAGGCTATCCCTGTATATGTCGTAGGTTTGCTTATTGAATTTTTTTTATTGATGTTATCAATCAATTCATGAGTATACTACCCAATATACTGTTGGAAAACCTGAGACTAGTTGCTTCAAATTTTTTTCATTTTTCGAGACTTAAAAGTTGAAAAATTACACTTTATTTGCACGATGTGAAGATTCAGTTTAGGTAAGATTAGGTTAAATGGTAGACACTACTTGAAAATTAAAATCCCAAATCAGAAATTAAGCATATTGTGATAACACGCAACTCTAAGTAAGAGACTCCGTAGTTTAATACATTGTGCGTCGCCATAGTCTAGTAGGCAGTGTGTTGGCTTATTACGTGTAAAACCCGGGTCAGGCATCAAAAATAAATATGAAAAAAAAATATTTCTTCGGCGATTTCCTCTCAGCAGATTTCTGGCAAAAACTGAGAAAGTAAATGAAAAAGTTTGTCAAAAATCTGTCGTTTAGAGTCTACTTTAAAATGTCGGTCTCGCCACTCACATATAGATTTAAAGCACACAACATAAGTGGTGTGAGAAGCAAGGTCGTAATCTGACTGAAGGTTTGCAATAGCCACGATTATATTTGGTTGAAACCTAAGCTCTTCCACGACTACTTCTCAGCACCCATCGGCCAAAAACTCTGTGATTAAATAAAATTACTTTAATCTGTAGTGAAGAGTCAACTTCTAACTGCAAGTCCGGCCATACATACATACATAATTGGTCATTACAAGCCTTCAGTCAGGATTATTAACCTAGTTTCCCACACCACTTATGTTGTGTGAGTTAATTTTATACATAAGTGGCGGGACCTACAGTTTAAAGTCGACTCTGAACGACAGACTTTTGAGAAACTTTTCATGGCAAATTTTCTTCACTCTCAGAGTTTTTGCCAAAAATCTGCTGAGAAGAAATCGCCGAAAGAATACTTTTTGTAATTTGTTTTGATGTCTGGCCTGGGACTCGAACCCTGGCTACACATCTAATAAGCCAGCACACTACCTACGAGACCACGGCGACTCTGTCCGTGAGTCCGATTACTCATGGTTAATGATGTGTGATGATGGGTTGTAATCCAGGCTAAACGATTACAATGACCAATTAAGTATGTATTGATTGCTATTGCTTCTCCCCTAGTATGCACCCTCATGCATAACATTAATACACGCAACATCGGTGATGTGAGAACCTAGGTTGTAGTCTTAACGAAAGGGTTGAAATGTCCAATTAACTATGAACCAAACCTTCTACTAAATCTTGCTACTGCATTAAACCTTAGTTTCGAGAGTTTTTAAGGTGACAGTAAAAGTGAAGTCATTGCAAGAACCACTAACGGAATAGAAAGAAAGTTTACGTCTCTTCCGTAGACCACCAGGAGTCATAGGCGTTAATACTGGCTCTATTGGCATGCCTTTTACAAGATATTGACATGTGACAGTATGATTACAAGCAGTCCTCCTCTTATGCAAACCAGTCTAGTAAACTTTACCCTGACCAAGTACACATACATAATAGGTCATTACAAATTGAACAACAAATTTTTGGGACTTTTCATGGCAATTTTATTTAACCACAGAGTTTTTCTCACAAGAAATCCGGAAAGGGACAGTCCCCGAAGAAATATTTTTTCATGTTTTGTTTAGTTGGAGATAGCTCTTAAGCCAAGGTCTTACATCTAATAACCCAACACACTAGTTTCTAGACTACTCCGACCCTGACTAGACTATAGTCAGTTTATTTATGGCAATCGAAACACTTTCTTAGATCTGCATCAGCTCTAAAGTCTATAGAAGAGTAACTCTTATCAAAATTTCCTGGAGAAATCTTTAAAGATCGTAGACTTTCTTAGATCTGCATCAGCTCTAAAGTCTATAGAAGAGTAACTCTTATCAAAATTTCCTGGAGAAATCTTTAAAGAGCGTACTTCATTGATTGTACGCGTCCATTAAGAGTTTTCAACAAACATTGCCGTATTGAAGGATTATATAGAAACCACTGCTGTGATCAGGCAGCCTATGTGAACGTATAAGTAATAGATCTCTCACTCAATATTCCACAGCCTACTTTGTTCAGCAATTCGATGTCATGGATAGGTCAGAGGACGTGTACCTGTCAAACAAGACAATCATAGTACCCGCAGGTCGAACTGACCCATTGTACAACGTCCTAAAGTAGGGAAGGAGGGGAAAGGACCACATACAACAGAAAGGGTGGGAGAGCGCGAGCGAAACTACACCGATGCAGTCCTAGCACCTCTCAACCAGCCTAAGCCAGTAATGAATCTGTGGAGAGCCTTACTGTCGGCTCTCGACACTGAATTCATGTTCTCAAAGAAAGCCTTGCCAACTACACCGATGCAGTCCTAGCACCTCTCAACCAGCCTAAGCCAGTAATGAATCTGTGGAGAGCCTTACTGTCGGCTCTCGACACTGAATTCATGTTCTCAAAGAAAGCCTTGCCAAGGGTGCTCAATCTCAATCTACCAAGGGTTGAGCAGTTACAGAGGAGGTGTTCGATGATCTCCAACTCCTCCTCATCGCAACATGCCCTGTAATAGTCCAGCTGGGATCTGTTCCTAATCTCGCAGTGCCCCGTGATAAAACCGACAAACAACCTTAAGCTAGCCTTATTCAAGCTCAGTAGCCAAAAGGTTGGCTGTTGGGCTTGAACCTTTGAATCATCACAAATCTCCAGTGGGAATAATAAAATCAAATGTCGAGAATATTATAACAAATAACTTGAACCGAATGTGGTAATGGCTTACAGCATATCTAAAGGCCAGGATTTCGTTGCATTGAACCTATCTGACAGGAGAAAAGTCCGCTCCTTTATTAGAAGATCAGAGGGGAGGCAATTTATTTTTTCCAAATAAGGTCTTAGTTGGAATGGAATATTGTGCACTAGAAATCAGCACACCGGACTGCCGGCATTAAGCTTTACTTGTGTCACGTACAAAATTGTTAAGAGGTTCTAAAATTTTTAAATCAATTTGGAACGGAAATCTTCTTTTTTAGCCAAATTTTCTGTAAAACTTCATTGTACATTTTGATTATTTTTACTCCTTAATGAATATGAAATGATTGATATTTAAAAACAAGAAATACTTGTTTTTATTTTCTGATAATTTCTCCGAAACCATTTTCAACATTTTCAAGCAGTTTTTGCCATTAAGTTTTCTTTTTATTCTCAAATTTCTTTCGCAAACTAACAGAAAATCCACGAGAATGAAAATAAGCTGAGAACTGTTTGAACTCCTTTAAACTGCACTAACTTTAGCTCATCAACAACAGGCAGTGAGTGATTCTCACTCTCTTACAGCCGCAGTTCAAAGCAGCCATACATTTAACCCCCTCAGACAACTCGTTGTACCATCATTACCATTACACTGCGATTCTTTTTGTGGCAGCATATTTAATGAAGTGTTTTCTTCTTAATAAATTCTCTCTTGCTTTTCTTCTTCTCTCTTGTTTGTTTTTTTTTCTGTCACCGTTTTTTGTTGCATTTTTGTTCTTTTCGGAAGAAAAAAAAAGATTTTTTTTCGGTTTTCCATTTCTTTTCTGTATTCGTTATGTGCCACAAGTATCATCAGCGTAAATTTTAATTCGTTTAGTGGTTAAACGTGCAGCCACCGAAAAGAAGCACATCCAACTGTACCACGACAAAAGGCAACAAAAAAGAAAAAAGGAGAAGAAGAAAAATTGTTTGGGGCTTTTTTTATTGGCTGAGAAAAACTACCAAAATCAAGTGAAAAATTGGAAAATATTTTTCGTTTCTTTTTTCCCCCCTTCACACTTGGAATGTCATGTCACGAAACTATTGATGTCAGCTGTACGAGTAGCTGGAGCTGTAAAGGAAATATTTAAAGCACAGCCAGCCGACCACATGGTGTTGTTTAATGTTATTGCCTTACAAAGGAAACTGATGATGCCACATAAAGGTGATGGTGGTGGTGATGGAAGAAGTGTTAAATAAAAACGTGCGAAAAAATAAAAGAAAATAAAACAGAGAAGAGAAAAGGATTATAAACAGTTGAATTGTATATTGAAACTTTACATTAACATTTCGATCACTTTCTACAAATAGATGCGTACTTCAAAAATTACTCATGGATTGCATAGCCTATGATATGCTTTTACATCGCTTCGCATTAAAATTGTAAACAAAAGCTACAAAAACAAAACAATGCAGTAAACAAACCTGTTTACAAAGTATCGTACTAGCTTAATATAACAACAAAAAAGTGTAAACACGGAAACAAAAATACAACAACAAACGCCAGCATAAAACAAGTAAAAACAATAAACAAGTAAACAAAAATCCACAAACAACACTACAATAATAAATGCAAATAATGATGTTCACATTTACAGAGATTTCGAGAAGGCAAAGTCACGAACATTCGCCTTCAAAAACATTCATCAGACTATTTATTACCCTGCCATATAAAATTCAAGGCAAAGCAGGCGAGTAGATTAGTGAAGTTCAGTCATTCTTGTGTGAAGACGCGGTGTGTTTGAAGAGAATAACCTTGGTTTGAAGATCTCCATTTCAAAGATCTGTTTAGTAATTCTTATTGTTTAGGCAAAGGGTATAAACAGAAGAATAACAAAGAAAAGCATTGTTGTTGTTTACATCAAGTTATGAAGAGTGGTACACAGAATGGTGAGAATAATAAAGAACTTTTATTAAAACTAAACACAGATTTATTTTTATTTGCAAGCTACGAGCTTATAATTTAAACGTTTTTAAAAGATAAAAAAAGATGCGCCCCAAAAAAAACGCGCCGAAAAAAGACGTGCTGAATAAGACGCGCCACAAAAAGACGCTCCGCAAAAAGACGGGCCGCAGAAAGACGCGCCGAATAATGACGTGCAAAAAAGGCGCGCCGCAAAAAGACGCGCCGCGAAAAGAAGCTCCGCAAAACTACGCACCAAAAAAAGACGCGCTGAAAAAAGACGCGCCGAATAAAGACGTGTCGCAAATAGACGCGCCGAATAAAGACGTGCCGCAAAAAGACGCGCCGCGAAAAGAAGCTCCGCAAAAAGACGCGCCGAAAAAAGACGTGCCGCAAAAAGACGCGCTGCGAAAAGAAGCTCCGCAAAAAGACGCGCCGCAAAACGACGCACTGAAAAAAGACGCGATGAAAAAAGACGCGCCGAATAAAGACGTGTCGCAAAATGAAGCGCTGAATAAAGACGTACCGCAAAAGAACCCCAAAAAAAGACGTGGCACAAAAAGACGCGCCGAAAAAAGATGAACTGAAAAAAGACGCACCGAATAAAAACGTGATTTCGTGATTTCGGTTTGTGATTTAATTTGAATGAACTTCATTTTTATCTTAGAGAAATTACAGACATTTAAATGAAGGGTCATAGTATAGGAGGTAGAGTATTAGCTTATTAGATGTAGGACCGACCTTCAAACTCCAGTTCAGTCATAGACAAAACGACATACAGAAATATTCATTCGGTAACTTCCTCTTAGTACATTTCTGGCAAAATCTCTGAGAGCAAATAAAATTGTCATGAAAAATTTGTACAAAAAATCTGTCCCTATAAGTCCCTTCTCACATGGATAAAATTAACACAGCCAACATGGGTGGTGTGCGAAGCTAAGTCGAGAAGTTGCCTAAAGGATTGTAATAACAAATTGAGTATGTAAGTAAATAAGTCTTAAAAACGTAACAATATGATTTCCAGCTTATTAATAAAAAATAAATAACACTTCCTAGTATGAAGCATAAAACATATTTTAAGCTTTTTTGTCGAAAATTGTACTTGAAGTTCAGTTCATGCTGTAATGCAATCGACTTTAGCAATATTAACAATAACTGCAGCTGTTCTGATAAACGATATTCATTCAAAACATTTTGTTCCAATTTTCTTGATTTTTTTTTTTATCTCAACCTAACAGCATTTGTTGCAAGCATACCCTAAACAATGACAATGTAAACTTGTGTTGCATGTTGATATAATGGAGGTGATAGTAACAATGGCTGTGGCAATGGCAATGGCAATGCCAACATTAGGTGCAGTGTGCATCAATGAAATGCAATATCATTTGATTTGTTGTCTTGAGTGTTTATGGCTATTGAGAGCATATGGAGTAGCGAATATTAATAGCGTGTGTGTGAGAGTTTGTGTGTGTGTGTGTAGCAAAACATTTAATACGATCCATCTACCATTACACCAAAGGGTATTCGCAAATAAACGATAATGCACACACACACACACACACACACATATGCACCTTTAAGCATACAAATAATTCTTGCCACTACATACTTAAGCACACAACTTAAAACGTAAAGCTCATAAATTGCATGTGAGTTGTATACGCATTCAGCATTATTTATACATACAAGCGCAGACAATAACCCACTTAAAGAGCAGTTATGCTTATCATATATACATACATGCACACATTAACTGATCCAATACATACATACGCACACATATACATACATACTTATGGTGGATTCATTTGCTTTAAGTTACATTATCCAACAAGTAATAAAATGTCTGTTCAACACAAAATTGTCATGTAGAAACTGTTGCAACACAACACTGGTTATTTATGTATATGAAGACTATGCTACTATAAGTTTGAGTTTGAGTTGTGTGTGTGTGTGCTTCTAACATGGCGTTATAAATATACTGCTGGTTTAGTGTGTTATTAACGTGGGGTTTGCAACAATTGTTGGCCATAAAATTTAACCAAAAAAAATATAAAAGAAATAACCTGTTAAAAATATGTTCCAACAAATTATGCTGGCAATTTGTTTTCATTTGTAAGACAATAAAGAAAAAAAGAAAACGAAATAAACTTGGGTAAAATATTATAAATGTTGTTAGATTTTCTTCATTATATAGATAAAGTAACTGACAGAGGGGACAGTTTATGGCTAAATAACATCCAATAAAGTCTCAGTATTGGGTAGGGATGGCAAACGGGATTGGTTTTTAAAAATCCCGGGATATTTCGGGATAATTCGGGATCCAAAAATCTCGAAAAATCACAGGAAATAAATAAAATATTCACCAAACTCACCTCTCAATAAGTCCATTGTTACGTGTGGTGTGTGGCATATGGCACCGTCTTGTTGAAACTACATGTCATGCAAGTCTTTTGAAGGACTTCACACCTTCCTCGCAATACAATATAAATTTGGTGCGAAATTTAGTTACAATAGCCCAAATAGCCACTTCAGTGGGCCGATTAAACTGACCATAAAATGGAATAAGCGCGCGATGAACTTTCTTAACAGAGTACGTACGCATTTTGATAACAAAATTCAATGATTTGCAAGCGTTGTTCGTTCGTAAGACGCGACTCATGGTTAAATTATAGACGAAACTGAAAATGTTTGATAGTGAAACAAAACATGAAACGTGCGTGAGCTGTTTATACCAGTGTTGCCAAAACTATAATAGCTAAGGGCTCTACTGTTTTAAAGTTCACTCCGAACTACAGATTTATAAGACACTTTTCATGGCAATTTTATTTAATCTCACAGCTTTTACCAGAAGTTTGATGAGGTTTGACCAAAAGTTTCACATATGGTCACCATACAAACCGCGGAGAAAACCCTTCCAACCAACGATGGAATACAACCATACAACCAATACAGCCAACTTGCATGATAGGCGGCATTTCAGTATTTGCTCCCTTGATTCTGTAAGATCCCTGTGACACTAAGGCTCCCTTAACTGTCAAGAATATGAAGATATTATGGTCTTTATAATTAAAAGAAATTTTGAAGAAATACTTTGTAGCATCAAATTTCAACTGATCATAAGATTATAAATATGTATAGTCACCAGTGGGTCTGAGTATAAGTCCAGGCAAGACTGCAATAGTAAAACTTACAAGAAGCAGCGAAATTCTTAAATAGACAGACTTTCGATTTTCAACTTTCTCTCAGCAGATTTTTAGCAGAGACTCTGAGAGTAAACAAAATTGAAATGAAAAATTTCTGTAGTTTGAAGTCGACTCAGAACTGTAAGCCCTTTTGCTTTCGCATTATATTAACACACACAATATAAGCGATCCAGATCGTAACCCAGACTTAAGGGACTTCGAAAGAGGAATATACAGTGGGTTCCAGAAAAACCCTTAAAAAAACTTACAAGTAATCTTTAGGTTTTCACCAAACGAATTATGCATTTCATAATGATTAGACCAATAGACCTAAGGGGCAATTGAGAAGGCAGAGAAAACAAATCTCAAACGAACTCAAATAATGTTCAACAAAATACAGAAAAGACATACATAATTGGTCATTACAGACCTTTAGTCTGGATTATTGGATAAGTTTCTAACACCACTTATGTTGTGCGTGTTAATTTTATACATAATTTTAGACCTACAGTTTCAAGTTGACTCCGAATCCCAAAATCCCGAAAAATCACGGGAAAAATCGTGATTGTGGTATTAACATGTCTGCAAGTTGTGCCGTTATTATGGGGAACTAAATGTCAATATGTAGTGGAAAATAGTGTTCGTATCCTGTTTGGAAGGGCCTGCCCGCCATAAGAAGAAATATTTTAAAAATCCTTAAAATTTTTTGGTACTGCAAAAGTATCCGGTTATTGAGGTGTCCCCTTAAGAGGGTTATCCTTTAAGGAGAGAGTAAACTGTATACATCAAATTATAGGACATTAAAATAAAAAATTTAAAACAGCAAGAGAAAAATAAAAAAAGCGTAATAACAAAAATAAAATTATAATTTTATATGCAAATGAATAGTTTTAAAAATTATTTGAATTCCCCACAAAAAGATTGAAGCACCTAACATGTGGTCTGATAGGCTTGAAGCAAATTTTTAATTGTCAACATACCTGTGGGTTCCGTTGAAAGGAGGCACTTTCTCGTCAATCAAACATTTGGTTGGTAAAATAGTTCCAAGATATCTATATGCAGCTTGTAAATATTCACCTCTACTACCTTCTGATGTAAATAAATCTATCTCTTTGGAGAGTTGAGTATCTAAATTAATTCGTTTTATAGGGCTTTTGCATTCTTCGATGCCATCAAATAATTTTTTATCACTGGAAGTAATGTTTTCCCCATCTAAGATACTATTATCGAAATCAAGTGATATACAATTTTTTTTTCAGAACCTTTTGTAGGGTCCAAATACAAATACAAATTCACAATCCCGAACGTGTCGAAAAATCTCGGGACAAGTTTTTAAAAATGCCGAAATGAATCCCGAAAATCCTGAGATTTCTGGATTCGGGATTTCCCGATTGACATCCCTAGTACTGGGTGCGTTAATTGCGTCCATGAGAGACAGAACCTACAATTTATAGTCGATTCCTAACCAAAAATTTTTGAGAAGTTTTTTAATTTTATTTTACTACCAGAATTTTTGCCATAAATCTGCTAAGCGAAAGTTGACGAAGAAAATATTTTTTTCATAATTCATTTTGTTCGCTATGTCTGACCTGGATTCACAATTAGACTGCTGCGACTCCTCATATCTGTTAAAGTAGTTGTCATTTATTCAGTCTGTTTTGTGAAATTACCATCGACGGTTATAGCGTTCAACAGCACATACTAATACTAAAATTTGATTAATCAAAATGGTTGTTCTGTTCGGGAAATGCACCGCGGTTTGAGATTTTTTTTAATTAAACCAGTACTCAGGGGATGACCCCTACAAATGCAGTGCATTGTGCAGGTTTAGGAAAGGTGGAAAGAGGGAAAATGCAAATGGTAAGGAAACGAGTTTTCTGAATACAGAAAATTGAGTTTTTTTGTGGATTATCGAATAGCGGCATCATCGGTCTATACTTTCGAGTACGTCGCTGGCCAGGCCATCACTATCAATGGCAAACCCTAAATTACCAGAACACGATGGTAATGAATGACACCGAAATCGTGCGATTTGATCCCGTTAAACCTTTTCTTATGGGGTTTTCTTAAGTTACATGTATTGCGATTACAACACAACCCTCAGCGGTACTTAAATCCAACATGGCATCGCTGAAGTTTAGCCTTATTCACAACTTAGCGAAGGCGTGGTGGACAGTCGTTGATGTTATATTCCATACACAAATTTTTAAAATTTTTAAAACTAGATGACCCGTGAGAATATTTCGCACCGTTAGTTGTCATTTTTGTAACATAAAATGAAAATAATTAATGGAAATTTTATTTAAAGTACAAAAATATTAGAAATCATAATATCATCATACATATTTACGTACATATATACAAATGTTTAAATGCTTTTATAATACTTCATTGAATACAATGTTAGAGGTAATGACATGATCATCGTTAACTTTTTGCCCGTACGAATCCTTAATACAAACAAAAATATCTTTAAACGTATGCACTCGAGAAAACGCCACGTATAATTGCCCATGTGAAAAGACCGGTTCTGGTAAATACAATCCTACCTTTTGAAGGGTTTGACCTTGTGCTTTGTTTATCGTCATAGCAAAAGCAACTTTCACAGGGAATTGTTTTCGTAACATTCGAAAGGCACAGTTGGATCAGAAGGTGTAAGATTGATTCGTGGTATGAGGACAGTTTTATCGGTATGAATAATTTTTGCTGATATGATGTGATCTCCCAAGTTTGTTACGATTAGCCTGGTGCCATTTATTAACCCCTGTTTAGCATTAAGATTTCTGATTAACATTATAATTGCATTTGTCTTTTCAAATGCACGTTATTTATATTCTTACGTTGCACGTTATTTTTATGACAATAACGGCATTACCAAAATGGCTTTTACAAATTTATATATTATTATGTGGAATAGAGTGTTCAATTAAGCGATCCTGTTTATCGCACTGATCTAACAACTACTGCAAAGTATTGCCAAAACAACTTTTTACCACTTATATGCATATAAATATAACTGACTTAGTAATAAACGGCATTATACTAAATAGCGGTATTGCCAGAATGGATTTTAATACATACTATATTATGTAGAACTGCATTACTATTAAGCGACCCTGTATTACCATACTTGAACTAAAACATATTATCATACTGACAACTGTATTATCATGCAGTTCTATTTAAAATATAATTTTTATCAGTGAAAATATTAATTTTTCAATTTCTAATTATTTTTTGCTATTAGTGTTAAATATAAGCTTTAAAATGAGATATCAGTCAATAAATTTGATGCGGTGGTATGGGAGATATTTGCAACCGACAAAAAAAATGCTTTTTCTTAATGTATATTAAATTTAATGGAAAATCTTTATTATTAAACGTGGCCCATGGCTCAGATATCTTGAACGACAGGAAATATGAATAAATATTTCTTCGCCGACTACCTCTCAGCAGTTTTCTGACAAAAACCATGAGATTGATAATTACCATGCAATGGACTTCTCATATCTATCGTTCGGGATCGATATTATCTGTAGGTTCTGACACTCATGAATTAAATTAACACACGCAATATGGCTGGTATGTTAAGCTGGATTATAATCCAGGGAGAAAGGATAAGATCTCACTTCTCACGTAGCCCTTAAAAGCTTTATTTCCTTGGGTTAATTTTTTTAAATTTAAACAGAAACAGAAGAGAATACAAAAAACTATAATTTTCTTTTACACTCATTCATTCATTATTTCGTGTGACTGCATTTGTTCATTGAAATAAATTTTCTACAATTTCTCTTCAACTAAATAATAAATAAATACGAATGAAATGAAAAACGAAAAATAAAAAAAAACTCTGAAATTCCTTTTTTTTTTAAAGAAATTTTACAGGCATTAGTATGAGTTGCTTGCAACAGAGAAAAAATAAAAATTTTGATATGAAAGTAACAAAAACTTGTGCCATGTTGCCTTAGATGTATCAAAAAACATAGACACATCCATACGATACATTTGTATTTGTGTTTGTATATGTATTTGTATGTTGCACATTAATATAGAAAGTGCTTTAAATATGTTGCCCTTTTCTTTGCAATTCAACTTTTCTTTGCAAATGTTTTTTTTTTTGTTTTTGTAGGATTTTGTTGCATCCACATCCATATCCATCCACAAAAGACTCTACAAATCTCTCTTCATTTTATTTAATGACACTTTTTTTCGAGTCTTTGCTGTTGCTGCATGCTGCTGCTGCAATGTTTTTGTAACATGGCAAGAGAGAGAGAGATATATATAAAACATCTTTTAACACTTTGGCAATTGCTTTTCCTCTTCTCTCAGCCTTACTTTCTCCATTCCCCTACATCTCTACACTTTTTATACAATTTGTGTTGTCTTCTGTCGCCTTGTGTTGCCTTGTGTTTACTTGCTTGTGTTGCCGTTCGTTATTAATGTATTGAAATACACTGAAAGAAAACGTTGCCATAAAATTCTGTACAGTAAAATAAAAGTGACGAAAAAATAAATGCGTTTTAATCCCTCAGGAATCATATGAAGCCAAACAAAACCATGAGACAAACTGTTGAAAAAAAAAAAGAAGCAAACAAACGACAAGAATGAGAGGAGAATCCTTGTAATGAAAGAAGCATTTTCTATGAGGAGAGAAGTTTTTATTTTTGAACTTTTCAAATTACGTTTGACACAAGTGTATTTAACTTTTCTTATTGTTTTTATTGTTTTCTCTTGCTGTTGTTATTATTATTATTTTTGTTGTTGTCGTTAGTGGAGTTTGTTGTTAGCAAGAATTTTCACTTTTTTTTGTTTTTGTTTTGTCGCTTTCTTGTTTGCAATAAATGAATGCGATTCTTTTAACAAAATATTGTTGATTGAAGTAAACTTGGTAGAGAACATCATGCTTTTGTCTTTACCTTTCTACTTATTACGAGGGCTGATCTTATGGATGGTTGGAGATGGATGTTGTCAATAGTTTGATGAAACTCACTATGATGGTTTGAAGCTAGACAGTAAAGTAGCCATGGGTTCTATAGAGAGCGTATTAACCGCAATGCCGGATGTCACTGACAAAGATAACGATATGGCATCCACAACATCTCGAATATAATTAAATTGAGGCGACCAGAACCCACTTCTAATACTGGCTCGCCGTAGTCTGGTAGGTAATGTGATGGCATATTATACAAGCCCCATTAATTCAACCCCTTGCAATATGAAATAAAATACCAAAGAAAAGATATTCTCTTCGGCGACCTTCTCTCACCAGGCTGGCATCAAAAGTTTTCTTAAATCTTTTGTTAGCGTTTAATTTTGTACTGTAAGGAGCACTACTACTGATGGTATGTGAATTTTGGTTGTAATATTGGCTATTTGCATTATAACCCTTCAGTCAAGATTACAACCTAGCTTCTCACATCATTTATGTTAAGTGTGGGTTAATTTTATCCATTAGTGGAGGAACAAGTTTTTAAGAAACATTTCAGGGGCATTTTATTTCACTTTCAAAGCTTTTGGTCAGAAATCTGCTGAAAGGAAGTCGCCGAAGAAGTATTTTTTTTGTTTAAACCAAGGCCTCATGTCTAATAACTCGACTACGGCGACTTCCAAGGCTTCTGTACTACATACATAACCTAGTTAGCCATTACAACCCTTCAGTCAGGATTATAGAGCTAGTTTCTCACACCACTTATGTTGTGTGTGTGTTAATTTTAAACATAAGTGGCGGGACCTACAGTTTAAAGACGACTTCGAAAGACAGGCTTTTGAGAAACTTTTCATGGCAATTTTATTTCTTTCTCAAAGTTTTTGGTCAGAAATCTGCTGAGAGGAAGTCGCCAAAGAAATATTTTTTCATATTTCGTTTTGTTGGAAATGTCTAACCTGGAATTTGAACCGTGACCTTACAACTAATAAGCCAACACACTACCTACTAAACTCAACGGCGACTCAACGGTTATAACGATCAATGAAGTACGTAAGTAATGACGATGAAGATCACATTCGCAATTTTTCTGAGACAAAGAATAATAAAGCTTTACAAAGAACAACTGATGTCTAACTTAAGTCTCGAGGATAAGAGAAATAAAATTTTCATTTCCTTAAATTTTTTTGTGTTCTTTATTCGATCGTGTAATTTTAATAACGCCCCCTCGCACTTTATCCTTTGTCTAGCTCATCTTCTTTTTTTTTCTCTGCTCTCAAAATTGTTTTATTTACTGTCATTTAGTGGTCTGCTTAATTCATTTAATGCCAAGAAAAAAAAAACAACAACAATAACTACGCCTGATAAATGGCCTCATTACTTGGGGGGTCCATATACAAAAAATTAAAAGAAAAAGAGTTTTTGCTCTTCACTGTTTATAATCAAAATAATACGTAAACTGAGTGTCCCTTATTTAATAAATTTTGTTGCAAGTTTTCTTCTTGTTTTTTTTTATTACTTTTGTTTCCTCTCTCTTTTACATTTTCTTGTATTATAATCAGTTTTTTGTTTCACTTGTTTTTATTTTTGTTTTTGTTTTTCTCTTCTCTCAAAGTATAATTTTATTCACAGAATTCTTTTGTTATTTCCCAAATGTATTGAGCAATTTAAAGTTTCTTTTTTTTTTGCTCAAAGTTGAATATCGTACATATTTTATGGGTTTTTATTATCATTTGCAGTCGGAGGCAATGAAGTGTTGCAGGAATGCTTAGTAATATCCAGTAGGCTGTGGAATCATACACCATTAGTTCAAAAGGGCACATTTAGCCTATGCTACTCTATTTCTGGTCCATCATACTTTACCCTCATTCATTCATTTTTTACCTTCAAATCTGTAGAGACCCTTTGTCGATGAGTGAGCAAGCCTAAAAATAGAATGAACAGCATAGAGGTATGTAGCAATTCACCTAAGCCAAGTTCGACAGTAGAGATGTTTTCAGGATCTGTTGGAGTAGACTAATTGCAGTGGCATACAAGCCTTAAAACTGGCTAATGTATTAGACCTGAAATGACTGTCAGCATTTCACAAGTAGTTAAAAAGGTTTGAATATTAGATAGAGCCTAATTTATTTATTTATATTTGAATTATCAAGCTGCTAGTGTTTTGCTTAACATTCAAATTATAAACAAAAGCTACAAAAGCTAAACAATGCAGTAAACAAACCTGTTTACAAATAATCATACCGCTCCATATAACAAGAAACACCAGCATAAAAAAATGGCAACTGCTTCATATAACAACAAACACCAGCGTAAAAAAATGACAAACAAATAAACAAAAATACAACAACAAACACCAGCAAAAAAATGGTAAACAAGTAAACAAAAATATACCAACAACTCTACAATAATAAACTTAAACAACGATAGATATTTCGAGAAGGGGAAGTCATGAACGATCGCCTCCACGAACATTCATTAGACTGTTTACCTCGCCATATAAAAGACAAGGTAATGCAGGCGAGTGAGTTAGCCAAGTTCAGTCATTCAGTCAATCTTGTGTAAAGACGCGGTGAAGAGTGTTCTCATGGTTTGAAGATTTTCGTTATAAAGATCTGTCGAACTTTTATCTAGTAGTTGTTTATGTAAACAGAGGATGTGAAGTCGCCGTAGTCTAATAGGTAGTGTGTTGACTTATTAGACTGAAGGCCCGAGTTCAAATCCTAGATTAGACATCAAAACGAAAATATGAAAATATTTCTTCGGCAACTTCCTCAGCAGATTCCTGGCAAAAACTGGAGAGTGAATAAAATTACCATGAAAGTGTCTCAACAAAATCAGCCCTTCAGAGTCGACTTTAAACTGTAGCTCCCGCCACTTATGAGTAAAATTAACACATAAAACAAGAGAGGTGTGAGAAACTAAGTTGTAATTCTGACTGAAGGGTTGCTATAACTATGCATGTACGGATATGTAAGTAATGTAAAATGCTAAAAAAAACTGTTGAACTGAGTCTTATTTTCATAGAGGTTTCCATAGGATGGACCGGTATGACTAAAAAACAGTGTTCTGTTTCGATCACTGTTAAACTCCAAAGACTCTGGGTACATTTCATGCATTTTGTTTTGTCTTTCTCTGCGAGTAAGTAGAATTCATGAAGCAGCTTCTCAAAAATCTATCGTTCGGAGTCGACTTTAAACTGTAGATTCTACCGCCACTCAAGTGTACAAATTAACGCATCACAGCATAAGTGGTGTGAGAAGTTAGAGTATTCGTAATCCTGACTGAAGGGCTGTAACGGCCAATTATGTAAGTATGTATGTAAACAGAGAAACAACAAACAAAGCAATTGTTGTTGTTTACATCAAGTTGTAAACAATAGCACACAGTATTTTAGGAATAATGAAGAATTTTAATTTATTTTCGTTTTATTATAAACGTTTTTAAATGGTTAAAATATCACAAAATTTTTTTTTATTAGGTTTTTACCAAAAAAATTGTCATTTTAATTATTTTCAAATAGTTGGCAAAAGAAAAAAGAAACCCTTTTTCCAGCCTGCAAAGATTGGCTCTTAAAAATTTATTTCATTTTGTATTTAAATTGCAATTTCAATTACTGTATTCTTTTCACAAAGAATTAAAATCATTTAAAAGGATACGTACTTGAGTTTTTGAGAAAAATTTCTTTTGAAAAATTCTTTTTAATTTCTCTCTCTCTGTCTCTCTCTCTTGAAATAAATGAAAAGCAATTTAAAACTGAAATTTTTAAGGGACTTCATTATAATTTACACTCGTTATAAATATTTATTAAAAAATAAATAAAAAAAACCTACACTTTTTTAAAAAAAACCATTGCCTGGAATTTGATTAAGAAAAAAATCAAATAAACAATCATTTGCCTATGCCATAATGGTGTTGGGTACTCAACACCTATTTTAAAAGCATAAAGATAAGGCCAATGGCAGGATTCATTAGGAGGCATAAACAGAACTAAATATTATCAGGTTGGAAATGATGATGACGTAGGTGAAATAATAAAATAAATTGTCATCAAAAAATATGTTTGTGGTTAAAAGGGGAACGAGCTCCGTAAAGGAGAAAAATGAAAAATATTGCCATAAAAATATCATAAAAATAAAGAGAAATAAATTAAGACTAATAAAGCACTCAACAGACATAAATATGCAATACAAAATAACAAATTTTTAAATTAAAAAGGAATCTTAAAAAACCCACACACACACAAAAAGAAAATATAAGTGCCTTATATGACACCTACAGATACACTACCACACACATATACAGTCTCACATAATTCCATTGCCATAATAATTGCAATCATGGCTACTGGGAGGCATTCACGTCCATGTATATATTCATATACAATGTGATACAAAGATAGCGATAGAGAGAGAGAGAGAGACAGAGGCAGAGTGTGTGTGAGTGTATGAATATAATTTCCGTTTAAATGAATTACAAACGAAAACGAGGGAGAAAGTGTGAGTGAGGTAGAACAGGAGTAGGAGGAGTTGCATAAACCAATACCAAAAATACTGAACCATGATGACAACGTTGACAATCTGGCTAAGGGCAAATGCAAAATATAAAGTCGCCACAGACTCTCAATTTGTAACGTTATGTGCGTTGGTGTGTGGCAATTTTAATATTTTATTTTTTCTCATTTTATTTTACCATTAAAGGTGCCCGTCTGATTGCAACAGTTAAGGAAATTCATAAAAACGGTTACCCATCAAAGGGTTCAAATACCACGAAAATTTTTAATTCACCCCGTCAAGGCATTACGGCATTGCCAACCACAAACTCTAATAATAATTTTCTTCAGGTGTACACAAGTTGTCTAGTGCCATTGCGTTGAGCAACTTCTTCGCTAGTTTGGAGAACTTGGTTAGTACAGACACTGCGTTCACCTATGGTGTCGCAACGGGCCGCTAAGCCTGCTAAAGTTTATGATAAAATTTTCACAAATTTTCTTTCTATGCTGATACTTCTAGAGACTTTGCTGGACACGAATCGATAATAAGAAGGCACACTCCCTTTCATTCTTATATCGCAAGGCCTTCAAGCACAAGACGATTTTTCGGGGTCACTGTCTTGTGGTAGGCATGCCGAAAGACTTGGCATTCCGATAAATGACTTCTCCAGGAGTTATGGGTCTGAGAAGGAGAAGAGACTGTCACAAATATACAGAGGGTCTTGACCACTCATTTCCTGTTCTCTGACCGAGCTCTCTAATAAAGTTTTCTGCAACAGCAAGATTTATTTTATACTTTGTATGGTTAACTCTAGGTATTGTTTGATTGCGGGATAGAATTGATTGTGGCTTAAGTGTGGGCCATGGGCGTTTGACCTTAACCCTAACACTTAGCCAATTTGTAAGTATCATTGCCCTTTGAGATCCCCTCCCTCTTCTAATCATTTTCAAAAGATAACATCGCCGTTGTCTAGTAGGTAGTGTGTTGGCTTTATAGACGTAAACCCTGAGATCGATCCCTAGGCCAGATATCAAAACAAAATACAAAAAATTTTTCATCGGCGATTTCCATTCAGCAGATTTCTGGCAAAAACTCTGAGAGTAAAAAAGTCTGTCGTTCAAAGTCGACTTTAAACTGTAGTCCTGCCGCTGATGTATAAAAATTAACGCACGCAACATAAGTAGTGTGAAAACCAGGTTGTAATCCTGACTAAAGGGTTGTGATGACCAATTAATCTAGAGAGATTAGTGACAGTAATTATAGGGAGAAAATAGGTCGAAATTGGTGTGAGAAACTAGGTCAATAACATTTCGTTCATTTGTAACGTTTAATAAACTTTTTTCGTTGCTTATGTTTTCCTCTCTGCTGAGAATCCTGTCAGATGGCACTTGGGTTGAATTAATTGGCTAGGCGGCTAGGACACTCCACTTCTCCACTTCAACTGCAGATTGTTTCATATTAAATAAAACTAATTTCGTTGTTAGTGGTGTGTGTTGCCTCTAAACAAATACATCTCGGATGCTTTATTTTGTAACATCGAATATATTAAATCCATCCTATGGTTTCTTCTTTAGGCATAGCCATGATCATTTATTCTATAAAATGTTGTGTCGTGTCCAAATTTCATGTGTTTTCATAACAAATATTGCTGCTTCACTTGCCACAAGCTGTTATGTTAGTGTACGTAACGTATCGAAGTGTGTTACCAAATATTCTTTTGTGGAAGTTTGTGAGGACTTAACCAATTTCAATACTAACCAGAGCATCTCCAATAAAGCAAAACAGACGCTCAAAGATACTGAATTTAAATGGGGAAAGCGATATAAAATAAATTGATAGAACATGAAGCAATACAAATAAATTGAATGCCACTAAAATGTATAACCCATCTATACGTACATAAATATGCTTTATGTTCTCATAAATTTTATGGCCAAAGGTAAAATACGAATGCGAATAATGTGTCCAACTACAGAGCTGGAGTGAATTTATTTTTGATTTGTTTTCAAGGCTTAAAACCATAAAATTGTTTATTAGTCGACCAATAACTAACTGGAGATGTAGTTGGTACGTTGGTAGATAGGCTGAAAGATATGAGGCTAATCAAGGGTATCACCTAAGCCACCTTAATTTCTATTGAAAGTCTGTTTTTCAGAGACATCCTTATCTACATACCTCCAGGCCACTTCTCTAAGACGAATTATGTCTTGTATAATGACATCCTTGAGATATTGGGATTCTAAGCTTACAATAGCTGGGCAATGTCACAACGTTTCGATGTCTTTACCATATGCCGTATTATTTCGAATACATTAATATGGTTCAAGAAGTCGCCGTGATCTAGTAGGTAGTGTGTTGGCTTATTAGACGAAACACCCGAGTTCGAATCCCAGGTCAGATATCAAAACAAAAATATGAAAATACTTTTTCGGCGACTTCCTCTTTGCAGATTTCTGGCAAAAACTCTGAGAGTAAAAAGTTGCCATGAAGTGTTTCTCAAAAAATGTATCGTTCGGAGTTGATTTTAAACTGTAGGTCCCGCCACTCATGTATAAAATTAACGCACACGACATAAGTGGTGTGAGAAGCTAGGACGTTGTACAGTGGGCCAATTCGACCACCGAGTACTGTACTGTCAGAATTGACAAGTACACGTCCTTTAACCTAACCTAATACTGTTCAGTCGTACATCCAGGGTGGAGTGTCCCGTGAGAACGATCTTTAATGTGCTAATGTGCTCAGGTCCCCATAATTTAATTCGGAAAATGGCACAAAGTAGGGTTGTAGTTAAAAAAATTATTTTTGACAAAGAAGGTCTTCATTATGTGTGGTCAGCTGATATCCTTTATTGTACATTCACGTGAAACATGCTGTCAACTCCTCTTAAGAGCGCGGAAAGCTTCTTATATGTGTTTGCAATTGTTAAAATGTACCTTCTTAAGCAGAATAGTCTGTCAGGAGCTCGACAATGCAATAGGTAGAGTCCTGCAGATTAGTATCCTTAAAACCAAGTCCTAATATAGACGTTATCGTAGCAGTCGTGCTAGATAAACTCCTGATAAGCAGTCCTTTTGCTGTCCAAGCAGCATAACTAGTGGAAGCGACGATTAATGCAGACTTCTGGCATAAACTCTGAGAGTAAAACAAAATTCCCAAGAACAGTTTCTCAAGAATCTATCGTTCGGTCTGGACATCAATATGTAGGTCCCGCCATTTAAGAAAGAAAAATAACACACACACAGAAGTGGGGCGAAAAACCAGGTTGTAATCCAGACTAAAAGGGTTGTGATGACCAATTAGTTAAGAGAGATTAGTAACTGTAATTACAGGGAATAGAGTTCATGGATATGAGATTCGAATTTTTTTATAGCGTAGGTGATTGGAAAAATTATACATAAAAAGCGTTTCTCATAAGGATAGTGTTGCTGAGAAATGACTTCTCGCTGTAACGCATTGTGGGATCAACTTCATGGTTGAACAGGAATTTTCTTACTTTCCTGGATCGATAAAATATTGTAACAAGTATTAACAAATTAATACTAGCCTGGGGCTTGAACCCTGGCTTTACGTCTAATAAGCCAACAAACTACCTACTAGACTACGGGGACTTCAGTATTTATATTTAAACCATAATGAAATTGGAGGAGATAAAGTGTTTATATCCTGAAAAGGCTCCAGGACAATATATTCAAGATGATACGAAGATACACAGAATTTGACCTACAGTTGATAAAGCTTAAAGGGTGTTGAATTCGTTGTAGTCTAGTATGTGGTGTATTCGCTAGTTAGATGTGAGGCCATGGTTTAAAACCCAGCTAAGATATTTCAAACAAAATTGAAAGTTGAAAAAAACTATTCTTTCGAACACTTCCTTTCCATAAACTTCTGGCAAACTCTGTTTGAAGTAGGTCCTGTCACTCATGGATAAAATGAACACACTCAACATAAGAGGTGTGAGAAGCTAGGTTGTGATCTTGGCTAAAGGGTTGGAACCAGCAATTAAGTTGTTAAGAATACGGTGTTGGCGAAAGCTTAGTTATAATAATATGACCATAATGTGTAGGATTAAGGAAAAATATTGGTCCTATTAATATTCCTAGCATAAGTTGCACCTAAAACGTACAGAAGCTGAGAATTGAAAGCCAAATAAATTTAAAAAATATGCAATTTTTTTTTAGCAAATTTATGCAAAATATGAAAAAAAAAACGAGGAAATAAAATGCCGAACTATAAAAAAGAAAACAAAGGAAAAAAAAATAAAATTTATGGAAGCCATTGCAGCTCGAACCACTACACTATGACTGCGAGTTGTTCCTCCATATCAACATACCCCAATTCATCTTAGAGTATGAGTATTTGGGTGACAACTGACTCACCATCGCTTCTACACTATCTATCTAGCCTGTCCTATACGATTTTGCCAATATTTAAAGCATCGGTTGTAAAAGTATAAATACAGAGTGTGGTTGGCCATGGAATGTCTAGCCAATATTTCTCATCTAAGACTCCGTGCAACACAAATACGAATATATGTGTGCGGCCACATGAAATTGAAAATATTTGTTGTCTGTCTAAGTGCATATCATTTCAATATATTTTTTATTTTCTTCTTCTTCTTCTTCTTTTTTGCTTGGCTTTAATTTCTTTATAACAAATTCGTCTGTCTAATGGCAATGGCTATATGAAAACATACAGAATATATGGGTATTGATTGCAAGTACCCTGGTATAGTATAGCGTAGTACACACGGTACATGGTACAGGATATAAAATTGTATCGTTTATAGCAATAACAAGAAGAAGAAAAAGGAAAAAGGAAAAAGGAAGAAGCAGAAGAAGAAGAAGAAGAAGAAAAAATTTATAAATAAATTGATAACAATTTCAATTTCTATGAATTTTAAATAGATTTCTTGTATTATTATTGGGCATCAAAAACATTCATAAATTCTTTTCAAAAAAAATACAGAAAAAATGATGAAATTTAAGCTCTATTGAAAGGTGGGTGTGGTATTTATTTTTTTTTTTATACTTTTTATAATATTTTTTATGTTTCTTTTCTTTTTTTGGAACTCAAAATTATTAGAATTCTTATTGAAATGTTTAAGTTTCCTATTAAATTTAACATGATGGATAGTGTGTGTTATTGAATGCCATGATAAAATGTTTCTATGAAATTGGTTTTTCAAACACATTTTAATCGAAAGTATTATTATTTTAAATGTTAAAATTCTATAACTTTAATGTAGAAATATTAATATAATGTTATCATTTAGTTCAATAAGCCACTTTATTGAATGATTGGTCATTACAACGCTTTATTCAGGATTACAATCTAGCTTCCTACACATTGGATGTTGTGTATGTCAATTTGTACACATGAAAGACTTTCCACGGCAATTTTTATTTACTCTCAGAGATTTTGCCAGGAATCTGCTGTGAAGAAGTCGTCGAAGAAGTATTTTTCGTATTTCAATTCATTTCCCCACTTACCTTAATGTTCCTGAATTTAAGCTATCTTACAGGCCAATATATGTGGCTTGCATCTAAATAAGTACTCAATCCTGAAGCTCAGAAGACAATCTTCCAATTTTAATTCCCTGTTTGCAACATTGAACAAAACAAATATTGGTCGGGAAAGTCAAGCACGACATTATAAGATGAATCAGTTTGTTCAAATCCCAATGGTGTGTTTAAGTGCATAAACCAAAACTGTGTGTTGGACAAATGAGTAGATTTATTTCCCAATTCCTATAGGCGATATTCTTTAGATTGTTACGTTTTTACCTTTTTAAAAATATTTTAAATATGAACTCATACATTGCAAATAAAATAAAAATAAATTTGTATTTAATTTTAATTAAAATTCTTTATTGTTCACACAATTCTATGTGCCACTATTCACAACTTGATGTAAACAACGACAATTGCTTTGTTTGTCTGTCCTCTGTTTATACCCTTTGCATAAACAATAACAATCACTAAGCAATTATACCACAGATCTTTGTAACGGAGATCTTCAAACCAGGATTACTCTGTATAAACACACAGTGTCTTCACACAAGAGTGACTTGCTTGGCCTTGCCTTTTATAATGCAGGGTAAATAGTCTGATGAATGCTCTTGAAGGCTCGCCATCTCGAAATCTCTATAAATGTAAACATCGTTGTTTCATTATTTTTGTTTATGGATCTTGTTTAAGTCGCCGTAGCCTAGTAGGTAATGTGTTGGCTTATTAGACGTAAAGCCAGGGTTCGAGCCCCAGGCCAGGCATCATAACAAAAATACGAAAAGTATTTCATCGGCGATTTCCTCTCCGGAGATTTCTGGCAAAAACTCTGAGAGTAAAAATAAAATTGCGATGCAAAGATTCCCGGAAATCTGCCGTTCGAAATCGACTTTAAACTGTAGTTCCCGCCACTCATGTATAAAATTCACACACAACGTAAATGGTGTGAGAAACTAGGTAAATAATCCTGACTGAAGGGTTGTAATGACCAATTATGTATGTATGTATATACCATGCTTAAATTATTTCATATATTCGCAGCTTAATATATTGTTACGTTTTTAAAAACATTAAAAATATGAACTCATACATTGCAAATAAAATAAAAATATATTTCTGCTTAGTTTTAATTAAAATTCTTTATTATTCGTTTAATTCTGTGTATTACTTTTCACAACTTGATGTAAACAACAACAATTGCCCTTTTCATATTAGCCTGTTTACACCCTTTGCATAAGAATTAACAATTAATAGACGATTATTCGAAAGATCTGTGTAACGGAGATCTTCAAATCACGATTACTCCTTTCAAACACACTGCGATTTCACACAAGACTGACTTGGTTTGCTTTGCCTTTTATAATGAAGGGTAAACAGTCTGATGAATGCGCGCCTTCTTGAAATCTCTATTGTTTAAGTGTATCTTGTTTACATTTATTCTTATGGTGTTTGTTGTTGTATTTTTGTTTACTTCTTTACCATTTTTTTTTCTGCTGATGTTTGTTGTTGTATTTTTGTTTATAATTTTAATGTTAAGCGATGTAAATGCAAAACACCAGTATCTGGAATTTTCATTATCCTAACAATACAAACATTTGATTGGGCGTAGCTTTTTGCAACAAAACACCACTCCATGCTCATTAACTAATGAATATTCCATTTAAAAACTGGAGTTAATGCTGTAAAAACAAGAAAACAATTTCTTGGAAAACATAATTAAACATGAAAAATCCAAAATGGCACGCAATTGCAAAATAATCGATAATTTACAATCATTATTATGAATTCATAGCGTTTTTCTCTTCAAAGAAAAAGAGAGAAAATAATTTAAAAACATGACTCTTCGAAATTCATCGCCCGTTGATGAGCAGAAATTGTGTCTTCTGCTTATAATTGAATTGCTATAATGACTTCAATCATATTTTTTCGAGCAGTAAAAGCACGCTTCTCCCCTTCTTTTGCCTTGCTTGTGCTTAATAGCAAGCAGGAGAAATGAAAATTTAAAAAAATCCTGCACTATTTGTTAAAAGAGGATTTTATGCTGCTGCTGCTGCTGCTACTATGGCTAGCTACTATGGCAGCAGTTAAGAGGCAATGGTCATTATCATTACGATTCATATTAAAGTCTAAAGCAGAAATGGCAGGCAAGCAGTGGCAGTCACAGTAGCAATAATTGCAAATGACAGTAAAGGCAGTAACAAGCATCAGTAGCCTGCTCAGACCGGCCAATATAATATGTACCATAGTGGGCTATAACATCAGGCCATAAAGCCTAGTTACAGCAATAGCAACGAGTAAATGTGATAAAAACAGAGGGAGAGAGAGCGAGAAGGAAAGAGAAGAAGAAAGAATCATTTAAAGCTGGCAGGGATATGTTGTAAAGTATACAAAGTACTTGAAATGAAACACACACCCCCGCCCCCCTAAACCTACATTTACTTCTACATGTGAATGCTTATATGTATGTATGTATGTATGCATACATACATAATAACCATTTTAAATATGCATTATAAAGCTAAATGCATGCGTCTGTATGTATGTGTAGATATGAGTGAGTGTCTTCAAGCATGAAGCACTAACTACTTGAAGCCATAATTACAATTGTAGTGTTTGAATGTAAAACCTCAGTAGGACAACAACAGCAACAACAACAACAACAACATCAATACCCCAACCATTAACAACAGCAACAACAACGAGAGGAAAAAGCGAAAAAAAAGGTCATTGCAGGCAAAACCAAATAACAACGAAAAGAAGAAAAAGAGAACGAACAAACGAACGTACGAACAAACGAAAGAAGCAATGGCTTGTACCGAAGGCACATAAACTAACGTGCATTTTATGTAACTGTTAATGTTACCTCTCTAACTGTACGCTTGAGTGTTTACATGAATATGTGTGCATGTGTGCGTGTGCTACAACGCATGCAAGTAAAAGTGGGTATGTCAGTGTGTTTGTAAGCCAAGAAAATG
Source organism: Sarcophaga peregrina (assembly GCA_014635995.1). Taxonomy (NCBI): domain Eukaryota; kingdom Metazoa; phylum Arthropoda; class Insecta; order Diptera; family Sarcophagidae; genus Sarcophaga; species Sarcophaga peregrina. Next base: position 18,382,114 of record CM025790.1, read on the forward strand.
ACCATGACTTATATGATGTATTCTCCGTAACGTAAAGAGTTTAATGCATGTGTGAGTTATTCCACATACACACACATACGCATATATACTCTTACAGCATTTACCCCTATCCTACACCGATTTAAATTTCCCTCACAATTACATGCATACGTACGTTTGTACGTGGTACGTTAGGTTGGATATTAACAGTGGCAAACAAAACAAGAGGGTTACAAGAAAAATTTTCCATTCGTTTGTTTTATACGAGCATTGCAATGGTCTTAGGCTTTAAAATAACTTCTGGTTTAGGTGTTGTTTGACTATTAACCTGGCTAATCTACGTTCAAATCCTAACAAAAAAATTTTTATTTTGATTTTCAACATTTGTTTCCAAATATTTCTTCGGCAACTTCAATTGTCAGCAATTGCCTGGCAAAAGTTTCTCAAAAGTAGGTCGTTTGGTATCGTTTTTAAACAGTAGGTCCTGCCACTTGTAGACAAAATTAATACACACAACATGGGTGATGTGAGAAGCTTAGTTTAAAGCCTGATTGATGCATGCAACCTTAAAGGATCAATAATTAATGAAACGAAACATAGAAGCAAAGGAGTCTTGAATTGGAAGGAGTTACGTTTTACCAGACTTTAACAGTTCACAGTTTAGAAGTCGCCGTAGTCTAGTAAGTAGTGTGCCGGCTTATTATACGTAAAAGCCAGGGTTCTATTCCCAGGCCAGACATCAAAATAAAATACAAAAAGAATTTCTTCGGCGATTTCTTCTCAGCAGATTTCTGGCAAAAACTCTTAGAGTAAATAAAATGCCATGAAAAGTTTTTCAAAAAATCTGTCGTTCGGAGTCGACTTTAAACTGTAGGTCCCGCCACTTATGTATAAAATTAACACACACAACATAAGTAGTGTGAGAAACTAGTGCAATAATCCTGACTGAAGTGTTGTAATGACCAATTATGTATGCATGTCGTTCGAAACCAACTTTAAACTCTAGAGTCCACTACTCATGCATAAATTTAACACACAACAACATAAGTGGTATAAGAAACTAGGTCGTAGTCGTGACTAAAGGGTTGTAATGATCAATTAAGCAAGTGCTACACGGTCCTTAAGGGAACATGTGGGAATATAAATGAAACAAAGGGGAGGAGTATATTTCCTCAAAGTATTAAATTGCATTCAAAGATTTCAGCTTTGTTTGATCAAAACAATTCCTTTCAAATTTAGCACGATATCAATCCCTATGAGATTCAATAGTGCCCAATACATCCCGAAAGAGTCCCTGTTTGGTATAGATTTTTGGCTGGCAGCGTCATACATGCATACATGTTTTTTACAAATGATATTAGCCAGGCCCTAGCTGTCAAAGGCGAAAGTTATAGGTTGTTGATTACCAACTACTTTTGAGCTATGTATGTTAGATAGTCTGGATAACAACAGGCTGGCACTGTGCGTTATATAGCTCGTGCCACAATAAGCTATTGAGTGTATGTATTGAGACTGGGTGTGAATGTTACCGAGGATGTGTAATATATTTCCATTGGACTTTTTCTTTTGGGATTTTCTTAAGCCGTATATATGGCATTGCCATATAGTGGACGAAGTTATGTGTCATATACATACATAATTGGCCATTACAACCCTTCAGTCAGGATTACGACCTAGCTTCTCCCACCACTTATGCTGTGTGCGTTAATTTTATACATGAGTGGAGGGACCTACAGTTTAAAGTCAACTCCGAACGACAGATTTTTGAGAAGCTTTTCATGGCAATTTTTACTCTCAGAGTCTTTGCCAGAAATCTGCTGAGAGGAAGTCGCCGAAGAAATATTTTTTCGTTTCGATGTCTGACTTGGGATTTGAAGCCGGACCTTTTGTCTAATAAGCCAACACACTACCCACTAGACCACGGCGACTTATGTGTCATATAGTTCATGCTAAATTGAATATTATTCGCGAGAGATTAATATCATCTCAAGAGGAGGTGATGTGATCTGGTCACCGGGATTGTTTGATTTGACCCTGCCAGATATTGTCCCGTGGGACTTACTTAGTTGCACTTGCAAACGAATAAGCCATAAACCACCGCGATCCCCAAAGGCAATCTCATCCATTTCCATTCAGCCAAATTCAGTGCGATTCATGAAAATTGGACATTTTAATGCATTAAACCAGAGACCCCATGGCCAATATGATTGTTTAAATTGTGTATATGAGTGCGGGACCTACAGTTGAAAGTCGATCATTCGAAACTGCAGATTTTTAGAAACCTTTCATGACCAATTTTGTTTACCCTCAGAGTGTTTGTCAAAAATATGCTGAGGGGAAGTCGCTGAAGAAATATTTTTTTCAAATTTCGTTTCCTTTGGAAAAACGTCTGATGTAGGGTTTTGAACTGATCCCTCATGTCTGGAAAGCCAACACTTTCTACGAAAGTACGGCGACTTATCAAACTCACTTTCATGTAATTAAAGATTGGGAACAATTGACAAAACACTATAACACTTAACAAAAGCCTCCTTTTTTGCCAAAATGATAACGAAGCTTGAAGAACTTATCAAGACAATCAAGGACTATAACTGAGAAATAATGATAATCCTTAATATCTAATCTCTTTAGTTTATATAAATGGCCGGATAATTGTGTTATCACCCTCGTATGTTTGTGGCAAGGATTTTATAATAGCTACGCCGGTGGATGCAGCTTGGCCTCAAAACAGCAGCTCATTTGGATGGCTTTAATAACAGCAAAATGATTTTTCTAAAGCCCTTAAGATACATTTTGTATGTTTTAAAGCAAAGCAAAAAAAAAATGGAAGAAATTTGTTTGTGCCGTTGTAAAGTACAGGAATGGTAATGTAAAATACTTTTTAATTTCACTACATGTGGGCGCGGGGGCTTCTATATTCTGCACAGTGGAAATAATTTATTTTCCTTTTCTTTTGCCCCTCAATGCCTAGGAGACTTTGTAATCTGTGAGTTTTTTGTCTTCTAGACATTGTTGGTGAAAAGAATTTTGGATATTAAAAGTAAAAAAAAAAATGTTTTAATTTAGTTAAAGGGCAGCAGTAATAAAAAAAAAAACAAGGAGGGGAAATAAGACTTTACAAAAGGTTTTTGTAGGAGGTGTAGAGATGAGGAATTTGATTAATTTTAAAATACAAATATCGTAATGGATCTGTTATGGTCTAAAAATCTGTCACCCCATATCTATGGAAAGACAGCCATCACTATAGCAACATGAAAACTTTACTTTTGTTTAAATTGATTTCCCATCGATGATAACTGCATGCAACTCTTGCGGCAATCAGTTTGAACTCAGCTAAGCACTTCTATGATTTGCTAGGGTCTATACATATGGACCATGCTACTGCTATCGGAACAGGTAATGAGAAGCCCATAGAAAGACCAGATTGAAATTCCACGTCAGATACATACATAATTGGTCATTACAATCCTTCAGTTAGGATTATTGATCTGGTTTTTGACACCACTTATGTTGTGTGAGTTCATTTTCTGCATAAGTAATGGGACCTACAGTTTAAAGTCGACTCCGAAAGCCAGATTTTTTGAGAACCTTTTCACGGCAATTTTATTTGCTCTCAAAGTTTTTAGCAGAAATCTGCTGAAAGGAAATTGCCGAAGAAATTCTTTTTGGATTTTGTTTTGATGTCTGGCCTGGGTCTCGAACCCTGGCTTTACGTTTAATAAGCCAACACACTACCTACTAGACTATGAGGACTTCACTTCCACTTTCAGATTCTCCTCTAAATTTTCTAGAAATATATATCGAGTGATCGAATTTTGAATGGGAATAAAGTTTGTATGTAACGAACTTGGCTAACGGATCACTGTAGTGCTTAAATAATTCCTCATTAACAGATTATTCCACCCGAAGATATGCTGATATATTCACATAGTCAAGTTACCATAAATTCCTTTTCGAGAATAGTATCGACGTTGAACCTTGTCCACGAAGGTCGCCTATTGCTGCGAAAAATTTCGTATTATTCTTGGGTCTCTATTATTTGTATCCGAGGGAAGTTGCTAATTGAAGGAGGAGGAGAAAAGAGACCATCTTGTCCACTTGCTAAGCTCACACAAGAACTTGAGTGAGAACACTGGCAACCACATTAAAGGCATGCCAGAAGGAACGGTCCAAATTTGGAACAAGGAATGTTGCATTGTAGTTGCTGTAGTCTAACAGGCATTGTGTTAGCTTACTAAACGTGGGGCCATGGTTCAAATCCCAGGTCAAATATTCTAATATTTCGTCAGCAACTTCCTCTCAAAAGATTTTTGACATAAAAAATTTCAAAAGTTTCTCAAACATTTTTCGATCGGAGGCGATTCTAATTTTCAACATTTGTTTCCAAATATTTCTTCGGCAACTTCTTCAATCAGCAATTGTCTGGCAAAACATGTTAGTCTCACATGAAAAGTTTCACGAAAGTATGTCGTTTGGTGTCATTTTTAAACAGTAGGTCCCGCCACTCATGTACAAAATTAAGCGTAAGCGGTGTAAGAAGCTAGGTCGTAATGCTGACTGAAGGGTTGCAATGACCGTTTATGTATGTATGAATTAGACGAGCCCACTTGGTTTATTGCTTAGTTCAGAGATCGCGAAACAAAATGTGAAAGAAATATTTTTTTCGGCGACTTCCTTTCACCAGTCTTCAAGTGAAAGCTTGGAGAATGAAATAAAATTGCCATGAAAAGTTCCTCAGATCTGTCTCAAGTATAAAATTACCACACACAACATCAGGTTACACCCTGAGGCTGATTTGTAATCCTGTCCAAAGGGATGTAAGGACCAATTAAATAAGTAAGTGCTATTCCTTTGGCAAGCTGTCAAAATATCTCCTTCAAATTTGTCGATACATGCCAGTTATTTTCACAGGTAATAGGAATTTTTACTAAGGTCTGCACTATTCACATTTTTTCACGAAGTCTATCGTCTACCACGTAATAAGTTAGTGAACAGCATTCACTCAAATTCGACACTGACACTGTTGCCATTTCTGATGGAACGGTCTGATGTTAGCATAAGGAATATTGCTCTGTTTATAACTGAATCTGGATGGTGAGGGTTGGAATACTTCCTAATGGCCTAATGGATTATTCTAGACAAAGGGTTTCGGTCTTCATATGTTTGGAAGGCTCATCCCGTGTTTAATTGTTCAGTTTTAATTAAATTTTCTACTTTTTTTTTGTAAAACTTTGACAAAAACTCACATTCTAATACTCTTGCTGTGCAACGTAATATTATGGTAATGCAACTAAAACAACAACAACAATAATAATAATAATGTTGTAAAAGTAAAATAGTAATGGCGACTAACCATTTAACATTGTTTAATGTGTATATTATTTGGTTGTTTATGGCTAACAAAAATATTGTGGTCAAAACTTTACATAAAACATGAGCGCAACAAACAGCTTTACAAAGTGAATGTAGATGCCAGTAACAGGAAAAAATATAACCACAGAACAATCACAGAGAGATTATGATACACAACTCTTCATATACGCTTGATTATATGCAAATATAATACGAATATAAACAGAGAGATTGCCATTAACAAACAAACAAACATAGCGTAGAGAATAAAATAGCACGTATTTATGAGTTTTTAGTATTTAAAATTAAAATTATTTTGTATACCCTACACCATCATTTACTAGGTGTTCTAGAATGATCATACATGTATGGAATGCCATACTTAGTTGACTTAAAAGCCAAGCTTATTACCAAATCTCCCTACTGAGCGCGTATTCAAATTTAGTTTCATAAAAATTATTGTTACGAAAATGAAAAATCAAAATACTGATGTTTTGCTTTTACATCGCTTAACATTAAAATTATAAACAAAAGCTACACAAACAAAACAATGCAGTAAACAAACCTGTTTACAAATTATCGTACTGCTTAATATAACAACAAACACCAGCATAAAAAATGGTAAACAAGTAAACAAAAATACAACAACAGACGCCAACATAAAAGAAGTAAAAACAGTAAACAAGTAAACAAAAATGCACAAACAACGCTACAGGAACAAACGTAAACAAAATACATAAACAACAATATTGAAACAACAATGTTTACATTTATAGAGATTTCGAGAAGACACAGCCTCAAACATTCGCCTTAAAAAGATTCATTAGATTTTGCCATATAAAATGCAAGGCAAGGCAGACGAATGAGTTAGTCAAGTTCAGTCAGTTTTGTGTAATAGTGGTTTGAATATCTGTGCTACAAAGATCTTTCGAATATTGTCTAGTAACTGCTATTGTTTATGCAAAGCGTGCAAACAGTGCAGTAACGAACAAAGCAATTGTTGTTGTTTACATCAAGTTCGGAACAGTGGCACACAGAATTGTGCTCATAATAAAGAATTTTAATTAAAACTAAACACAAATTTAATTTTATTTTATTCGCAATCTACGTACTCATATTTTAAACGTTATAAAAGGTATGCCTACTATAGCATACTTGTCAAATTGTAAACAGAGCGATAACGAACAAAGCCATTGTTGCTGTTTACATCAAGTTGTGAACAGTCGCATACAGAATTGTGCGCATAATAAAGAAATTTAATTAAAACTAACTAAAAATCAATTTTTATTTTATTTGCAATCTTCAAACTCATATTTTAAACGTTTTAAAAAGTATGCCTACTATTAGCGTACTTATCAAATTGTTTTCTAAAAAAAACAAATTTTCACAAAGTCAGCCAAACTGTCATTGCCAGACAAACACACAAAACTTACTCTAGAAAAAACTCTCTCACTAATGCACACGCACACAAAACAGACACAAAAATCTTCATCCACAAAACAAACCTGGTGAGCCAGCCACCAATAACGGCAACAACACAAATATGAAAATAAAACGGAAATTGTAACAACAATAATTACACAATAGGGAGGAAGAGAGAAAGAGAGAGAGAACACACAACAATTGTCAATTGGTAAAATGTTACAATGGCTAAGCACTCATATACACACATACAACTAAAGTAATAACAAATACACCAGCAGGTGAAATGGGAATAACAATGAGAAACCAAAGAAACCAAAACACTACCATTAGCAGCTGGCAACCTAACATGTGATCATCGTCATCATCATTGTGATTATTGTCTACATTAGCCACATAATCATCATCATCGTCATCATCATCATCATCATCATCATAAATGTTTTCATCATGGCCATTATATGCTGTTTTTTCTTGTCTCTCTTCTTCTGTTCTCTTTTGATTCCACCTGTTATTGTTTTTGCAATTTTATTCTGTATTTGTAGCTGTTTTGCTGTGTGTGAAACCAGCCACAGCTTTGACTCTAAGGGCTTTACACGATGACTGCATATGAATATTGAACGATGTTTAGTTAGAACAGCAACAACAACAATTACCACTGAAACAATAACAATAACAGCCGCAGTAAAACTGTTAGAAAAATATCAACAATACAATACAACATTAGCAAACAAACAAATACACACACACTTCAAACTAGTTTCTTTTGTATCACACTTACTTCACTTACTCTACCACTCTACCACTCTCTCTCTATCTCTCTGCTTGTTTTACTCTCTCAATAATGTTGTATTTTTGTTAGTAAATGTCCTGCATTTGTTTTTTGTTTTTTTTTTTCTCTATTTTTTAATGCTTGTTTATGTGTCCTGGGTAAGCATGGTGTGTGTGTAAAATATTTTTAGGTGAAGCAATGCTCGTGTTATTTTTCATTGAAAACTGCTGTCATTCGTTTGTGGTTGTCAGTTTTCATAATGGCAGCTAAACGTGTACATTAACTGTTTTTATTGTTTACATTTCTCATGCTCTCTTTCTCTCTCTCTCTAACGATTACTGTGTAGGTACTGTTACTATTTATATAACAATTATATTCCCATTTGTCTGTATAGTAAGGTAAACAAAAAACCAATAAAAAAAAAATAGCGCGGACAAGAACCAGTGGATAAGGGTGCATACATTCCCATATACAAACATGGTTTTTAGTGTTTTAAATACACCAGGTGTTGTTTTTCTTATTAGTTTCACGTAAATTTTAGGTTTTGTTGTAGTATTTTTAATAAGTAATAGAAAGATTTAAGGGAAATAAAAAGCTAACATCATAACTATGTGAATTAAAGAGATCAGCGATGGATAATCGACAAACAACGATTTGTTGCAGGTTTAAGGATGCTGTTAAAATATCCTGAAAACTGAAAATTTTGATTGAAAATAAATTCTTTATTAAAATAGTTTTTCTAAATGAAAATGTCATTCAAAGTATTGTTCCTCAGAGGCCTTGACATTTTCTTATCTTTACGGCAATTTATGGACTTCATTAAAAGAAAAGAAAGCTCTTCCTTTCGGACCAACTACGTATCGAGCTAAAGTGAAGCGTATGCCAGAGCGAGAATTCTCAATCGATTGAAATAGTAATCAAAAAGGAAAAGATTTGGGCTAGATAATGGGTTGGATAAAACTTCATATTCATTGTTTTTTGAATAAAATTGGAATATTACGGCCTTGTATCTGGCCTTATTATCCATTTTCGGACAATACTCGAAAGTATAAAAGCAAGTTAATTGTTGTTTGGTTCGGTTTTCACAACTCACAAGGTCTCACACTATTCTTATCCCACCAAATACAGAGCATTACCTTACATACATACATAATTGGCCATTACAACCCTTCAGTCAGGATCAGAGATCAGCAATGAATCGTTTTTCCGCCACTCATAAGCACTCATGCAATTTTGAGTATGAGTGAATCAACAGTATGGAAATTCAACTACTCGGATTCATTCGTACTCGCTACAACATTGATCTATAAGTACAAGTAGCAATGAGTATGAGTACAACGTTGACATAAACCCACAACATTCGAAATATTTTTGATTCATACGCCTTACTCATTCTGATTCATAAATTTAGAAAAATACTTATAATACTCATACATGATTCGAGTGATTCCAATCATTCATAGAAATTTACAGCCTTTGTTGTTGTTGTATATACAAACAAAGACAAATGGAAAGACAAAGACAACAAGCAAAGCATACACACGATCTTCTTGTGAGTATGGATGTGTTCGTATGCGAATCATACTTATTTTGTATTCGTATAAATGTTAAGTAGAGACGAGTCGAAGTCAATAACATCATGGTATTGTTAAGTATGAATACGACGAGTAATTCCAACTTTGAGTATGAGTAGTATAAGTATCATATTAAAATAAGTATGAATGCGTATAAGTATCTGAAATTATAGGTTAGGTTAGAGGACGTGTACTTGTCAATTCTGACAAGTACAGTACTCGGTGGTCGAATTGACCCATTGTACTACGTCCTAGTAGCGCGACCTACAGTTTAAAGTCGACTCCGAACGACACATTTTTTGAGATGCATTCCATGGCAATTTTTTACTCTCAGAGTTTTTGCCAGAAATCTGCTGGGAGGAAGTCACCGAAAAATTATTTTCAAATTTTCGTTTTGATGTCTGACCTGGGATTCGAACTCGGGTCTTTCGTCTAATAAGCCAACACACTACCTACTAGACCACGGCGACCTCATCTGAAATTATAAGTACGACTCGAATCTACTCATCGTTTTGAATACTTGTTGCTGAGCTGTAGTCAGGATTACAATGTTGTGTGCGTTAATTTAATACGCGAGTGGTGGAACTTACAGTTTAACGTCGAGAGGAAATCGCTGAAGAAATATTTTTTTCATATTTTCGTTTTGATGCCTGACCTGGGTTACGAACCAGAGCTTTACGGCTAATAAGCCAACACACTAACTACTAGATTACGGCATTTTTTAGAAACTTTTTCATTACCTTGGCTGAGTGCATATTCTGCTTGTCTGTATATGCTGCTCGTTATCTGTGCTTCATACATGATTTCTTAAGTTTGGAGTTGTCCTAATGAACCCAGCGATCGGCATTTGAGACCTGCAAAATGGTCTTCCAGCGACTATTGGCTTCAGTTCATAGAGTAACAAAGTTCGTTGCTTTTGAATAAATCCTGCAGATTTTAAAGGCTTTGGAATGACGACTAGTGTTACGCAAAACCTTTTCTTGCGGCTGTAACAGATGCAGGTTGTTTTTGTTTACAGAACTATGCCATTTCTATGCACTTTGTTTTTGATAGAGCATGGTCGCTAAAAGTATGGCCATTGTTCAAACCCTAGATCGGACATTTAAAACGAAACGAAATATGAAAAAAATTTCTTTGGCGATTTCTTTTCAGCAGATTTCTGACAGAATTTCTGAGAGTAAAATAAAATTGCCATGAAAAGTTTCTCAAACAATTTATCGTTCGGAGCAGACTTTAAACTTTAGTTACGGCCACTCAGGTATAAGTGGTGTAAGGAGCTAAATCGTTATCCTGACTGAAGGATTGTAATGACTAACTAACTTAACAAGTTTGGCTCAATTTTCCAAATAAGACTTTACATTTGCATGTTCTGGTTAGCCATGTTTTCTTTTCTGTTCCACATAAAGATGTAAGGTTTTCCATTACATCTGCCCTGGTTGAGAACAGCATACTAAACAGCATTTCTAAACGGTTCTTCAGCCTCGGCTAACGAATCTTTTCGAATACATAAATGGTATAGGGTTGATGTGAATCAATAAATTTCTGTGATAATTTTAAAAACATTACAAAATATTTTTTCAATATATTTTAAGTTTCTTTTTTCTCTTTTTATTTGTAGAAAATAAACTAAAATAAAAAATGCTGTACGTAATGCCTTCTAACCAGACATAGAATACAAGTGAAATGAAATAAAAATTTTATGTGACAAGGTTAAATGTGGAAACAATTTGTTACAAGACATTGAGTTTTCATTTTAATAGTTCAATAAAAAACCGTTAACCATTTGACTTTCATTTGGAAAAAAAAAAAATATCTGAAAAAAATCTGAAAAAAATCTGAAAAAAATTTCAATTCCCAAATAAGAATTCAATGGTTACACACCCTCTCTATTTTTTTATTTTATTTTTTTCTATGTAAAGATTCAGCATTAAATTTAAAACCCTTGCAAAAGCGAGCGAGCGAAAACGAAGAAAATCAAGTGAAAGAATAAAAACTTCAATGTTTTACGTTTCTTTACGTTCTTGCGTTTTTTGGTTTTTTTTTACTGAAGCTGCTACTGCTGTGTTGTGTGAATAACCATAAATTCGTTGGTGATAGAAAAAATAGAGCCATTTACTGTAAATTTAAGGGAGTTTTTTCGCGCAATTTTTTTTGACGTTCCTTTTTTTAGAATGCTAAGCACTGTGACATCAGCAGCAGGACCAGCTGCAGCAGGAGCTAAAGCAGTCTCTGCCATAGAATCAAAAGACAAATGTTGGTTATTATAATAAAATTACTGCTGGATGATGGTTTTTCCTCCTTTATCTCTCTATGTCTCTCTCTCTTCATCTCTCTTTCACGCTTTGCTGTGTGTTTTTCTTTGCCATATGAAATGTTTTAAAAAATATTCTCGTTTTTTTTTAATAAATTTTGTTGAAATAAAAAACTTAAGAAAAAGTAAAAAATAATGAAAGAAAAAAACATACAATATAGTGGGTATAAACAATGAATTCTTATCACACATACGCCTCAGTGGCTAGAAATGTGAACCAACCAGCCAACAGTGATCTAAGCAAAAAAAAAAAGAAAGGACCAGCCTTTGCCCCCTTCAATAAAAATAATAAATGCAAGAGATTTTATTATTGTGGTTTCTTTTGTGGCCCACTGTTGTCTTCTTGTTTTGTAGTGGTTGCTTGCTTAACTTGTTTATTTATTTCACTTAACATTACATGCGTATTTTCCCAGCTTTCTTTGCTATTTTTGGTGCAGCATTAGTTTATAAGGTTTTCGTTGTTTTTTCTCCTCCATTTTAAAAGGGCAAGAATAGAAATTGCTTAGGTCCGTATGTATGTTTCTTTCGTTGGTTTTTTTTATTATTTATTGACCTTTAATGCTAAACATTTTCAAACTTCAGCTGCCCCCAGTCAGCCATTTGCAATACAATACAGCAAGAGTTGCAAGAAACCAAAAACCGTTTCACTAAAAGCACTTGCAAATCGAAAGAAACAGTTATCGTCTGATGTCGTTACAACATACATACATAATTGGCCAATTACAACCCTTCAGTCAGGATTACGACCTAGCTTCTCACACCACTTATGTTGTGTGCGTTAATTTTATACATTAGTGGGGGGACCTACAGTTTAAAGTCAACTCCGAACTACAGATTTTTGAGAAGCTTTTCATGGCAATTTTTACTTTCAGAGTCTTTGCCAGAAATCCGCTGAGAGGAAGTCGCCGAAGAAATATTTTTTCGTTTTGATGTCTGACCTGGGATTCGAACCCGGGCCTTTTGTCTAATAAGTCAACACACTACCCACTAGACCACGGCGACTTCCAGAAATCAAAAACGGTTTCACAAAAAAGCACTTGCAAATCGAACGAAACAGTTATCGTCTGATGTCGTTACAAAGAGAACATAATAAAAATGTTAGTGTATTGGTGAGAGACATATATGTTAACCCAGAGGAAAATTGTTAGTAATGTTTTCAAGTCTACTTATTAACGAATAATATATATTTGTCAGCAGAAAATATAGAAAAATTGTATTGCGCTAAATCCCTAGAGACATCATATTTAACTTGCCAAGTATTCTTTCAGAAATCGAAATCATTTGTTATTAATTTTAATGAATCCTATTGTAATATTTCTTTGGGTGTATCACTGAAGTCTGAAAAAAAGAAACTGATAGCCAATTGTCGCCGTGGTCTAGTGGGTAGTGTGTTGGCTTATTAGACGAAAGGCCCGGGTTCGAATCCAAGGTCAGACATCAAAACGAAAAATATTTCTTCGGCGGCTTCTTCTCAGCAGATTTCTGGCAAAGACTCTGAGAGTAAAAATTGCCATGAAAAGCTTCTCAAAATTGCTGATGTTCGTGTCCTGTGTGTGTAAAAAGCCGAAAATGTTTTTCCCCTGAGGGACATTGGTTATCGTGGCTGTAGTGGCTATTATTTAAAAGTTCTAAAACTAAAGACTTAGAAATCTCAGGGCTTTTCTAACAGGCCATTTGGCCTGTTCAGTACTATTCACAGGGTCATAAAAATGATACGATGAAAGCATATGGGTATGGAATGCGTATGGATTTCACAGTATAATGAACTCTATAAACAGTTGCATCCCTAATTGGTTCGCACTAAAAGGGTGGTCTTTTCGTTTGCACTATGACGTCTGGTCCTTAACGAACTTCTAAAGCCATTGTCTGACGCAACCTGTGATTGCCAAGGCAATTTTAAGTATATTTCAGAGACCAAGTACATTGTAATTAAAAGAGCGTCAAGAATTGTGAGTCTTAATTGCCCGTTTAGATTGTCTATATAACCCACCATGTATTTGATGAACAATTGAATATTCTAATATAGAGTTTGCATACGACGTTCGTCATTACAACACTCTAGGCAGGATTACGCCATAGCTTCTGGCATCACTTATGTTGAGTGTGTTTTATTTTTATACATAGATCAGTAGAATCTACAATTTAATGTCGTCTATGAACGAAAGATTTTGCCAGAACACCGATGAAGGAAAGTCACCAAAGAAATATTTCTTATATTTCATTTTGTTTGTGATTTCCGAACTGGGGTTTGAACCACATTCTCACGCTTAAGAAGTCAACACACAGCCTACATACTCAAAATCAGTTAGGACTTTCATTTGTTCTGAATTTTTTCAGGCATGGCATAGTAAATAATTTTTTAAAGGAACCCCTTAGGCAAGACTTGAATAGACTAGGACTTGGATAGAGTAGGACGATGGGAAAGTACTACTAGCAGTACAACTTCTACGACTATATGAGTCATGCTAAAAGAATGAGTCAAGATTTATATGTGACTGTCTGAGAAAGGTCAATCAGCTAGAAAGGAGAAATAGAAATGTGAGACTTCAAAGGACATAAGCTAACATGGTGTACTTCAATACTTATTAAAGTATATATTCAGAACAAATAAACATGCGAAACGAGTTTCGAAACGAATACCTACTAAATTGAAAGCTACAGAGAAACGTTTTCAAACAATCTAAATTTATATTGTTTTACATTTGTACGTTGCATTATATTATTGGCAGACTATCTAACGATAGCAATCAACTTTCTGAGTGGAGATTGCATAATAATTGTTTGTTAAGGAGCAAATAATTGAGACGAAACGAAAAGGAAACACTCGGTTTGTTACTTGTATAAAGTAGATAGGCATGTTGATGGCTTAGCTTTGATTACAAGAGCTAACTTTAGCACACATTGTAGCCCATTGTGGTGCCATGGGTAAGCGAAGTCCCTGTAGTAACCTAATTCCAATTATAGAAGGAATAAGTCAGTGCAGGGGTTGCTTAAGTACTAGGGAAGAAGTCATTCTAACTGACACAGAACACAGCACCCGATAACACTACAGGGTTATATAAGTACTCTAGAGTAATTGCAGTACTCTTGTAGTTTTTCAAAACAATACAAAGCTTTTAGAGGAGAGTTCTATTCCCAACTCTTTTTCTTATATTTCGTTTTCTTTTTCTCTATTATAAGGCCGCTTTTGGCGAAATAAAATTGTGTTAATAAGTTATTACTTAAGATTTCTTCCCATTACTTAGTGAATACTTATTTGGCAATACTAGAAAAAGTCCAGAATAAATCGCAATAGTCTGAGAGGTTGGCTTATTAGACCACAAATATTTCTTCGGCGCCGTTCTTTTAGTCTGGGTTAAACTTTAAGCATGTAGCAGTCACACAACTTACATAAGTGGTATGAGGAACCCGAGTTTAAGCCTGACTGATGTATGCAGTACTTGAAAAAATTAATTTGAATACAAAAAGCTGTGCAATGTATAGATCTTGCATGAAATTGCATTTCCATCTTGCATACATACATAATCAAATCATTACAACCTTTCAGTCTGGTTTATTGACCTAGTTTCTCACACCACTTACGTTTAAAGTCGACTCCTACAGTTTAAAGTCGACTCCAAACGACAGATTTTTTTTAAAAATTTTTCATGGCAGGTTTTTTTTGCTATCAGAATTTTTGCCAGAAATCTGCTGAGAGGAAATTGTCGAAGAAATATTTTCGTTTTAATGTCTGATCTGGGGCTCTTACCCTGGCTTTATGTCTAATAAGCCAACACACTACCTACTATACTATGGCGGCTTCATCTTCCATCTTTCAACTACTGCAAAAATTTTTTACTTGAAGAGCACAGAAAAATAACTGCAGTTGAAACGCATTCTACTGGCATAAATCGTGATAAAATCAAAAGGCGGAAAGAAAGAATTATTCGTTGGTATAACGAAAAATTAATAACTGCTTTCCTTTAAGTAAATTCTCAAGTTAACTCTAATCTGTCAAGAGATGGATGGGCTGTAATTTATATTAAGAGGATTTTTTAATAGTTCTTTGATGCTCCAAGCCGTGCTTCTTTTGTAGCTAATAAAAGCATAATTAATGTCAGAAATTCCATGTGGGAGACACCGGTATGAGAAGATTTTTAATGATGTAGGATTCTACATAGAATTGTACTGTATTTACCTAAAGCCGTTTAAACAATGCCTTGAACTCATAACGTTTAAGTAGATAAATTATAATAAATTATTATTAAACTTATCAAAAATGCTTCAAGAACCAGAAATAGCAAGAAAAATTACCTAACGAAGCAAAAAAAGAAAAAAAAATATAATAAATAAATAAATAATAAATAATTATGACAATGATTTAATTTTAATTTATAAGAGTTTATATGCCTATTTGCCCTGACTTTCATGTATAGTTGTTAGACCTATAAATTAAATTATAAGCCAGTATATCTGTACTGCTGTATGTATATACCATAATAAAGATGAATTTCATTGACTCGAAACTTTAAAAGGTATTTAAAATAAAATATATTTCATGTTTAATTATCCTTTTAAATGTTTTATCTCTTATAATAGCATTTAAGGATTTTCCAAAAAAAATATTTTTTTTTTTTTAAATTTATTTGAAATTAATTGTGTTTTACACTTGCAACATACAGCACAGCACAGAACAGTAGAATTTAATTAAAAATTTATGACCACAAAAACAACTTAAAAATAATGCCGCATTAAATAAATTCATAGTTAAAGATGAAGCTCGACGTCTTCCATTGGCTTCTTTTGCTAATAAATGTCATTAATGATCACAGTGATGAAGATGATGATGATGTTGATGATGATGATGATTGTTGAGAACACTTAAATTCCGCAAAGGAGAAATTGCCTTTATGGCTTATAAATCTCGAAAGAAGATTTAAATTGCAATACGAAAGGATTTAAAATACTTTTTTTGCATGTGGAATAATAAGCAAAGCGTCCGCCCGTCCGTCCGTCCGTCCATTTTTGTGTGTCTGAGTGTATATGTAAGTTGCATAAATTCTCAAATTGCCATTTTCATTAAAATAATTACAAATAATTATGCAATTTATAATAATATTGAGGATAACATTTGATAATTATTATGAAACAAGCACATGCAATGCAAGCAGCAGCACACACGCAGCAACAGCAACTATGGCAGAAGCAGCAACATTAAAGCATTTATAAATGCTTTCTGCAAGATTAAATAATGCCATAAACATTCTTTCTTTCGCTTATTTTTTATTTTTCTATTCATTAATAATAGCCTAGTCTTCTTGACTTATATGTCTGTACGTATAGAAGGCCAGGACAGACAGCCAGCTTGGCCAGGATTTGTATGTAAAACAAAAGGATTTAATTTTACAAAATAATTACAAACTCAATTAAAGATAAAATCGACAGAATAATAATATTTTCTTTAAACTAACAAAACTGACACAAAACAATCAAAAATAATTAACACTCAACAAAATTTATTATTATGGGACCGAAGTCTTATTCGAAAATTTACAAATAGAGCAGTTGTCCTATTGTTTAATAGACAATAGAAGATTTAATAATATTTTAGAATGTATTTTAATGGCAGAAAGAGAGAGAATAGAGAGAGAAGAGAGTAGAGGGAGAGAGAAGAAGATAATTTAGAAATTATAATCTAAACTTAGGGTTTGGCTTTGTAAATGGAAAAAATATTTGCTTCACCAATAATTGAAAGCATTATGTTCACATAATATTTCCTAAAACGAGGGTTGTTCTCAAAGAGTGTTTTGTTTTTATTTTACTTATAAACTTTTTCATTTAATCGGGTGCAACATAAGAAAAGAAGGGCGTTAGCCATTTCCTATACTCAAGACATGGCAGCGGCCTTACTAAACACTAGACTAAGCTCCTGGTTGCCTTCTCTCATACATACCAACAGTCTTGCCTTCGGCTAGACATGTTTTATCATAAAATTTTTATTGTTCAAGAATTCGACAACTCAGGATCTCAAACCCCAGTCAAAACAGAGAATATGCATCCCCCTCTTTTTCGTCGTGTCAGTGTTCGGAGAAGTCGTTATGAGGTAGGTATTCTCAGCCTTTTGGCATAAGTACACAGTATAGTTCTCCCTCGATTTACGTCGTCTCGATTTACGTTGTTTCGGTTAACGTCGCCAAAAATTGTGTTCCCTTCAATTTCGATTTGCGTCGTCATTCGATTTACGTTGCCCCTATTGTTTATAAACAAAACAGTAGGGAGCGTGCTGGCTTATTAGACGTAAAGCCAGGGTTCAAGTCCCAGGCCAGACATCAAAATAAAATACAAAAAAGTATTTCTTCGGCGATTTCTTCTTAGCAGATTTCTGGCAAAAACTCCGAGAGTAAATAAAATGACATGAAAAGTGCATCTGATAGTATGACGTCGTTTCAATTTACGTCGCCTTTTTTCAGAACATTCTACGACGTAAATCGAGGGAATACTGTATTCAGTACCAACCATAGCTGCCAGATAAATGAAGCATCAAATCGTCAAATATTAAAAGAAAAATCATCAAAATCGTCAAAGACATTTATTCAAATCGTAAAATAATCTTCAGAACAAATGAATATATAAATTGAAAGGTTTTGAAAACTAAAACATTTAAAGTCAATGTAAAGCAGCGATAATATGCCATCATCTATACCTGCTTGTGGCGTAAGTATTAGGGAGTCGGAAGATCTTGTCCTTATGGGCATGAAAATTCAGTGTGAAGCTTGCTAGAACTAACACATTTTTCACTGCCTTGGTTTCTTAAGACGTTGCAATAAATACTTCATATCATCTGATCTACTTACAAATTACACCATTTCTAACCGATCAAAAATGGAATACAACACTCATGTATGAGTAGGCCCTTAAAGTCTATTTTGAGGCTTCTTGACCCTGTACAGCTGAGGCCATTGTTGGTCCTTAATCACGATAGTGTTCAGGCTCCATTGATTCACTGGAGAATCGTTGCAATTTGGAGAATCGTTCTATCGCTACTACAATGGATATTGTTTGAGCGAAATAAGAGGAGTTGTTTATGAAAATCACGTATTCCTGTGTAACACTCGTCTTTCTCGGCCAGCACATTCCTATGTGGTCAATTGGTTAGTGTATGGCACACTGCATTACAGACAATATTCGTTTGTTACACGGACTATTCGTATGTGGAACTGCCTTCCTGCAGAGATCTTTCCTGTTACTTATGGTATAAAAATATTCAAACCTAGTTTCCATAAACACTGCTCCCTCTTTGCATAATATATTTTCCTAGTTCCAAAAACAATGCCAACCCTTGAGTGTTGGCCGTATAAAAAAAATATAATGGCACTTGCCTTTGTTCTTCCGATGGCAATATTCGAAGCTATAATTGAATTTTTAAAATTGTCTGCAACGGTGTATGAAATTTTTTGGCAACTATACACATAACCCTAATGAGTGCATCTGTCAAATGTCACACAATTTCCGCCGGAGTTATCCAGCATTTTTAAATAAATTTTAGATGTGATGTACATACTCTCTAGAGATCGAGTAGTCGTTTTGCTGTCAATAAATCTGCGTATGCGATATACCCTCACGCCGCATTCGCTTTGTGGCAATTTTAATAGCCATTATTTCAGCCTATAAAGTATTACAATAACCTCGTAAAACCAGGGACGATCTCAAGGTTAGTTGTTCTGAAAATATTCCACATTCGATTTTGTTGCGCCTACAAGATTCATCAGTGAAAATCTGAATCACTTTTCCAGTAAAACGTGTAAACTATTATCATAAGAGGATCCATAAGGAATATGCGATGCAAAACTAGGATCGAAAGTAGCTTGGAGTACCGTGTAGTCGATTCAAACGAAGCTTTTTCAAGCATTAGATATTATTGATGGAGAGCTGCTATCTACTTAAATGGTCTCTTATTTTAGTTGACCCCTTGACAGATGACATATCATGCTTAGAAGCAACATTTTCTCCCTTAAAATGTAAAACTTATCATATGCCATTGGAAATAAATTAAAAGAAAAGCCAACAAAATTTTTGAAGAAATTACTTCCCAAATCCACCTCGTATTAGACAATTTTGTTTCAATTTGTATGTTTGTTTGATGAAATAATGTTTTTAAATCCTAACTAATATCCTTATTAATTATAAATCCATAAAATAAGACTTTACCTACATAGAAATAACAACAACAGTAGCACCATGACTGTGTACATAAAATAATCCTTTGAAATGAAATGTTAAGGAAACAGGGTAATGCAGTGTTTTTTTTCACTTCACTTATAAAGTAAGCAACCAAAGAGAGTTTTTTCAATTAACTTATAACTATCCTTATAATATTTCCATGCGGAGCTTCCTTAACCAAAACAACTCACACATCTTCATTTCTTATGTAGTGATATTGTTAAGTTTTTATCTTTTAAAACGTTTGAAATATGAGCTCATAGATTGCAAATAATATAAAAATAAATTTCTGTTTAGTTTTAATTAAAATTCTTTGTTATTCGCACAATTCTGTATGCCACTGTACATAACTTGGTGTAAACAACAACAAATGCTTTTATTTGTTTACACTCTTTTGCATAAACAATAACAATTACTAGTCAATTGTTCGACAGGGCTTTGTAACGAAGATCTTCTAATTACTCTCTTTAAATGCACCGCGTTTTTACACAAAACTGACTGAACTTCACTCACTCAGTTGCCTGCTTTACCTTACTTTTTATATGACCGCGTAAATAAACTGATGAATGTTCTTGAAGGCGAATATTTGTGTCTTCGCCTTCTCGAAATCTCTAAAAATGTAAACATTGGTGTTTTGTTGTTGTTGTTTGTGTATGTTGTTTACTTTTATTTTTATAATATTTGTTGTTGTATTTTTGTTTACTTATTTACCATTGATGTAAAAGCATTTTCGGAACACTATCATAAGAAGAAGCTTCATGTGCTTATGTGTGAATATTCTACCTAACATAGCGTAACTTATAGCAGGATAAAAATTATCTGAACTTAGCTAAAAAATTCGGAAAGATAATAATTAAACATGTTCACTACTATATGTTAGGTTAGGTCAGGTTAAGTCGGAGTAATAGCTCTGATATCATAAAGCTTACTTGAGCACGCATAGAGGCCCATTGTGATGCCATGGGTGAACGCAGTCTCTGTACTGACCAAGTTCTACCAAAATCAGGAAGTAGGAAGAAGTTGGTCAGCGCAAGGGCTGCACAACAAAAGCACAACTAGCCCACATTGGAAAACCTGCCAGAAAGGTTGATGAACGAAGCTATATGATATCAATAGATGATAGCTCCGGGGGGGTCGCCGTGGTCTAGTAGGTAGTGTGCGGGCTTATTAGACGTAAAGCCAGGGTTCGAGCATTTTTTCTGCGATTTCTTCTCTTTCTCGTCTTGTTTCACCAAAAATCTGTCCTTCGGAGTCGACTTTAAACTGTATGTCCCACCACTTCTGCATAAAATTAACACACACAACATAAGTGGTGTGAGAAACTGCGGGCTTTTTGGGGTCGATTGCTGTAGACTGTCTAATGGTGAAGGTATAGCCCTGGACATTTTATGGTCGCCAGCAGCAATTCGTTTCCTTACCGTTCGCAACTTCCCTCCCTCTTTCCACCTTTCCTAAAAAACCTGCACAATGCACTGGATCAGTAGGGGTCTTCCCCTGAGTGCTAGTTTTATAAAGAAAAAAAAAACAAGCTAACAAGAAATAGGGAGCCAAATAACCTATATCTACACCTAGCAAGAGACGATTACTGACAAAGACAGTGAATAACAGTCTCCTCTTTCTCAGTGGACCAGCATCCACGGCAGAAGTTGTTAGAAAGAAGGCTCATTCTTTCCGCCTGACGCAATGAGCTGTAAGTACGGCCATAGTAATGTGTATGACATAGCGGTATAGACCAAGTAATTGGTTGGTACGCCTTCTATAATCAAAAATGTGTACTGAAATCTTATTGCCATTAATTTTCTAATTTGTATGATTTTTAAGCTAATTAAACAGAAATAAAAAAATTCAAAATTCTTGGAAATATTTTTGGGTAAACACTAATTAGCAGCAGCCTTAGAGTTTATTTAACAAAAATTAAAAGTAAATAATTCCTTAATTTTAATGCTTAAGATCAACACTTTCGTTTGTTTGAACAAATAAAAAAGAGCCATTAATGGCAATTTGTTAGCTTGTCTCCTCCTGTTAAAACAAAACCAGCCCGAGCGCTGTTATCCGAATTGGTGGCTCATAACAAGCGTTATAAATATTTTATTAAATAATTCCTCTTCTTCTTCTTTTTCTTTCTAGTTTTTATAATTTTTGTTTTTATTCGGCTTAAATCAACAACAATTTAAAAATGTCCCTTTAAATGAGGCGATTAGCGATTAAGAGAATGTACACTTACCAACAGGACTTTCTTCATTCCAAAATGAATCGTCCAGCGTATAGTCGGCTTCTGTAAAAGGGTATACAAGAAAAAAAAGAAAACAACAATGAAATTAGTATCGTAATATAAGCGAATAGAAGTACATATGAGTCCAAGAGAAAGAGAGAGAGATTAAAAATTTAAAAAAAAATTTAAACAAAAAAAAACAATCCCTGGCAAACTCATTAAGTTGACTTTGTTTTCATTTTCAGTTTTTGTTTTCAGTATTTCTATTTCAATTTCCAGTTAAAATATCATTAAAATTGCATTTTTATCCATGAAATGTAAGGGCAAACAAGCCAGCAAACCATCTACACCAGCAACAAATGGCAGCAATTGTGGTGGCATCATGAAGAAATTAACACAGAGAGAGAGAGACATTCATGAAAACAATCAGATTATCACGCCATTTGTGTTTTATTCAAGAAGAAGAACAAGAAGAGAAGAAAAAAAATCCTTTTTTTCGGTATTTAAAAACATTTAAAAAAGAAAAGAGAAGAGAACCAAAGTAATTGCAAAACAAAATGTTGCAAGAATATGAGTTGGGCATGCATATACCCAGACTCCTCGCATTTGTAGCAATTAGTTGGGGATCCATGCAGTTGTAAAATACACACATACACACAGATAAACAGTAAATGACATTTTAACCGTTATTCGCCATTTGCAGTTTTTAATACAAAGAAAATACACAACAACTACGACAACAACAAAAAAACACTTGCAACATAATCATGAACATTAAAAGTAATAGAGCTCAGGTGTTATAATGTCCGGACGAAAAAGTTAAAGCACCAGTTAAGCCAAGTTAATGAAAACAAAAAACAAAATACAGGGTTTCAGTTACAATAGCTTCCAATTTCAATTTAAATTTTTTTCCCCTTTTTTTTGAGATAAAGAATACACAATACTAGCAAGTAATTAAGAGGAGAACAAAACGGTAATTAATCGGAATTATATTTGGTGACAAAAAATGGGAATTGTTTTCTTCACGCCAAATGTATTCATTATGCCAGGCATACATATCTGCAATTAACTTTATTTTCTATTCATTTGCTACTCCTTTTTCGAATGTTAAGAATTTTTTTTTTGGTATGAAAAGGGATTTGTGGCCATTTTACCATGAAAGAGGTTCATGTCTCTGGCATGAAAAATATTCAATCTTGCTGTATAAGAAATGAGTTTCCCTTGAAAAGTTCAGTTTTGACGGAAACTATATGGCAATGAAAGAAATTTGATGTAAATGCCTTCGAAATACAGTTCAAAAGCTGTGAATCTACCCTGAAACATGTAATGTTTGCTGTGGTTTATTGACTGGCAGCATTATTGGCTTGTACTTTACAAAAACTGCAAGTTTTTTAATATATATTTAGAACAAAAAAATTACAAACTCCAATAAACAAAAAGTATCTTGATTTTTTTTCTATATACAAAGTCCCATTTTAAAGAGCACTCAAGTATAAGACGTATTTGGTAGTAAAGTTAATTTTTCAGTTAATTAAATATTAGTATACATGTGTACATAAAAGTTTTGGTATAAAGGTTTAATGTAAGAAAAAAGATAATAAAAATCATACTTTTATATTTATAAAGATAAAATAAAAGGTCAAAGGTTAAAACTAAGGAATTGTTATTGAGTTAGCCACAAATATTTATTAAGATTCAGATTAGGTTTAATATTTTTATCATCCAAAAAAATGCTAGTGTCAAAACGACAGTTTTCAGATGTTAGTTCGTTACAACTCATAGCTTTTTCATTGGAACGTCTGTAAATGTGATAAAGTATGGGAATACCCTCTTCATTCTGAATAAAACCATTTTTTATCAAGAAATAGAAAAGCTTCGGGGAGGATGAAACCATTTTCGATTGTTTTCGAAATATATTCCTCGTCAGCGTAGTAAGGAGCCAAAATTAAATTATTCTCAATGATATTTGAGCTGTTTACAATGTGATTTCTTATGATATGAATAATAAGTTGTCAAATCTAGATATTTTGGCCTTTTCATAAAGGATTTTGTTTGAAATGTATTTTTTGTAGTTGCTACTTTTCGATCTATACAATGAAGTACAACATCTGAGACATTTCCTCTCGAAAACGCGAATCTTTTCCATATACGAGGGGCAAATATTAAACCAAATTTGGCAGCCGTATGATAAAATTGGTATAATCAAATTCTGGTACATCACGATCTTAACTCTTGGTTGAATATATTTGAAAAAAAAAAATTTTTTGTATACAAAAAATGCATTTCTAGCTTTCATAAGTTTCCGATTAATGTGTTCGTAAAAGTATACAAATTTATATAACTCTATTCCTAATAGCCTTACAGTTTGTTTCACGGGAATGTTTATATTATTTGTGGATCTAATATCAAATGACTTCCAGTTTCTTCGAATATTACTTATACATTTCCCAACAGGTGGCCTAAAAAGAATACATTCACATTTGTCCAAATTGATCTTCATGTGCCAATCTTCAGAATATTTTTCAATTATCAAAAATTTATTTTGCAAACCGTCATTAATTCTATCAACTGTATTGTCAGCATGATATATAGTTATATCGTCTGCGAAGGCTATAACATTGTCCATTTTATCTAGTAAATCTAACAAGTATAAATTAAACAGTATAGGAGAATTAACAGTTCCTTGTTGTAATCCGTTGACAATGATGAATTTTCCCGTACTAACTGACTGTTTTCCATAAATTGAGAAAGTTTTGTTATTTAGCATATTATGTATAAGGATTACGAAGTGAAATGGAAATTCATATTAGAGCAATTTAAAAATAAGGCCAGGAATCCAAATACTATCAAAGGCTTTTTCAAAGTCAACCAAGCAAGCGCCAGTATATACAGATTTGTTAAGATTCCATTGAATATTTGAAACTAATAAATGAATTGCGTGTACTGTTGAATGCTTGTATTTAAAGCCAAATTGTCTTTCACAAACTAACTTATTTTTCTCGCAAAGCTTGATTATAGTCATATTGATACATACT
>CM025790.1:18407469-18434273 GCA_014635995.1 Sarcophaga peregrina
CTCGGAGCAACGATTTGACATCGTTGGACTATTATCTGTGGAAGATAAGACAGCAAGAGACAATTGGATTTTTAAAGGACAATATTCGTGAAATTGAATTTGATGAAATACAATCGATAATGTGCTTATAAATTGGACCAATTGTGTAGGCTACTGCATTGCCAGTGGAGGCAGCCATTTGATTGAAATTATTTTCCATTATTAACCGGAAAGATTGTACTTTCAAATAAGAAAATAAATTTCAGCAAATATTCGGTAGTTTTTTTAAAGCATTTTCAAAATTGCTTGCGGCGTTGATACTTCACACGAGAAAGTGTATACCCCTGGAAGTCGACATCACTACATGCGCCACAACTCTTCTTAAGCGGAAAGTGGTCAACTACCTTTACATTCGACTGGACCCTAGACGGACGTTCTGGGCTCAGATACAACACGCTCTAACCACAAATGGAAATAATAGTATTTGCAAAACACAAACATTAGCCGACTTCTGGTGGTCGCTCAAACGTGAAATTGACACATTTTGTCAAGGATCTTGCATCAAAAATTCTGAAAATATTTTGAACTAAAGGTTCATTTAAATTTAAATAACAACTACAGTAATTTCATGTGAGAAGTAATATTTCAAAAAAATTTAACTGTTTTGACTAGTATTTCAATTTTAATCATTGCATTTTCTAAACTCTTCATACCATCAATGAATGACACGAAGCGTATGAGTAATATTAAAGGCGGTAATAATTTAATATTGCTCATACGCTAACGATGCAACTTTTCATAGCACATAAGGGACATGCCTTCATACTATTTTTAATGTTGTTTTTATAGAATTTCCTTTATATTTCAATATTTTTATGAGGTACATATTAAAAAAAATTTAATATTCATTATACCCGTACTATTTGAAAACTCTTCAAAAAAAAAACCCCGCTTATATAACAAGTTTTTTAATGTAACCTTTAAAAGAAACCTACAAAATATAATCGGGGCTACATTTTTCAAAATTAATGTAACAAGAAAACTTTATCCTTTTTTAAGCTTTTGTTTTTCTTTTTGTTTTTTAATTTCATGCCAGAATGTATAACAAAAAACTACTCATTTAATATTAAACACCACAAAACAACATATGACAGTGAAAACTTTCTTTTTCCTACTTTTCTACAGACGTTTACGTCAAACGAAATATTCCTTGAAACGTGGTGCAAAGAAACTTTTTAAGAAAATTAAAAATTTCTGTGCTGTGCTCTGCTGCTTACACAGAATAGTTTTGCTTGCAAACAAACGTAAAAACTTATAGAAATTGTTTTCCTGCTACAGAGAAAGAGAGGAAGCAGAAAACAACAAGAAAATAAAGAAAAAAAAACAAAGTAAAGCAAAGAAGAAAGGTTTATTAACTAAAGGATGTGGTAAATATAAAAACCACGTAAATAAAATGGAAAAAAAAATAGTTTTTAAGCAAGATTTGCGGTAAGGTGAGAAGAGAAAGTTTGTGGTTTGACACCGTGTTTAACCGCATTTAACAAACTAATAGGCTGTAAGGCAAGGCAATCTTATGTAACACTTGCCATACCCACATGCATGCACGCACTTTGATGTGTGCGTGTGTAGTGTGTGTCCCTTTTTAAAATGTTTAGTAATTGCTTTAGTATGGATGGTAGGTGGTGGAACCTTAGGGTACGTTTGCTCTTTAAATACAAGCAAATTTATATGCACACTTATGCAAATGGCAGAGAAATCGCAAGATTTTTTTCAAATGCCTAATGCTTGTGGGCTTTTAATATAAACCGACACTACTTTTGCAGCGTACAAGTCTTTCTCTCGTCTTTCCGTCTTTCCATGTTTTTAACGTGACAAAGCTTTAAACACTTAAGCTTTGGTTTCCCGTTTAAGAAGAAGAAGAAAAAAAAAGCAAAAACCAGCAATAATAACAACATAAACAACAACAACAAGAACATGTTTAAGGCGTTAACACTTTTCGAACTGCACTTACATACAAGGTCTTAGCAAACAGACACTTGTGTTAAGCAAAGAAACCAAAAAAAAAAATGAAAAAAAAAACTTGAAATTCACACACTCTTGTAATGCGTTAAAACGGTTTATCATTGTGTTAGAAACATGAAGATGAGGGGAAAGACAGCAAAAAGCTGATGACGACAATCCTTATGACAATGATGCTGTTGCTGATGCTGATGCTAGTGCTGGTGCTGTTGATTATGTTGATCATCATCAAACATCATGAAAAGCAATTTCATTTGCCTGCAATAATAACAACAACAACAACAACAAAAAAATAAAATATTGCCACCTTTTCTAAAATGCATTTACAACATACGCCCATACGGAATTTATGTATGTAAGGATGCCTGTGTGTGTATAGTATTTTAAAATAAAAGCCTCACCCTTAAAATATGCAATGACAATGACAGGTTTTTTTTTTTGCATGTCAACAACAACATACACCATCACACCAACACTTATGCATCACTCACTCACTCACTCTGTGATTTACAGTCAGCCACACACAAGTGTCAACTACACTAAATTGTTTTTAAAAATTACAACAACAACAACAGCAACAACAAAATCTACATACATTTACTAATACTCCTTAAACAACAAGGCAAAAGCATACAGAAAAACACACAAAGAGAGAGTGACAGAGAGAGAGAGAGAGAGCGAGGGAGTAAGAAAGAGAGTGTTAAACCTTGAAACAATAAACCCCACTTGGTTTATGCCAAATCAGCAATTGTAATAATTTTTTGAAAATGCTACAAAAACAATCACAACGAAAACATCAAAAAAACTAAACACCCACACTCGTATACACACACACAACATTTAAATTCAATTGCTTAGTGTAAGTGCCTCTTTGGCTGTTGCATTTACATATAGGAGTACAGCAAACAATACATTCTCTTACACTCTTTACCTATACGTAACATGTTACTCTTTATTTTTCTATCGCACACACACACACACACGCATTCACACACTTATAAAAGTGAGGCCAACTATTGTATTTCCAAGAGCACAATGGAACATGCATGATGGCTGTGATGTTGCTATTGGTGGTGGTTGTAGTTGTAATAACAGTTGCAATTTAAACTGTTTTCATTTCATGTTGCTGTTGTTGTTGTTGTTGTTGCGATCAGTGTGTAATAGGCATGTATACTCGTGCATGTATGCATTTGTTGAATGTAATTTGGAAATCTATTTTATGTTTAAAACTCTTTTCATTGAAGATTATGAAACCATAAAAATGTTGATGACACTGTGTTAATACCATGCGCTCGCAATAACTTATACATGCACACGTTCCAACTCAGCTTAGAGGAGAGAAAGCGAGAGAGTATTTATTACAATAATCACCGCCATAATTGAGGTAGACATTTGAAGGAGTTGAAATTTATGGGACATACAGTGAGCTTCAAAAGAAACTGTACGTTAAAAAAATTTACTGTCACGAAAATGAAAAAAAATCTAGATTCTGGTGTTTCCATCAGAATATTTATCCTCCGATATAAACGGCAAATCAGGCGAGTGAATTAGTAAAAGTTCAGTCAGTCTTGTGTGAGGATGCGGTGTGTATAAAGAGAATAATCGTGGTTTGAAAATCTCCGTTACAAAGATCTGTCGAACAATTGTATAGTAATTGTTGTTGTTTATGCAAAGAGTGTAATGACAGGAATAATAAAGAAAATCAATTGTTGTTGTTAACATCAAATTGTGTACAGTGGCATACAGAATCATGCGAATAATAAAGAA
This sequence comes from Sarcophaga peregrina, assembly GCA_014635995.1. Taxonomy (NCBI): domain Eukaryota; kingdom Metazoa; phylum Arthropoda; class Insecta; order Diptera; family Sarcophagidae; genus Sarcophaga; species Sarcophaga peregrina. Next base: position 18,411,235 of record CM025790.1, read on the forward strand.
TTTTAATTAAAACTAAACACAAATTTACTTTTATTTAATTTGTAATCTACGAACTCATATTTTAAATGTTTTTAAAATGTAAAATCGTAACAATACATTAATAAATTACTTTTATTTTAAAACTCTTTCGTTTCATGTTTTTTAAACGTGAAACAAATTATTTTTTTTTTAATTTCGAAATACACTAATACCCCGGTTTGCGTCGCCTCGTTCTGCGTCTGCTTCGAAGTTGCGTCTTTTAAAAAGTTCTGTGATTTCGAAGTTGCGTCGTTTTTGTTTCAGTTTGCGTCGTTAATATGAAAATGTTTGTACAAAGCTAAAACAGAAAAAGGGGATTTCCCGTTTAAATCTAATATAAATACATACATACATATGTATTTATGTTGTCTGATGGTTGCAAGTTGTAGGTCGTTAGTAAATTAAATATTTTTTATTGAAAAATCTATTTTTTCAGCTAAAATTATGAATCTCGGAACCAATTAAATGAAAATCAATACAAATGTATGGAAAATCGTGCTTCGTTTTGCGCCGCGTTTCTTCAGGCCCTATTATCGACGCAAATCCGGGTATTAGTGTATTGCCAATTTTTTCTTGGCCACACTCCGTAAGTGGTAAAGGTTGATGATTGTAAGAATTTTTCCTTAGTGTACAGTTTCTTTTGACGCTAACTGTATTTGTAATAGAATAGCAAACTCTTCGTCAAAGACTTTTGATTATTTAATCTTAAGATAAAAGGAAAATTGTAAGGAAGTCTTAAAAATTTCTTTTCATTCATAAAACTTTTTTGGAAAATCCAACTAGAAACTTGAGAACTCTACATTCTGTCAAATGAAACAGTTAGAAGGATTATTGAAAGAAGATTTTGAAGACGTATTATAACCAATAGCCATGTATATCGTACACTCGTGATGACATTCGTTTGATATTTTTTCATTTTAAAGCGAGAGAAATTTCTTCAAAAACGTAAATCATTGCGAAGAATAATTAAATAATACGTTTAAAGAAAACAGCGACTTGCTTAATTAACAATGAGATTTCAGATCCAACAAGTGCATATTGATTAGATATTTCTCTTTACACTATGTTCTGAATAAGACCCACAGGTACAAGTCGGCATACATCATCTTTTTGTCAACTAAAGCAGAAACAGCAGTCTGTAGTCTGTTAAATAATTGCTTTTTTTTTTGACGCAAGAACCTGTAAAACTGATAAGATTATTTTGTTGAAGTTGCCTCTAGTCTAGTAGGTAGAATGCAGGTTTATTAGACGTGAGGCCATGGTTTACAGCCCCAAGTCAGGAGTTTCCAATGAAATACGAAAAATCATTTTTTTGACGACTGCCTCTCAGCAGATTTTTTGGCAATAACCCTAAAAGTAAATATAGTTGCCATGAAAAGTTTCTTAAAAAATCTGCTCGTAGTTGACTTTAAACTGTAGGGTCCGCCACTCATGCATAAAATTAACAAATAGAACACACATAAGCGGTGTGAGAAGCTAGGTCGTAATCCTGATTAATGGGTTTTAATAATCAAATGCGTATGTATGTACACACTTCAGCTCGATCATAGTTGGAAAGAAAACTTTCGAAACTGTACGATAATGTATGAAATTTTAGGCAACACGATCTAGTTCCTTTCATCATTGAGAGAGACTCCTATGGAAGTGGAGAGTTCCTCATAATGACAGTATTTTTAAGGGTATTTGATTGTACAATGCAAGATGTTACTGTTGGACAAAATGGATTAGGCAGTACGTACAAAACGAATTATACATCCTCGAAGAGTAAAATCGTGAGGCTCAAATTATGTTCAACAACTATCGAAGGTATAAGAATTTATTTACCTCCACAACTCCACAGTTCTTAATTACTTTATTGGTCATTATAATGCTTCAGTCGGGAATACAATCTATATTCTCACACCACATATGTTGTGTTGTGTGTGTTAATTTTATACATGAGTGGCGGGATCTACAGTTTAAATTCGACTTCAAACGACAGATTTCTGAGAAACTTTTCATGATAATTTTATGTTGCCCGCAGAGTTTTTGCTAGACGTCTGCAGAGAAAAAGGGCCGCCAAAGAAATATTCTCTCAAATTTCGTTTTGCTTAAGATGTGTGACTTGTGTATTTGAAAGATGGGCCCACGGCTAATAAGCCAACAAATTTCGGCGATTTCAATTCCTATTTACAGAAGTACGAATAAAAATAACCAGGGACACTTAATTCCCGCTTGAATCTCTTAATAGCTACAGCTTTGCAGCTTCACAGTTCTCGTAGATCTTAAACGTCTGGACATCTCTGCTTATTTCAGCGCCCAAGATATTTTTTTTTCATATTTATTTATATTTATTGGTTAGAGAGGGCTGGACTGGGGTTTGGACTGTGGCATCATGCCTCATTCTACTTGACTACAACGACTAACTACAGTTTCCAATAAAACCGTCGTCAATCTTGAGGTCAAGCATAGAATTCTTATGAGCATAGCCCTCGCCGTGGTCTAGTAGGTAGTGTACTGGCTTATTAGACGTAAAGCCAGGGTTCGAGTCCTAGGCCAGATATCAAAATAAAATACAAAAAGTATGTTTTCGACGATTTCTTCTCAGCAGATTTCTGGCAAAAACTCTGAGAGTAAATAAAATTGCCATGAAAAGTTCTTCAAAAAAATTTGTCGTTCGGAGTCGATTTTAAACTGTAGATCCCGCCACTCATGTATAAAGTTAACACACACAACATAAGTGGTGAGAGAAACTGCAGGCTTCTTGGGGGCGATTGCTGTAGACTGTCTAGTGGACTGGCCGTTTTATAATCACGTAGCAGCAATGCGTTTCCTTGCCGTTCACATCTTCCCTCTTTCCACCTTCCCTAAAAACCTGCACAATGCACTACATGAGTAGAGGCCATCCCTTGAGAGCTGGTTTAAAAAAAAAAACAACATCTTTCAAAGGGCAATGCATTAACACCCAGCGGCCACACAGGCTAGACTGTGTTGGGTAAAAGAGGAAGCTCTGGCAAGACGAATATTTGATGCGAAGATCAGTGAACATCGGAATAAATGACGGCAAGGCTTTCACAATATTTTTCTTAGCATTTTACTTACAAAGCTTTACTTCCAATTAAACTATCAGAGTGTAAATGTATTGCTTAAGGAAACTTCTAAAAAGGGAAGACCACATCTCTGTACCCATAAGTAATTTGAATTTTAACCAATTCTGATACTATAATCAATCAATTAAAATAGAAAATAATGCATTAATTAAATTGATCAACTTTAATAAAAATTTCAAAATGCAATTTTAATTAAATTTTCACTACGCCTCTGATTTTAATTACAAAACGAAAATCATCATCACACACACGGCTTTATGCGATATTGTTTCAATTGTAATATGAGGGCTGTATGCGAAATGATAACTTTTCCTTTGTTGTTATTGTAGTAGTAATTGTTATAATATTTTAAGGTGTATGTGTTGTGCATGTGTATATGTGTGTTGTGTGTATAACCATAAGACAACCATTAATACATTATACAAGTACACCATGAACCAAGCATTCAGGCAAATGTTTATTGCTATGCTGCAACAGTTTTGCATTCTCGTGCATAATTTAATATGAAATTGTATATGTATACGTACGTATACATATATCTGTGAATAGTATATGTATGTGTGTGTGTTATGTGGCACAAAATTTATTATTTATTAATGTTGATTTCGATTTTGATGGATTTTCCAGAAACGAATTTGTGGCATTTAATATTTACGGATGAGTGTACTTCAACAACGTTTTAGTCTTCACTTGTACTTGTACTTGTACTCGTAGTATTCAGTCAGCATATATTTTAAATACAAAGAATGTGTACGTATACGAATGGCGTAGTAAATAAAAAAGATTGCCAATAAGGAGAGATGAATTTTTATGAGTGTATGTATACGTTAAGTCAGCCTCTAAAAAAAATGAGCATAAAAATTGGATTGTAGGAAGGAAAATTAAACAGATATGACACGTAGTCGCAAATAAGGTAACAGTGAATTAAGTTTGGTAAGATACAATATTATCTTGAAATAGGCCTTCTTTGATAATATTAAAAACTGAAATTAAATTTTAGCAATGAAGGTTCCTAGGCCTCATGAAAAAAATTGTCGATGTCAGTAACCAATACGACATCAATTGGAATTGATTTTAAAAGATTCACTGGCTCCTAACAAACTCCATTAACATTAGTTTTAATTAAAATTCTTTATTATTCGTACAATTCTGTGTGGCACTGTTTACAACTTGATGTAAACAACAACAATTGCTTTGTTTGTTATTCCCCTGTTTACAACCTTCGAATAAACAATAACAATTACTAGATAAATGTTTGACTAGATATTTCTATGGGACATCTTCAAACCACGATTACTCTCTTCACCGCGTCTTTACACAAGACTGACTGAACTTCACTAAATCATTCGCCTGCTTTGCTTTACTTTTTATATGGCAGAGTAGACAGTCTGATGAATATTACGTAGTATAATTAATTCAGTTAGTATTATTGACCTAGTTCCTCACACCAATTATGTTGTGTGTGTTAATTTTATACATAAGTAGCGGGACCTACAGTTTAAAGTCAACTCCGAATGACGAACAATTTTATTTACTCTCAGAGTTTTTGGCAGAAATCTGCTGAGATGAAATCGCCGAAGAAATACTTTTTCTAATTTGTTTTGATGCTTGGCCTGGGAGTCGAACCCTGGCTTTACGTCTAATAAGCCAAGATACTACCTACTAGACTACGGCGACTTCATAATAAATATTCTTGAAGGCAAATGTTTGTGGCTTCGCTTTCTCGAAATCTCTATAAATGTAAACAACGTTGTTTACATTTATTATTGTTACTCTGCACTCACCCGACTGCTTTGCCTTACCTTTTATATGGCAAAGTAAACAGTCTGATGAAAGTTCTTGAAGGCGAATGTTCGTGCCTGTGCCTTCTCGAAATCTCTATAAATGTGAACATCATTGTTCAATATTGTTATTTATGTATTTTGTTTACATTTATTCTTGTAGTGTTGTTTGTTGTGCATTTTTGTTTACTTGTTTACAGTTTTTACTTGTTTTGTGCTGGCGTTTGTTGTTGTATTTTTGTTTCATTGTTTACAATTTTGTCTATGCTGGTGTTTGTTGTTATATTAAGCAGTACGATAATTTGTAAACAAGTTTGTTTACTGCATTGTTTTCTTTTTATAACTTTTATTTACAAATTTAATGTTAAGCGATGTAAAAGTAAAACACTAGTATCTAGATTTTTCATTTTTGTAGCAATACTAACCTTGGAGATATGGTATCATTACATAGCCATCTCTTCAAATCCTTTAAAATTTCGAATAAAAATTGTTCAAGGAATTCATCTCACTCACTCACTTACCTAAATCGTATATAACTTAAGGCATGATTTTCATGCGATATTTAACAACTCATTTCAAACGTAAATTACTGTACATATGGAGAATGTATTTGTATCTACATCTGTATAGGTATGTGTACATACATATACATTTCCGTTGAAATACTACATTTCCTAACAAGTTTGTAAGCTTAGTATGTGTATGGGTATGTGTATGATGTGTAAGTATAAATTTCTCGTATAATGCTTACAGTGCTGTATGAGCTGTTGTCTGACGTTTATGTGTTATGATGCATGAATGATGGTATGAGGCATGCATCATACAAGATAAATTTTTCTGCCACTTAAACCAGCCAACCAACAACATTTCATTACATATTCTATTTAGTTGTGTTTCACATTTTCTGTATCAAAAAGAAAAAAACAGAAAACCAAACCGTCTAAAACATGCCACTTGCCTCCTACGCTTGCACTTCACTTGCCACATAGCATTGCTAGTGGTTGCCATTCCAGAGTTATAAAAACGAAAAAAGATGGAAAAAATTAAAATGGAATCCAATTTGTTCGTGCCACTTATATTTTCTCTATTTTTCTAAATAATTTCATGTTTTTTTTTTCATTCTTTCTTTCATTTCGCATTTCATGTTCATGTTCAGGTTCTCTCTTCTTTCTTTCTTTTTTTTTTCTACAGCGATGGTAAAAAGTTTTCGCATGTGTGGGTGTTAATTTTTTTTTCTTGTTTTTTTTTATAATTTGAAATTATTTTCATGTTTTTTTTTCTTCTTTCATTCACATTTAACTTTTGGCTAAAATGCTAGAAATTACGTATGAAAAAAGTAGAAGAGAAGAGGAGTAAATTGTTGTAAATTGGATTCCCAATTAATGTACAGATTATGAGCGTGTGCATGAATTTTATGAAAATTATTTCAAAATTTTCTAATAGAAATGTAAACGAAATTATAGCAAAAATGAGCAATGAAATGAAGAGAGACAGATAGAGAGAGAGAGGGAGAGGGAAATTGAATTTTGAAATTTATTAGAGAGAAGAAGAGTGAATATGTTGCAGTTAAATGTGGTTAATGAACGCAACTGCCATATGTAATGTAAGAAATAAAATCAAAAATAATTTGAACTATAAAGCTCAAGTAGAAGATCAAAGTTTTCATTAAATTTTTTACCATAAACCATGTAAACTTAAGGCATCTTAACACATTTCTGCTGGAAATCCTAAAAATAGTATTTTTGGTCTCATAAAATCTTTTCTATGATTAAACCTGGTACTGTTGGTACTGACTACGTGATATAACGCCATATTGGTTTTAGAAGTTCTTTACATCAATCGCTTTTTAGTCGCTGTAGTCTAGTAGACAATGTATTGGGTTATTAAAAGTGAGCTCTGGGTTCAAATCCCTGATCAAACATCAAAACGAAAATATTATTACGAAAATGAAATGCTTTTTTGCTTTTACATTATTTAACATTAAAATTGTAAACAAAAGCTACACAAACAAAAGCAATGAACTTGTTTACATGATAAACAAGTAAACAAAAATATACCAACAAAAACTGAAAAAATAAATGTAAACATATTTATATAAACAACAATAATGAAACAACATCGTTTACATTTTCAGATATTTCGAGAAGACAAAGCCACTATCATTCGCCTTTAAGATCATTTATCAGACTGTTTACGTTGGCATATAAAAGACAAGACAAAGTAAGTAAATATTCAGTCAGGCTTGTGTGAAGATGCGCGGTGTTTGAAAATCTTCGTTATAAAGATCTGTTGAACAATTATTAATGTTTACGCTAAAAGAGTGTAAAGAAGAATAACAACAAAGCAATTGTTGTTGTTTACATCAAGTTGTGAACTGTGGCACACAGAATTCTGCGAATAAAAAAGAATTTTAAGTAAAACTAAACGCAAATTTATTTTTAGTTCCTCTGAGCATATTTCTAGCATAAACTCTGAGAGTAAATAAAATTGCCCTGGAAAGATTTTCAATAAATGTGTCTTTCGGTATAGACTTCAAACTATAGGTCCTACCTTATTTGTTTGCCTGGTGGGCAAGCAACAAATGTAGAAATTCCTAACAAATATTATCCTTTCGATTCAAAACCAAGCAGCAGGCAAATCAGATGTAAGCCCTGCAAGGACTATTGCTGGTTTAGGAATGCAAAAAAGATGCAGAAATTTTGATTTAACTTTGCATTGTTTTCAAATTACTAGCCTGCTTCTTTCCGCAGAAGCATGTACCCTATTAAGAACTGATGCAGCTGACTTGAGAGTATTCGAGAGAAAAGTCCTACGTAAGATCTTCGATCCAGTACGAGTTGGCGATGTTTTTCGCATCCGATACAACAGTGAGCTGAATGAGCTCCTCAACGACATGGACGTTGTACAGCGTATTAATATACATCGGCTCCGCTGGCTCGGCCATGTCGTTCGAATGGAGGAGGATGCTCCGGCGAGACGAGTATTTGATGCGGGGATCTGCGGAAGTCGGCGAAAATGACGACCTTGTATCCGTTGGAAGGACCAAATCGAGGAAGCCTTGTCATCGATTGGTGTGACCAATTGGCGTAGGTGCGCAAGAAGCAGAAGCGCTTGGAAGGATGTGTTGCGGCAGGCCGAAATCCGTTAATCGTCTTGTTAAGGCCAATTAAGTAAGTAAGTAGCCTTTATCTTCCAATTACAATGAAAATTTCCGTATGGATCTTGGTTAGCATGACTTTAAACTACTGCATATACTAGAACGATCAATATTTGCAAAGCATTTGTTTTGATTTGGCCCGTTTGAAACTGGCCTACCATAACAATTTTTTACCAAAGAGTAGTCTTTGATGGCGTCAATATAATACAGTTCTGCCTTCGCAGTTTCGTTTTCACTGGATTAAGCTTATCGGATATGTTAAATTTTACATGGTTGTGGCTCAAGAAGTCAATGTAGTATAGTAGTTAGTGTGCTGGCTGAGTGGACGCGAAGCTACCGTTCAAACCCTAGGTCAGACATTTCAATCAAATCCAAATATTAAAAAAATTTCTTTGGCGATTTGCTGTCAACAGATTTCTGGATAAAACTCTGAGAGTAAATAAAAATTGCGAATAAAAAATTTTTCAAAAAAATCTATCGTTTGGAATCTACTGTAAACTGTAGGTTCCACTACTCATGTGTAAAAATAATACGCAAAGGATAGGTAGTAAAGGGACTGAAGGGTTGTTACGACCAATTACTTATATTATGTATGTATGTGGCGCATAAATCTAGCTAAGCTTGATCGGTAGAAATGGTTAAGTTGGCTTGGATAAGCGTTGTGGTTTGTAATTTATTCTCATATACCTTCGACTAATGAAAAGTCGCACGATCTTGGTGGCCAGCTAATATTACCTCCATGTGAGATGGCCATGCGCTCTAAACGAACGTACATCATATCCAAAGTAGCACGTTCTTTGTAGCACATAGAGCCGTCCTGTTGACATCACAAGTTCTTGGTGTCCTGAACATCCAAAAAGGACCAAAGGGAGTAGCTAGCCATGATACTCGTCATATCATAATAGAAATCAACGTAAGTCATTCATTCCCTTTATCTAAATATTTTCAAACTTTTATTATCTTTTTGAAAATTTTTTTTTTTTTATAACAATCCACCACTTCCACTTATAAATTCAACATTCCTCAATAGTTAATAATAAGCACTTGCCTGTTAAAACACCTCTTTATGAGTAGATTTTCAAATTGGCTGAAGGAAAAATTACCAGAAAAAGGTAACCAAAACAAAACTTTTCCCCAACGGAGGCATCATTCATTATGTATGAACAGCATTTAAACCAGGCGCCATATTCAAATTGTTTGATGGTGTTGATGTTGTTACAGTTGCTGTCAAAATTATGATTATCCTTCTCTTAACAACTTGGCTACAAACTATAGATCGAATGAAAAGATTAAAGTTACTGTGGCGTAATTAAAGGTGGGGTAGTGAGTTCCTTTTTTGAACTAAAAGTGTTTGATAGTGTGGTGTGGCTCGCACACTAAAAAAAAAAAATCTCGTTATTTAAGCCAGCTTAACTACAAAGAATTTTTTTGTAGAGAATGGCACATATGGGTGATTTCACGTCATGAAACAGCAATACCTAATAGCCAGTATAGTGATCGAATACTGTGCTGTATTATTATTCATATCCAAATGAAGCATTTGGTATTAAAGAACGGTTTGCCAGAGAAAGAATGAAGGAATCGTTCAATGGTTGTAACCTGGACAGATTATTTGTTGATAACATCTATTTCGTTTTGCCCTCATTTACTGTCAACCGTATTTAGGAAGGATCACGTCCTTTACCATTAAAGACAGCTGTAGCGTCTAGTTTGTTACATCCAAAGTCCAACTATTGTACACTTTTGTAGAAAATAGTGGAATTGTGAAGAAATTCCGTTTTCCTCCGGATGCTCTCCATAACGAAGTTGAAGAGGCCGCTTCGCCAGAAAACTGTTACAAATTCAAAAACATCGACGAGGCCCTGCGCAGTATTTATAAAGAAGCAAGAATTGCTGAAGATTATGTGCCACAGACTTATCAAAGTCGCAGTATAACAATTTTAGGAATTACTGAAAAAAACGTAATCGCTTTTAGGGCTATTGAACGGGGAATTTCAAAGCGCTTTTTATAGAAAGTGTGAATGAGATATTATCGACATTTGTTTTTTCGTTTGAAGGTTGAGAGCATCCAAAATGTATAATTTTCCATGATTACATACATAATTGGCCATTATAACCCTTCAGTCAGGATTACGACCTAGCTTCTCACACCACTTATGTTGTATGCGTTAATTTTATACATGAGTGGCGGGACCTACAGTCTAAAGTCGACTCCGAACGACAGATTTTTGAGAAGCTTTTCATGGCAATTTTTACTCTCAATGTCTTTGCCAGAAATCTGCTGAGAGGAAGTCGCCAAAGAAAACTTTTTCGTTTTGATGTCTGACCTGGGATTCGAACCCGGGCCTTTCGTCTAATAAGCCAACACACTACCCCACTAGACCACGGCGATTTTCCATGATTCTGGACACATAAATCAGGCTGAATTTGACTAATGGAAAGGGTTATAATGGTTTTGAGGATCGCTGTGGTTAGTGGTTTATTCGCAGACTACCCAGACACTGGAATCCCTTAAAAGAAAAATTCAAACGTGATCAAATTGCACGATCTCTGTTGGCTAGTTTACATGACCTTCAAATATGACTCAAAAACTCATTCAGATCATACTGCCTATCGAATTTTCTGTTTTACCGGATCCAATGGCTTTCCACAATCATATCTGTGTGCACGAATGTTGTTTATTTCTATATCCACGACTTGAAAAGTTTCATGATTGTTGAAGACAATATTCTTTTTGAAAATCAGCATTGCAAGCCAGCTATTTGACGTGGTGAATAGTCTATCGGCTTTAATTTTTACATTAGTTGGATTTTATATAAATGTAGTAAATGATTCAAATGCAAAGTAAACGATAATAAACTGTTAAATACCCTCAATTGCTGAGAAAAACGTGAATTTGAAAAATTATATCTATTCGCCATGCCTTCGCTATCAGAAGCTCTATTTTTTGCCTACATCTGTGACTAAGGAAAACTTTACAAGGAAAAACTGAACAGAGTCACATCGCACCATTTTGGCAGCCAGTTTAAATCACCTCAACGTAAAGAGACCATGCCTTCAAATTGTTCTTACTGAGTATCCCATGCAGCATAAGCGCAGTGGTAGGTATGGTTGTCCTCTTGAAACCACATCTCTATGCTGATATCCAGATTATCCAATTCAGGTCAATAAAAGTTGGTAATCATCGATCTAGAGTTCTTGCCGTTGACAGCGATGGTCAGATTAACATTGCTGTGGAAGAAATATGGACCTATGAAAACGTCAGCATAAAATCTGCATCATACAGGAAGTATGAGTTATGAGGTCTCAAAGTTTTCACGCGCCATAAGACTATATGTGTATTCTAATAGTGAATCGTTTTTCCGTTACTCATAAGCACTCATGCAATTTTGAGTATGAATGAATCAATAGAATTGAAATTCAACTACTCTGATTCATTTGTAATCGCTACAACATTGATTTATAAGTATAAGTAGCAACGACTATGAGTACAAAGTTGACATCAAACTCACAACATTCGAAATATGTTTGATTCATACGCTTACTCATTCTGATTCATTAATTTAGAAAAAGTGGTTCGAGTGGTTCGAATCATTCATCAAAATTTACCGCCTTTGTTGTTGTTCCATATACAAACAAAGAAGTAAGGAAAGACAAAAACAACAAGCAAAGCCTACACACGATCTTCTTGTGAGTATAGTTGTGTTCGTACGCGAATCATACTTACTTATTTTGTACTTCGTGTAAATGTTAAGTAGAGACGAGTCGAAGCTAATAACATCATGCGTTTTGTTAAGTATGAATACGACGAGTTCTTCCAACTTTGAGTATGAGTAGTATGAGTATGATATCAAAATAAGTGTGAATAAGTATGACTCCAGTCTACTTATCGTTTTGAATACTTATTGCTGATCTCTAATTCTAAGTAGATTTTTCCCAATAACTTGGGAACGGTTCGGAGTATCTTAACCAAATTTTGAGAGTATTTAAGTTAGAAAACGTAGAATTTAATAATGCAAAAACATTAAGTACACTATGAAGGTTATAAAATGAAAGCGTCGATATGGACTGATATCGTTCCAAATTCGATAATTTTCTTTGTGCACGCGTCCCCATTAATCGTAAGATGACTAATATACTTTCCATCTGTGATTTGATAGGCTTGAACGAATTTTGTTGTCAACATATGCTGCCGTTGAAAAACTCTTCTCGCAATCAACATTTGTAGGCAAACTAGTTGTAAGATAGGCTGTATGCAGCTTGTAAATATTCACCTGTACCACCTCCTGATGTAAGTCAATCTATTTCCTTGGACAGTTGAGTATCTAAGTCAGTTACCCTAATAATTCGTTTTATAGGGCATTTACATTCTTCGATGCCATCAAATGAGTTTTTTATCAATGGAAGTGGGGTTTTCCTCATCTAAGATGCTATTATCGAAGTCAAGTGATATATAATTTTTTTCAGGACCTTTTATAGGGTATACATATCGCTCCTTTATCGCAACATAGTCATATCTCAAAAAAACCTGAACTTGGCAAAATGCGATTTAAGTTTTCAAGACATAAGTCCTATGATCTAATTGCCGCAAACACTTTGTGCTATAACTTCGGTTCGGCTTAGGATATAAAACTGATTTTTTCTCAATATGTAGAGAAGGGTCTAAAAGAGCAGTTTTATTTAAGTAACTACAAATTTTTAATTTTTTGAGATATGACTATGTTGCAATAAAGGAGCGATATGAATTCACAATCCCGAAAATTCCCAAAAATCCCGGGACAAAGTTTTTAAAAATCCCAGGATTCGGGATTTTGTGAATCTCGAAAATTCCTGGATTTCGAGATTCGGGATATCCCGATTGGCATCCCTATTGAGAACGTTATAGAATGGAGGTGGCGATATGGACTGGGCAGGCAGCCCCATTAAACATAAGATCATTGATATTCTTTCCATGTATTTCTCAATTTAATGGAGAGTAAAATGAATGAAATCGATGTAGTCAAGGAGATAGCATGTTGACTTATTAGACGTGAGGCCTCCAAGTCAGATATTTCCAACACAACGATATGGAGAAAAATATTTCGTCGGCAACTTCCTCTAAGCAGATTTCTGACAAAAAAAAATCTAAGAGTAAATAAAAATTGCCATGAAAGTTTCGTAGACTCTAGGTTCCACCACTTGTACAGCATGGGTGGTATGAGAGGCTAGACTGTAATCCTGACTGAAGGGCAGTAATGAGCAATTATGTAAAATGAATGCCAACGAAACCGAAAGTGATGTAGGAATACAATTAAAATACACTGCTCTCTGTTTCCACGCTCCCACAAAATATTTCCTTCTTTTCAACTCAGTACAGGATACAATTAAGTAGAGATAGTACTCAGTCTTGCAAATTTTATTGTTTGCTATGGAATGACCCATATAAACTAGGTAGTTGTAAGGTGTATTCGTTCCTCAATTTTTTTTTTGTTACAATCATGACTAAAATAAGCGCAAATTTGACGAAGCATTATATTATGCTGTTCATTCACTCATTCATTCATTGTCTGACAATAGAGTACACACACGACGTTGGCTCATTTATTCATTCGCTTATTTTCGATTCAATTTTTGGTTGTTTTTGTGTTTCTGTTTTTGGATTCCTTTTACTGGTTGCCAAAAAATTTCTACGCCTTTGTGGTGGTTTTAACTGTTTGTGGCTGTTTAAGGCAAGAGAATTTAAAATTTTTTTTCTTTAAACAGCATTAACAAGCATTAGAGGAAACTAAATATAAAGGAAGCGAAAGAGAGAGCGGTCTTTAGTACTAGTAGCATTAGCAAAATGGCCGTGTGTAGCACGTCCTTTTGCAAAAGGTATTCAAATGTTATTTCATTAAAATTGTGAAATTATTCATGAATTCAAATTAGAAACACGGAAATAATATTCTGCAAGCATTATTTGGCACCTTTTATCTGAGCCTTAACAAGCTAACCAGCGTTTAATAACTATAACAGTTAAAGTAACAACAACAACAACAACAATAACAATAAAACCACCAAAAGCTAAAACTGTAACAATGAATATTAACAACAACAACTACCAGCGTACATAATGGGACAGTGTTTCCTTATACAGGCTGTGAGCGAACATTCGTTTTGGATTTCGTTCGGTTTAATCGTTCATTACTTGACGCAATTTTCCATTATTTTTTGCGAGGGTTTTTTTTTTCGTTTCGTTTTCTTTTGCTTATGATTATTATCCTTAAGTTCGTTATACAGTTTATTTAGGAGCTTCCGTTTCGGCAAAAGGATGTGATACTGCTGCTATGAAGGTTGTGGTTGAGTAGTGCTGTGCTGTTTAGCAGGAAGCCGGTTTGACAAAAAACCACAATTTATTTAAGATGGAAAAATGCGTGTTTTTTTCTTCTTCTTTTGTTTTAATTTTTGCCAAAAAAAATATTTTTTTTCTCTCATCTTTCTCGCCTCTACCCATAATGAAATTGTTTCATGGCGTGTTACATTTCAAGGATGCCAAGGATATTATTTTAAACAAAATCACCTTTTGAGTTTATGTGGCATAAAGCGTTACTCACTGAAAATCCACCATCAAATTGGAGTCTGTAAATATTCTTCGCTTGTCTTCTTTTTTCAGGGGTTTTTCGAAAGCTTAAGTAAAATAATCTTTCGTTCGTTTGTCTTCTGTTCATTTCGTTTTTGCTTATGGTTTAATTAAGCGGCAGCTTAATTTCTTATCTCAAGTAAAACAATGAATAGAAATTGTGCTTGATTTTGATAAAATACTATCCAAGTTTGACATGCAAAAAGAGAAAACCAAGCCATGTAATGAAATGTCTTGGAATATATTCCTTAAGACCTTAAAAACGGCCAGATGACAAGATTAAAAGAATTTAAAAGAAATTTATTTATTAAAACTATGAGGAGGAACTATTTAAAGAGCAGCTATTTTTGTATAGGAAAACCAAACAGAAAATCTTATGAAAATTCAGTTTTGAGTTGTAAAAGTCAAAGTCATTGGTTAAGGTTAAGATTTATTTATGATTTCACAAAAGTGGTTTGTATTTAGTACTTAATAATCGTAAAAAAACTAGAAATTGCAGCTCAAGTAATTAAGACAAGAGGAGATTTAAAATCGTAAAAACTGGTGTCGAACGGCTTGTGAGCATAGCTGCTAGATTTGACGATTTATTGCTATTTTGACGATTTTATGCTCCAAAAAATATCATATTGACGTCAAGATTTACGTCCTTATTTTGACGATTTTTGGAAATTAAAACTTTTCATCATAATCTTTACTTTAGTACATTAAAAGTCACGTGGCTTTGTATTTACTTTGCATTGTTACTATTGCAAATTTTGATTAGTAACCAGGCAGATCGACTTTCACTAATCTTCTTGAATTTACTACACATGTTTTAGGGGTTTTCTTGTCGGTGCTCGGACTGATGTAATTTAAACTGAATTCAGTAAAGCTTTTTATAGGGTTGATCATAGAATTTGACTTCTTAAACTTTCATTAATCGATAATCCTGGTATTATTCATCGTTGGCTAGACTCCTACCTACCTCTCCCTTAGGACTCAGAAGGTTTTTTTTTTATAAAACCAGCACTTAGGGGATGACCTCTACTCACTCAGTGCAGGTTTTTTAGGAAAGGTGGAAAGGAAGAGGGAAGTTGCGAACGGTAAGGAAACGTATTGCTGCTGGTGACTATAAAATGGCCAGTGCTATACCTTCACCATTGGACACTCTACAGCAATTTCTCCCTAAGAAGCCCACAGTTTCTCACACCACTATGTTGTGTATGTTAATTTTATGCAGAAGTGGCGGGACCTACAGTTTAAAGTCGACTCCGAACGACAGATTTTTGAGAAACAAGAAGAGAAAGAGAAGAAATCGCCGAAAAAATATTGTTTGTATTTTTTTTATTTTTGATGTCTGGCCTGGGACTCGAATCCTGGCTTTACGTCTAATAAGCCAGCACATTACCTACTAGACCACGGCGACCCCAGAAATATATTGTCAAAGACTGTATATGTTACTTCTGGTATCCGCAGGGTAGCCATTTGGGTCCTTTTATCATAATTGGCCATTACAACCCTTCAGTCAGGATTACGACCTAGCTTCTCATTTGGGTCCTTTACTGTTTTTATTATTTCTCAACGATCTTCCTTGTGCTGTTTTCTGATTGTAATATTCTGATGTATGCTGATGACGTTAAATTATTTTATACTTTTGATGATCATCATGGCCAGGCTGTTCTTCAGCAAAATATTGATTTGTTTGTAACTTGGTGCAGGAGTAATTTAATGGATCTTAACTTGAGAAAATGTAAATACATGGTTTTCTCTGGCGGTGGTGTAATCTCGTACACTTATGTTAATTAATTCTTGCCGTTTGGAAACTGTGCCTTCAGTTCTTGATTTGGGAGTATTATTGGATATTAAATTATCTTTTATTGATCATATTAGTATGATGATTGGCAAGGCTCGGACTGTTTTTGGTTTTGTGAGAAGATAGGCTAGGAAATGCATTGATCCTTATATTATACATTTAAGTTATTTGCAAACACCTGTGATGATCTTTCTCTGTTTTTTTTTCTGTGTTTTTTATCCCTTAAAAGCTAATAGCTTGCAACCTCTGCACGAAGAGAGTTCCATCTACGATTAATATGACTAAAGAACGAATTTTGCCCGTATGGTGTTATGCGATCCACCGGTCAAGCAACCACATAAGGATGTGCTCACCGATAAAGACAAGTGTTACGTAGGAATACATGATTCTCTGGAAAAAGTCCACTTACTTCGTTCGAGCAAAATCGGTTGTAATAGCGATAGAACAGTAACATACAAGGCACATTGTAACGATGCTTCAATGAATCACTATAGTTGGATATCTTACCGTCATTAACAAGCAACTGCATCCTCTTCTGTACGCGGTCGAGAAGTCTCAAAAGAGACGTTGAGGCACCAGCCTATACATGAGTGTTGTATTCCATTTTCTTTATTTTTGTTTAGATTTATTATGATTTCCCTTGACGTTTTGACAATTTTTTTTTTTCGAATATTTGACGATTTGATGCTTTATCTACCTGGCAGCTATGCTTGTGAATAGTATACAACAGGGATCTGGTATTCAATTAAGACTTTAAGAAGATGTATGGTCTAATGGAGTATCCTAGCTCCGATGTCTTAGAAAAAAGTAGAGGAAGCGTTAATTTCATTGATCAACTCTCCAAAAATTATGAAATTTAATAATTCTCATAAAGATTACACATGTCGCTCACACAGAATTGAAGGACTCACCACGTACGGATAAGAATAATATAAATAAGTAAAGGATCCGCCAAATAACTTTTTTTTTTGAAAAATGCTTTAAAAAAAAACTACTGAATATTTAATCAAATTTCTTTTTTATTTGAAAATACAATCCTTCCGGTTAATAATGGAAAATAATTTCATTCAAATGGTTGCATCGGTTGGCCATTCAGTCGCCTAACCGATCGGTGTAATTTTTAAGCACATTATCGATTGTGTGCAGCTGTATTTCACTAATGGCTTTACGAATATTGTCCTTTAAAGCGTCAATTGTCTCTGGTTTTTTAGCGTATAACTTATCTTTGACGGCATCCCATGAGTAATAGTCCAACAGAGTCAATCGCAGGTTCGACGTGAACAAACGACATCAGCTATGCGGCTGATAATGCGATCTTCAAAAACAGGGTGCAAAACATGGAGACCAGCTTCGGCTGTGTGGCACATAATACCGCCCTGTTTCAACCAAATGTTGTCAATATCCTCCTCTTCAATTTTTGTGAACAAAAAATCATTCAACATGGCTTGATAACGATCGCCATTGACTGTAACGGCCATGTGTTTCAAAGAAATGTCGCAATATTCCCAGCGTTGTCCGAGCGTGTACATTCGTTCAGCGGAAGGATAAAATTAGTTATGCGGCAAATCAGACAAGAGCAAGTAAGCACTAGTTGGAAAAAAATTATTTTCCAACAGGATGGTGATCCAAAGCACACAGCAAAAATTGTAAAGATATGGGATGGGAAACAAAATTTTTAATTACTGGAATGGCGGCACAAAGTCCCGACCTCAATCCGATTAAAAATTTTTGGCCATTCGTGAAAATCCGGCTCGGACAGTACGAAACAGACCCAACAAACATGGTCAAACTTTGGGATCGTATAAATGCGAAATGGCATCGAATTCCGAAAGATATTATTGATCATTTGATAGAAAGCATCTCAAACCGCGTAAATCAAGCTATTTCTAATAAGAGTCTATAGAACAAATATTGAAATTAGGCTAGTTTCTTGAATTTTCTTGAAACGTGCAAAATTGAGTTTATGTGGGTTATTTTCGTTTTTTCATTCAAACTCATTGAATTTATTTCATTAATTATTGTTTTTTTACTGCTATTTGTTAAGAACAAAATAAAGAATTAAAATTAATTTTTTTTTGTATTTGCTTGTATGGTTTTGTTTTTGTGGATGACGAAACTCAGTATTGTGAACACGCACTCACTTCTGCTCGTCACTGTACATAATTGGTCAATACAACCCTTCAGTCAGGATTATTCACCTAATTTCTCACACCACTTATATTGAGTGCGTTAATTTTATACATGAGCGGCGGGGGATCTACAGTTTAAAGTCGACTTCAAACGACAGGTTTTCGAGAAACTTTTTCATTGCATTTTTATTTACTCTCAGAGTTTTTACTAGATGGCTGCTCTGAGAAAGTCACAGAAGAAATATTGTTTCATATTTCGCTTTTTTGAAGTTTGAACTATGTGTGGCCTCATGTCTAATTAGCCAACTCACTACGTAGTAGGTTTCATCTTCCGTGTATATTTCAGTTCACATAAGCGGTACTTGGTGATAGTCATAAGTCGATTATGTCTGGTTGGGTGATTACACTTTAAGAAGAAACCTTTTAACCTTAAGTTTTTGTCTTTCATCTTTTAAAATCAGTGAGCCTTTAGCTTATTTTTGATATTCTTTATTAAGTCCTGCCATAAAGTGTGAAAAATAAATTTGTTTTCTTCTTTCAAAATTTTTTGTAGATTATTTGTCATAAGTAAAGTCTTTTAACATTTCTTCATAATTGAAGCCATATTTTACATTTCGACATTACTTTTGATACGCAGATTATGGTCACCAAAGAAATCGAAACAGAACCAAGTAACAGTTTTAATGCCAACTACCATCATAAATTGTAGCTCTGACACGCTTTGCTTATTCGCCAATGGTCTATAAACGAAAATGTCATGCGGCATAAACACAAAGTTTTTTTATGGAATACGGGGTTTGGGTAAAGAGTCAAAACAAATGAAGAAAAGATGAGAAGAATACTCCACAGTGTATGCCGGGCTTATTTACACTACACTGCGTCGCTGAGGGAGTATTTATCGGATTAACAAGAACAGAAAAGTTAAACGAAATGAAATCGTGTTTTTTCATTGAAAAATTATGCAGAATTTCTTGTTCTTTTTCATTGTTTTTTCTAACATTTCCGGAATAATTTTCTGCGAAAACCTCTCTAAACTGTTAAGTAAGTCTAAACAATAATAAAAACGTTCGTCCAATTTTGTTTTTTTTTTTTTATTTTATTTCCTTTGCCATAAACAAAATACACTGCCATTCGACAGTCTTGTTTTTAATTCTATTCCAGCTCCTTTACTCTCCCATCTCAACTCCCGTGCCTCAATTTGCTTGTTTCATTAAATGTATGCCACAGGAATTTTTGTTTTGTTTTCGTTTTTGTAGCATTTTTTTTTTCCTTCTTTTCTTAGATTTTTCTTGTTTTTGTTGTTTTTGTTATACTTTTAGTTTAATGAGTTCGTTTGGATTCTTTTGGGTTAATTTTTGAATATTTAGATGCGCTAATGAGAAAATTATTCTGATAAAAATTCATTTGCGTTTTCGTTTACATTTTTTTTTTTCTTCTCTGTTTTTCTTTCTTTTGCTTTTCTTATTTTCCTTTAAAGTTTTATTACTTGAAACCTTACAGCATAAGAAAAGAAACGAAGAACAAGCATTTTGCATTTGATTTTACTAACGCAGAGGATACTCCTTTTCGTTTTTATTTTTATTTTAATTTTTTTGGTGAAGTTTTTCTCAACAATTACCAAATTTTTCGCGTTAATTTTTTAATTGAAGGAATAAACATCAACATTTTTAAGCAGTTCAGTTATATTGCTCTCTCTCTCTCTTTACGTGTAAACAGGCCATTGATTGAACGTGAGCATAGGAGTTGTAACCACAGCTGCTAGATAAATAAAGCATCAAATCGTCAAATATTAGAAAAAAAATCGTCAAAATCGTCAAAGACAGTCATGGCAATCGTAAGACTAGTCACATAATCATCATGAAAATTCAGAGTGATGTTCGCTAGAATCGATACATTTTTCAGTGCCTTAGCTTCTTAAGAAAGTATAGACCGGTGCCTCAACGTCTATTTTGAGACTTTTCGACCGCGTACAAGAGAGAGGTCGAAGTCGCCCCTTAATGGCTATAGGGTATCGAACTCCATTGATTCATTGTAGCATCGTTGCAATGGGACTTATGTTTCATTATTCTATCGCTATTATAACGGATTTTGTTCAAACAAAATAAAGGACTTGTTCCCCTAGAATCATATATCCTACGTAACACTCGCCTTCTGGGCAAACACATAGTTATCTGGTCAATTGGCCAGTGAATCGCACATTGTATTATAGGCAAAATACATTCTTTTTGTCGGACTATTCGTGTGAAGAACTCCCTTCATCCAGAGATTGTAATGTTTTAGCTTTTAAGGGATGAAAAAGACATAAGACACAGAAAAATCATCACTTAAATTTGCAATAATAATAACTGCAAAGTAAATACAAATCTTAAGATGCTTTTTAATGTACTAAAGTAAAGAATATGATGTAAAGTTTTAATTTCCAAAAATCGTCAAAATAAGGACGTAAATCGTCATATCGTCAATATAATATTTTTTTTGAGCATAAAACCGCCAAAACGACGATAAATCATCAAATCTGGCAGCTATGTTATGTCATAATATTTAATGTGGCATCAGCTAAGTGGCATGTAACGCCGTCCTTTTGATGCCACAGATCGTTGGTGTTTAAATCATTATATTTATGCTCGCTGGTTATTGTAATCATCAGGCCAATGTGGTTTTCAATGAAAAATGGATAGACCTTCGTCGCCAGCCCGAAATCTACTCGAAAATTTACTTTACCCGGAATTCATTGAAGCTCATGTAGATTTGTTTCGTTCTAAATTCAAAAATTTGGTTGTTCGCGTACTTATTCATTCCGAACAAGGCCTAAAAAGCTGGTTATTAGGCTCCAGAGCCCTTTCATTCAGTAAAGATGTGTTTATTGTTTGTGTTGCCCATGGTAATTTAGCTGATGGAACTCAACATGATGGCCGTTATTAATTGCACAGCAATCACGATTGAAAGAGTCTATGAAACTGGTTATGAGTTTTTGTTTTTTCGACGCTTTCTTTTGAAATAATTATTATAAGATCCTCAGAACTTAATTTTTGGAGAGACAGCTATTGTCTGTAAAGGCACGTACTCGATGTAGATATGTACCAGAGATCAGCAACGAGTATTCAAAACGATAAGTAGATTCGAGTCATACTTATAATTTCTGATACTTAAAGGCATTCATATTTATTTTATTTATGATACTCATACTACTCATATTCAAAGTTGGAATTACTCATCGTACTCTTACTTTACAATATCCATGATATTATTGACTTCGACTCGTTCTCTACTAAACATTTACACGAATCACAAAATAAGTATGATTCGCTTATGAGTACTACTATACTCACAGAAGATTGTGTGTAAGTCATTGTCTTTCCTTTCTTTTTTGTTTGTATATTCAACAGCAACAAAGGCTGTAAATTTTGATGATTAATTAGAGCCACTCGAATCACTTAGAAGCATTATAAGTATTTTTCTCAATTTATGAATCAGATTGAATAGGCGTATGAATCAAACATATTTCGAATGTTATGAGTTTTATGTCAACGTTGTACTCATACTCCTTGCTACTTATGCTTATAAATCAATGTTGTAGCGAATACGAATGAATCAGAATAGTTGAATTGAAATTCTGTTGATTCACTCATACTCAAAATTGTATGAGTG
This sequence comes from Sarcophaga peregrina, assembly GCA_014635995.1. Lineage (NCBI taxonomy): Eukaryota > Metazoa > Arthropoda > Insecta > Diptera > Sarcophagidae > Sarcophaga > Sarcophaga peregrina. The sequence goes on from CM025790.1 coordinate 18,433,447, forward strand.
GTTATGAGTAGCGGAAAAACGATTCATTGCTGATCTCTGGTATGTACTGACATTTGTAAAATTTTTGTGTTGTTTTCAAACTTGTGACGGTCGATCTATAATCGCAAAATTTTTTTAAGTAACACTATGTGGCCAGTCATAAGGCTTTAAAAGATTACCACGGAACTATTCTTTTCTTTTTCAAACTACATAATTCCATCTGTTTTCTTCAATATTACAGTAGTGTGTATAGACATTTTTCTTTGTCTGTAATTAATTCCCCATGAATATCGATGTTGGTGAGGAAATTGAATGGATAGAAGAACATACCTTAACGTTTGACCACTCCCTATAACATCAACAATGAAAATGAAGCAACATTCCGTCCATATTACATTAGATCCACAATTTTTTGGGCGAGTAACATTAATAATCAAAAGCAGGATTGGTTGAGCTTCATATTCTGCTTATCAAATATATGTTTTGCTAAAATCAAGTTTTTTATATCTCAACTAAATGTACAAACATTATTAAACATAATTTCTTAATAACAATCTTTATACAAGCAAAATATTTAAAAATTTCTAAAAAAAAAGTGCTTCTGCCAGGAGCAATGAGTTTAATTTTAAAATTTTGTTTTTGTTGTTAACATTTTAATTGAAATTTGTTTCTAATTTATTTGTATTTGTAGAATGTGTTTTACACGCGTGAATAGCTTCATTCATGTAACAATCTTCAGAGAATGTTGCGATCCTGTACGAAATAAATGTCGAAACCGAAAAATAAATTGAAATCGTTGAGATAATGTACCAACACAAACCACACCACACACATACACCGGCATCCTT